>JAOYMR010000008.1:1157162-1172603 GCA_025802075.1 Tenebrosternarchus preto
CCCCCGCCTCTCACACACCCCCTCCCTGACACCCCAGCCTCACTCTCACCCATCGCTCCTACCCCAGCCTCTCACACACCCCCTCCCTCCTACCCCAGCCTCTCACACACCCCCTCCCTCCTACCCCAGCCTCTCACACTCCCCCTCCCTCCTACCCCAGCCTCTCACACACCCCCTCCCTCCTACCCCAGCCTCTCACACTCCCTCTCTCTCTCACACTCCCTCTCTCTCTCACACTCCCTCTCTCTCTCTCTCTCCCTCCCTCTCTCTCTCTCCCTCCCTCTCCCTCTCCCTCCCTCTCAACATGAATTGGCTTTTCTTTGATAGATAAATGAGTCTATTATGCCCAATTGAATCAATTCATTAGTGGTAATGGATCATTTCTGCCTGTTTCTACTGAAACAAGAGAGAGAAAGAGAAAAAAGGAGAGAGAGAGAGAGACTGTGAGAGGAGACAGAGAGGGAATCAAGACAGTTGTGGACGATTCTCATTTTACATATTTAGGCCAGACTGCTGAAATCTAGGCATTTCTGAGCAGAGCATGCAGTAATACACATGCATGCACACGTACACACACACGCGTGCAAGCAAGCACAGATGCACTCCGACTGACAAACACACACGGACACACTGCCACACACAGGCAGCCAGTGATTCAATTTTGCCTTGGAGCACCATGGGAGTGTGATAGACACAGGAGAGGAGCCTAACAGGGGGTCAGGGGCTGCAGGGAGCCAAATTGAAAGTTAGTGTGCAAAGTGAATTATCTTTGGCTCCGTTAAGCTCTACTGGCTAGGAGGTGCGTGTGTGTGTGTGTGTGTAAAAAAAAGTCAAGAAGCTTGGGAAATGAAAATATAAAGCTGTACAGTGAAGCAGAGAGATACGAAGAGGCAAGGAGTGCACATGTGAACACACACACACACACACACACACACACACACACGTACACACACACACACGTACACACACGCACACACACGCACACACACGCACACACGTACACATGCACATGTGCACGGCCACACGCACACGCATGCGCACAAACACACAGTTTAGACAACCTCAACAACACACAACCGAGAAAACGTCACCTTGACAACCCACAACCGAGAGGACATCACCTCGACAACCTATGACCGAGAGAACGTTACCGTGACGAACCACAACCAAGAGGACGTCACCTCGACAACCCACAACCGAGAGGACATCACCTCGACAACCTATGACCAAGAGAACGTTACCGTGACGAACCACAACCAAGAGGACGTCACCTCGACAACCCACAACCGAGAGGACGTCACCTTGACAACCCACAATCGAGAGAATGTTACCTCAACAACCCACAACAAAGGTTCTACAGCATAGAGAACATGACGGTTAGAAATACCTGCCACAGGAAAGACAAAAGGGGGGGCACTAAATGCACTGAATCAAATGGCAGTTTATTAGACACACTAATATCACATTAATCCACCTTTAACATGTTTAATATTTTAAAAAATAATAGCATAGCGTAGAGAAAAAAAAGTCAACAGGGGCCTGTTCTGCACAACCTACGCAGATAAAGGCACACTGCCCGGCCACGGGCGTCCTTATCATTGCCTGTAGGACAATAGGTCCCTTCAGATAGCTGGCCGCTGCGGTGCCTGATAGCAAAGCTGGCTTCCATCAAACTGGCCATTAGGGTGATGAAGCGTAGTAAGAACGGTGGCGTCTCGCGCGCCCCGTGGCGAGCGGCTGGAGTTGCTACGGAAACATGCACCAGCCAGCTAGTTAGCCTGACTTTGTTTACTGCCTATTACACCAGTGTTGACAGACAGCTTGGCTGAGAAATATGGCGCCAGTTCCCATGTGTGTACTCACATATGCCAAACGGGAAGAGTCCAGTCAGACGATGGAGTGCTCTTGAGCTGATCGTGCTAATATCCATTGCAAAGTACCATAAAGTAGCTATTAAGGAAGGAGGGAAATAGAGACAGAGAGAGAGAGAGAGAGAGAGAGAGAGAGAGAGAGAAACGGCATAAAAAAGAAAGATGCACTGATTTCTCTAAAAGGTAAAACTGTGGAAAGAACATGTTTATTTTCACAATAAAGGCACAGTAGCAGCTCAGTTCAGTGGGATGACACACATTCCTGCAGCAAAGCAAAAAATCTACCATGGAAATATCCATTATATCTACTGGCCCTCAATGTTCATGTCAGTGTGTGTGTGTGTGTGTGTGAGAGACAGAGAGAGAGAGAAAGAGAGAGAGAGTGCTATGTGATCTAAAGGCAGAGCAGAGGACTACACGACCACACCTCCTCAATAACACACACACACCACATCTAGTGGCCGGTGCTTCTGTGAATGAAGCTCTCTCTGTGTTCACTCATATTTGGGGATCAGTGAGGTGTTATATGTAGTGAATAATGTTCTCTCTCTCTGTGTGTCTGTGTGTTCACTGTTTGGGATCAGTGTTCTATGCAGCGAGTGCTAGTAATGAATTACAGAGAACTTTTTTAATTCTTTTAATAAGTCATTTTCTTTATTACGGGACTTAAGTGTAAAAGTACTTCAGTTGTATATTCATGGCTAACAGCCCCAATAAACGTGAAATTAAAAAATCTGTCTCTCTGCCTCTCTTTCTCTGTCAGTCTCCCTCCTTCACTCCCTCCCCCCTCTCTCTCTTACCCTCTCTCTCTCTCTCTTTCCCTCTCTCTCTCTCTCTTTCTCTCTCTTACCCTCTCTTACCCTCTCTTACCCTCTCTCTCTCTCTCTTTCTCTCTCTTACCCTCTCTCTCTCTTACCCTCTCTCTCTCTCTCATCGTCAGGCAATGATGAGTGGGTGGACAGCAAAGCTGAGAGACATTCTGGTCAGGTTTCACACAGACAGCCAGAGAGATAAAGAGAGAGAGAGAGAGAGAGGGGGGGGGGGAGACTGACAGAGTGATAGAGAGACAGGCAAAGAGAAAGACAGAGGGAAAGAGAGAGAGAGACAGGCAGAGAGCAACATTTTTAAAGAAAAACAAAAGGTAACCAATAGCAGAAACAAGAAAAGTATTAATACCAAAACCGAACCAGAGTGCTGGGGAGATCCGTGCTGGGTTAAGGGTTAAGTTTAGTGGTTAAGTGCTTCACTGAGACATCTGGCACAGGCAGTCGCATCAGGCCAACACATCAGGAGGAGGAGCAAACAAGAGGAGAAGACAACAATCGGGTTTCAGGGGAAGGGAGCTCCTTCAGGAGGAACGGCTGAGGAGCCAATCTCCAGCATCAACAGTCTGCATATCACCTGTGCTTCACACACACACTTGCAGACACATATGCACACACAATCCTAAAAAAAAATCACATCGTAAAGGCAGTACATGCACCTCCCTGGAAAAACTCAGTCAGTAGGGGGGGCATGAGTGTCTAACAAAGGCAACACACACACACACACACACACACACACACACACACACACACACACACACACACACACACAGAGCATCAGCTCTCTCTCCAGCACATGAGCACCTCCTCACACTTCTGTTATTAAATACTTCTCAAAGGTTCGTTCCCCAACAGTGCACAGCGAGCAACAGTGAAGTGGTCTAGCTGAGTCTCTCCCTAAATATGACCTCTATAACACACACACACACACACACACACACACACAGTAAAATGAACAAAACTGCAGATGACACTGCTCTCTCTGCAGTGAATGTGTTGTGCATTAGTGCCCGTTGTCTTTTAATCAAGTGTGTATGTGTGTGTGTGAGTGTGTGTGTGCATGAGCGTGTGCGTGCATGCAGGTGTCTCTGTGCATGCTCTTTCTGTCACTGTGCTGTGGATCAGGTAGCAGGCCTGTCTGGATTAGGCTCTTTTAAGAAGGGATTAACCATGTTTCAGCGTTCAAGGCAAATTGGCCCGAGAAGACGTCCCTGGCTACAAAAAAGTTAAATTCTGCACCTAATCCTCCTCAAAGCTTCTTAACCCATCTCCCCACTCCCTCCTTCTCTTTCTTCCTCATTCTCTCTCTCTCGCCGTCTCTCTCTCTCACACCCCTCTCCTCTCTCTCGCCTCCTCTTGTCAGTGAGTGTTTGGAATGCTAGCATCTCTTCAAGACAATTCATCCATCTCCTTTGCCTCTCCTCTCTCTTCCTCAGTTTTCCCTCTCTCCACTCCCTTCTGTCAGCTCTGACGACTTGGAGGATCTCTGTTGCCGAGAGACGAGCGGCGTGTGGGGAAAGGAGCCCGTATTCCACCTGCAGCAGCCTAACGATGCACCCTCTCCCCAGGCTGGTGGGTAACAGCTCAGCGCTCGTTCCCAAAGGCACAGAGTGACAGGACCAGTCGTGGGACGACACTCTCTCACCTCACCATGAACACCAAGGCCCCTCACGGAACTGCACGTGTGTGTTTGCATGTGTGTCTGTCAGCTGTAGTGAGTCACTTGAGTTTCGGGGTTCAAGTGCTTGAAGCTTTGAGGAAAAGAGCAGCTTGTATTGATACTCTGTGTGTGTGTGTGTGTGTGTGTGTGTGTGTGTGTGTGTGTGTGTGTGTGTGTGTGTGGTGTTGTATCTATGACTCTGCCATATGGAGAGGGACAGCTGCCTTTTTGTTGAGGAGGGGTGTTCAGGGGAATGGTGAGGACCCAGGTGTTGGGCTATGAGCAGGGTGTGGAGGTGGAACACACAGTCTCTCCCTCCCCCTCCCTGCCTCCCTCCCTCCTCCTCCTCTCTGAATATATTTAAAAAAAAAAAAAAAGAACGTGGAAATGGAGGAGTAAGAAAACGTTCAAACAAGGTAGGAGCTCTGCTAGGAGCTCTGCTCTACCCTCACACAGCCACTCAGGAAGAGAAAAACAGAGCCTTACTGAATCAAATCTTACTGAATCAAATCTTACTGAATCAAATCTTACTGAATCAAATCTTACTGAATTCATTTACATACAGAGAAATCGTCCCTTACTCTCTCTGACAGACACACAAGAAGGCCAGTAATAATCCCTATATAATAATGATTTAAATCTATGAACACCTGTGTGAAAAAAGCTACATGATGTGTCTGTTTCCTCAGTGGCCATACTAAAAGAAATGTACAGTTTCTCATACTGCCTCTTTAAATCCACAGCTCCAGACATCAAAACAAAGACAGTAAATCATTCCTACCAGATCTCCAACTCCTAAGGTGAGCACACGCGCACACACACACACACACACGCACACTCGCGCGCGCGCACACACACGCACACACACACAAACAGTCTTGCGGCTGCCATTTCTTTAGCCAGTAAGGTGCTGTAGGCCACAGTATCTATGGCAACACAGAATGGCTGAGGCAGCCAAAGTTCTCTCTCTCTCTCTCTTCTCTACCTCCATCTCTCTCTTACTTGTTCGTGGGTTACCCTCACTGGAGGTGGGGTAAACAGAGAGAGAGAGAGAGAGAGAGAGAGAGAGAGAGAGAGATCATTCTTATTCTGTACTGTGGCCTAGTGCTGTGGCCACACCAGACTGCCAGCTACAGCAACCTGGTTCTTGCATACTAAACATACTACTAAACACACTACTAAACATGCTACTAAAAACAGCACTAAACACACTACTAAACACAGCACTAAACACACTACTAAACACAGCACTAAACACACTACTAAACACAGCACTAAACACACTACTAAATACAAACGTGCACACATGCGCACATATTTAACTTAAAATTGGATGGTCAGCCAATTTTTGTAATCACACTTTGACCATGGACACACAAAGATACAAAAATACACATATACTGACCATGAGTGTAACAGGTTAGTATGTGTTAGTATGTGTGGAGTTACTCCCATCTATACATAAACACACACATCAGCAAAGCAGTCTGCACTTTCCTCACTACCATATGCCTTCGTGTATACAGCACATGCACAAACACACACATGCCTGCACAAATGCATGAACACACACACACACACACACACACACACACACACGACGCCCCCCCACCCATCCCTTCCCACCCTCTGGTGAGCAGTGAGCTATGTGCTCTCTCCATCTGTCAGCACCAACATGTGGACAAAGAGGACAGTGTGATCAGTGATGGCTGCCGGCACACGCAGCCCAGACACAGACATGGCTCAGCACAGCCACCGGGGCCCCAGACACAGCTCCACCGGGGCCCCAGACACAGCTCCACCGGGGCCCCAGACACAGCTCCACCGGGACCCAGCCCAGCCTTCAGGGCCCCAGACACAACTCCACTAGGGCCCCAGACATGGCCCTTCATGCTCAGCCCAGCCCAGCAATCAAGCCCCAGATGCTTTTCACCACATCTCTGCTCCTTGCTTCTCCACAGCCACTCCTGCTAGTACCATGCAGTCCTCAGCATCGGAATTCCATGGTAATGCTCCCTATGTCTTTACAGCACAACTTCTTGGAGAGCTTCAGGTGGCATGAAGCAACCATGGACCACCAACTGCAACAGTGATGAGATGAACCACCACTGTCTCCTCTAACCCAGAACAAGGACTATGTCCAGAAGCTCCTTTCTGGATCCCAACCCCAGAGCCCATGCCAGACCCAAGATCCAGCTGAGGTATCCCAGTCATGTTGAAATGGCAGGAAAAACTCACTGTTTTCTGAATGCATCGTGTTACATTGCCCCATCATTTCCAGACAAGCCCTACTAAACACAATGGAACTACACACCCATTACAGACACAGAGGGAAATGTGGGTAGACAGAAGCCGATATTAGCACTGCACTATGGAGTCCCGCAACCGTAGTATGTTGAGAAACCCAAGAACTCCTCCCAGGCAGCCTGGTGGATCAGTGGATCAGAGACCCCTAGGGAAGCAACACCACGTATCCCAGTTTGCTTTGGTGAACTGTGCAACGACAAAGGTTTTCCCTCACAACAGTGGCCTTTCGTCATTCTGCAGTTTACGTGAGGCTATTTCCCCGAAGGTCCAGCACAAAGATGTGGAGCAGACAGCTCCTGTAAATAGACACAGGAAAACACCACCGCTGGGCAACAAGGAGAGAAGCTCACGCTGGCACGGCTGTGGAAACAGAAGAAGCCAGTCAGTGGGCCAAAGCTCGACGGCACTAGAGATCACGTTCTCTCAGTGCTGTGGTTCATCTCAGCCATTACGGTAAAAGAAGTTTCAGAAACCCACAAACAACAGGGAAATTCTTGCAGTGGGAGTGACCTCTTGCAATCGAAGAAGGAAAAGGACTAGACTGTAGTTCCTGTAATCTGTGAGTGGTGCGATCATGTGTGAATGGTGCAGTAATCTGTGATTTGTATCTTTTTAAAATTATTTTCTTGTTAATCCTCAGTTTCAGAAAATGTCCAGTATGGTGTCCTAGAACCCAGCACACACACAAACACACACACGGACACGCAGTCTTTGTTTTGGCGGTCAGTGCACTGGTTGCTCTGGTTTTGTCTGGTGTCAGGGCTGTGGAGTGCACAACAGAAATGTGCAAACTCTGAGGCCCCGCCTCCACGCCCCTCCCCCTGCACTGCATCCTGCCCTCCACCCCTCCCACTATCCTTTCTGAGGGATGTGAGAACAGTGCAACGCAAGCTGTAACACGTGTGTCTGTGCGAGTGTGTGTGTGTGAGTGAGAGGGGGAGGGAGAGGAGCAGAGAAAGCAATATCTCTCCCTCCTGCAGATAAAGAGGCCGGGGGAGGGGACAGGGCTGGGGGGAGGGGGGAGGGTTAGAGTGGCTGGGTGGTCGTTTTCTTTCTGTCTCTTTCTCAAGATTCACCTGCACTTGAGGTGCATTTCTACACGTGACGTATCGTGAAAAAACAGTGAACCCACGAGAGTGAAAGAGAGGGAGAAAGAGAGACAAAGAAGAAAACCAAAGAAGGAACTACAGGAGCCGACTAGTATCTGTGTGTGTGTGTGTGTGTGTGTGTGTGTGTGTGGGGCAGCAGGCCACCTAACAGGCTGATTTAACTGCTCATTTAAATTATTCCCAACCAATCACATCCTGAACCCACCCCCGCAATGTCTATTTAGCTCAAAACCCGGCGCCTAAATGACTTTACACACACACACACACACACACACACACACACACACACACACAAGGCCCGTCAACACACTGTGTCTCTCCCCCTCCCGCCTTTGATCGCTAGTGAATAAATCACAGTCACCAAGGCGATATGCAAAACGGCGAGGAGTGACAATTAAACCCTGACTAACGAGCTTTTAAGGAGCGGCTGAAGTTTCATAATCACACACTAATAAGATTATGAAACTCTACCATTCTGCCACCTGTATAAAAACACAGCAGAAATTCTCTGATCTGTGTGTGTGTGTCAGTTTGTCCTAGGGAAGGTGTAGGCCATATGTTATCATGCATCCCTGTGTGCGCATATTTATTTTCACTCTTCCTGTGAATCTGCATTTTAGCAGGTAGAGTGTATAAGACCTTGTTATAACGATCGCCCTCTCACACTGTCGTCCTTGGTCCACGTTCAACCAGAAACTTCACAGCATCCCACCCAAAACCCAAACAAGGTCAAAGCGCTCACAAACTCCTCAAACCGCCGGCCAGGCTCCACCAGCAACAGTGGTGAGATGTTGTCTACGGCTCTCGTCTGTCCAAGCCTGTGCAGAAGACACTCCTGCAGTTCCCACGAGGGTGTGCAAACCGCACCACTCCTCGCACCTTCTGGCATCATGAGGAAAGCTTACAGAGTACCTTTCTGTTTAAACAAAACGCCAACGTGAAGGTTTTCCCACCGTACCTTCTACGGACGTGGTCTTGTCGTAATGGCTGCTCTAGCACACGAGGTAGCGCAGGTTCGGTGTTGAAGCGCTGTGACGTGTGACCAAGGAAACGCAAATCAGCGACGTGTTTCGTCACAACACGCAACACGGAGACGACGGGCGTGTTCTCACGTTTCCTACACGCTATTAGCACAGCAGGCGCAGACCCATGTTAGAGGTTCTTTGGGCATTTGAAAATGCTTCCAGGGTTGTTGTTTTTTTGGGTTTATTTTTACTTTGCTCTTTTTTGGGAGTGTAACTCATGACCTAAGGCATCCCAGTTAGCGCATCATGGAGAGATCAGACAGAGTCATAGGCAGACAGTAGTGAAACAGGGGCCACATTCACTCCAGGATCAAACAGGAGCCAGTATCACTTCCCCCTACTCATCCCAGCTCCCTTCTCTCTAAAGATGTTCCTCTTCCACCCCCCTCCACAACCATCCGTCTCCTTCTCACTGGCTCCACTCTCGTTCTCCTGCTCTTCCACTTCTCCTTCTTTTCAAATCCTTCGTTTTTTTTCGCCTTTTTTTTTTTTTTTTTTTCCCCCTCCTCTCCTGTGCTGCATTTTCCTCATGGCTGCCGCAAAGGAGCAGGCGTCATAAATCTACCCCTTTACTGCAGCTGAGGAAAGAGAGAGAGAGGAGGAGGAGAAAGATGAAGAGGGGGAGTTAGAGGGAAGGGGGGAGGGAGAGGGAGAAATGGAGAGGGAGAAAGGGGGGAAGAGAGAGAGAGGGAGCGGGGGAGGGTAGAGAAAAGAGGAAAAACGGAGAAATGAAGGAAAGAAAGAGAGAAAGAGCTGAAGGAATATCTAAATCACTAAAGCACTAGACCCTGATGAAGAGGAAGAGAGAAGATGAATACAGTGGAGCAGAGGTAGAGCAGAGACTGACACAAAGAAGGGGGAGGAGACCTGCAGAGAATAGGACCAATCATTAACCAGCATAATTTACAGGTCAGGCACTAGTGAACTCCACCCCCCCCAAAAAAAAAAAAACCCCACACTTACTGAACACACACAAACGCTCACCTACCCACCATACCTCCGCACATCTGAAACAAGCCCCACGTAAAGCCTGTCCTCATCGGTTAAAGGGAAGTCTTGCCGAGCCCTTGTTAGACAGAGTGACTGAGTGATCACCTCTAGCGCATCTCAACACCCTCGTGAACCTTTTGATCACCGGCGCTGCACTTTTAAGCCTCTGCACACGTGCTGTCTGAGCAATTAGTAATGGAGACTTGAAACCCCTCATCTCTACGACAGAGGAGGTGGAATGGCATCCTTTCTTTTTCTGAGATGGAGAGACTAAGGGAGAGGAGGATTTTGGCAGCCACAGGGGCACTGGGACTGCCGCATAGACATTAATATATTAGAGAGTGTCGATTTCCTATTCCGAGAGCTAGCTGTTGCTGGGGCAACGGCCACCATTACTGGCCCGCTGCACAACACAGACATAAAATATAGAATTATGGGTGAGCGGGGTTTTAGAATGGAATTATGGGCAAGCTGGACTCCAGGATGTCTCTGGGCGAACAGTCAAAGGCGGTGCTGCCATCTTGCCTTGTTTAAGCAGGAAAGGCAAAAACAAAATGGAGGGCAAGATCTGACAGTTTCAGCTCCTCAGCGTCACACTGAGCAGCTAAAAAGAACAGCAGTGAGTGACAGGCAGCTGCACTGAGCTTATTTACAACAAGAAAAACATTTGCAGATACCTCAACATTACACTGCTTTCACGCATTATAAAAGTCTGACATCCGTGTTATCCAACTTCCATAATAAAGCAATAATGTAAATATATAATGTCTGTCCAAACTTGACATGTTCAAGTCCTCCAACAAAATGTCACCCCTGAACCGTAACTAGCGCTAAAGGAACCCGCGCAGAAGCCCAGCGTCCTACCTGTGTGTGCTGCTGCATCGGATTGTACGGCAACCCCTGGCCGAGCACCTTCTGCTTCATCATCATCATCCTCTTTTGCTCTTCACTCAGGTGCGCCGTCTGGCCAGGAATGGGTCCTTGAGCAGGGGGCGGCCCCCCAGCCTGGCCCCCCGCCCCTTGCATGTAGGGCATCATAGGATTTTTGGCCTGGCTGGCCATAGGCGGGGTCATTCGCTGACTCATGTGTTCCACGCCGCTGAAGTGACTCAGCGGTTTGGTGTTGCTGTAGGACAGCTGCTTGTTCAGGCTCTGGGCTCCCAGACCCGCGGCCGTCTGCGGCGCTGCCTGCTGCTGCTGGTTCAGCATGTTCATGTGGTTCTGAGGGACGTAGTTGTTCATGCCCGGCTTGGCCACCATGGAGCTGGGGCCGTTGAATCCCTGGGGGTACATCATGGGGCTGGTGGGTTTGTCGGGGTTGAAGGGGCCTCCGTAGGGGCTGGTGGGCGGTCCGGCGGGGGACCAGCTCGCCGCCTGTTGCTGCTGCTGTTTCTGCTGGATCAGTTTGGCGCGTTGCTGTTGTTGAGCCGCCATCTGCTTGAGCTGTTCGGCCGGCGAGAGCTCGGTGGTGGGCGGCACGGATACGGGCACCGGGCCGCTCGTGCCCCCTCCTGCCCCGGGGCCTCCCACCGCCACCGGAGTGGACCCCGCCGGACCAACGCCGGGACCGGCGTTCATCAGAAATCCATTCCCAGGCCTGGAGGCCTGCGTCTGGGCCTGCGTCGGGGTCTGTGGGGAACGGGCCACGCAGTTGGCGGGGGACCCCGATGCCATGGCGACCGCGGGCGATTGTTGGAGGGGCTGCTGGGGCGGCGTGCCATTGGCTGCCGTGGCGAACGGCGGTCCGGACGATGCCGGCCGCACCTGCGGCGACCCCATGGACATCTGCCCGCCCTGAGGCTGCGGCGGATTGCTGGGTGCCGTGGCGACCAGGGTGGGCGGGGCCTCTTGAGGGTGCTGGGGTGGCTCCGGCGCAGACCTGCCGAACTCACCGACCTCCTTTTTCTCCTCAAAGTCCTCGTTGAAGAGGTCGTGCATGTCGTCTTCGGGGACGGTGTTGGCCAGCTCATCGATCAGCTCCTGCCATTCTTGGTCGTTTAGGTTGATGTCAGAGAAGAGCTTGTTCTGATTGGACAGCGACGTGTCCGACGATTCCATCCCCCCTGTGTCGTCTAAAGGCTCCTGCTTCAGATCCTTCAGGAGGCCAAAGCCGTCATCCAAGTCCAGAGAGCCGTTGAGTTTAATGTCCGGCATGCCGCCGTTCTTACCCAGATCCTCCGCCAGTCCTGCGATGTGGTTGGGACCAGCGTTGCCGTTGCCCAGCGCGTTGCCCAGCGCGTTGCTGTTAGATGTTGCGTTGCTGTTGCCTGGAGGTATCGTGGGTTTGATGTCCATTTGGTGGAGTGGAGAGATGGGTGGCACGTTGCCGGGGAGAGCGCCCAGGGCCTCCAGACCACTGCTGCCATCCTTGCGCAGCCTCTTGGTGGTGGGAGAGTAGCTTCCATCACAGATCCCGTTCTGGTCACCATTTAATGGGGAGCGAGCACTGTCCAACTTCCTCTTCACCGTCTCCTGGAGCTGAGAGAGAGAGAGAGAGAGAGAGAGAGAGAGAGAGAGAGAAAGAAAGAAAGAGAGAGGGAGGGAGAGAGAGAGAGAGAGAGAGAAAGAAAGAGAGAGAGAGAAAGAAAGAAAGAGAGAGAGAGAGAGAGAGAGAGAGAAATTACTAAGTTTACTAGAAATTCAAGACCAAGTACAATGGTCTAAAGGGAGCACTGTACCACCGAGTAGTTAGAAGGTTTATTAGAAGGTTTACAAAAATCCTACATTTTGCAGACCTGAGGAACACAACTTCAGAGGAGAGATTACTTTTCTTAACTCTGCTGGGACTGACTTCTAATTTCTAATTGATTTTTACGTTTGTCAAATGAGGTCATAATCTCTGCCTTACATAAACTGCCTACAATTCCTACGAGTTCTATAATCTGTGCAGATGCTTGGGTTTAAAGTGAGGCCTCTTGAGAGGTAATTACACTCTCGTTCAAGGCAGTTAACTGCACTGAGCTTTATCGGGAGGTCTTTCTAAAAGGAACTGCTCTTTCAGCAGTGCACAACCCTCTGTCCCCAAACTAACTTCGAATATAGTGCATGTGCGTGCGCGCGCGCACACACACACACACACACACACACACACACACAGCCACTAAATCTGCCTCCAGTCAGAAAGAAGATCACCCAAAGAGAACAACAAGGTGATAACAAACTCCAGTTAATGTTTAAACATTATGCCAACAGCCAGAGAGAAATGAGAGAAAAATGCAGAGAAATAGAGAGAAATGCAGAGAGAGAGAGAGAGAGAGAGAGAGAGAGAGAGAGAGAGAGAGAGATAGTATGAGAGAGAGAGAGAGAGAGAGAGAGAGAGAGAGATAGTATGAGAGAGAGAGAGAGAGAGAGAGAGAGAGAGAGGGATAGTATGAGAGAGTTAGTGTGAGAGAGAGAGAGAGAGGCTTAGAGAGAGTATCAGGTGTCCATAACCTGTATCACACTAGGATACCTCTGCTTAGTTTCAGCCATTACTGCCTAAGTCACCATCACAAGCAAGTCAGAAACACGCACACACACACACCCACACCCACACCCACACACACCTAAACAAGGTCAGGCGATTTCAACCCCAAACTGAACATTCTGTCAGACGTTGGATAATGACATGATACTTATTTTTTTTAAGTAACTATCGTTCTCAGCAGCTCAATGGTAAATGACTTGACAATTTTCATAGCAGTTTCATCTCACCGAAATCAAACAAGTAAATCGTCAACAAAATGAGCATCTAAAAAGCTGTTCGTAAAGTGGCATTTCTAAACGGTAATTTAAACCTATTCTGCAGACATCCTGCAAATGCTTGAGGCATCTAAATGTCATGGGAAAAAAAGGTGGGGGGGAAGTGCCATTTTCTAGCACAACCTCTTCACTTTTATACTGATCTGGTTATTGGTAGACGGTCCCTAGTCTGCTGGAGTCACAAAGCAGGGTGTCGGAGAACCACCAACAGCAAATACTGATGTGTAAAGAGCGACAGATGCCTTCTCAGGATGAAGAGAAGAAAAAAAGAGGAGTATTAAAGGAGGTGAAGAGCATCCCTCGTCCTTCTTCACCTCTTCCCCATCCCTCATTCTGTTTGTGCTAATGACTCTCACGGTGAACCAATTTAATGGTGTGTTAATTACAGGGGGTGAATGTGTGTGTACTGTGTTTTCTAGTCAGTACATCTATGGGTATGGCTTTGTGTCATGTCGTGTGTGTGTGTGTGTGATGGTAGCAGAGGCATCAGTGTGTACAGAAGTGTGCATGCATGGATTAATTACAAAATGACGACAACCATAACAACATGAGTGACAGCATTTTCTCATATTCAACTTCAAAATGCCACCCACCCTCTTCCACAGCCCATCCCTGCAGACCTGAGCATGTGCACGTGTGTGTGTGCATGTGTGTGTGTGTTTAAGAGAAAGCCCATACGTGCCAGTCCACTGAAACATGCCAAATGAGATTCTGAAATAACGAGATTCAAGGATCTTCTCTCCAGCTTTCCTCTGAGGCACATCTACTCCCTTGTTTCCCTCTCTCTCGCTCTCTCTCCTCTCTTTTCTTTCTCTCTTCTCTCTCTCCTTCCTTGCTAGTGAGACTACATGAAGAGTGAGATCAGAGCAGGAAACAAAGACATGAAGAGTGAGATCAGAGCAGGAAACAAAGACGGTTCATGTTCCCAAAAAGCTTTTTACAAAAGACTAAAGGAGTTAAGCGAGATAAAATGGGATGTTTTTGTTTTTCTCTCCTTCTCTTTATCATTCACTATGTTTAGTGAAATCCACGCAAGCGTTTTACCTTTCTTATGCACCCTGCTCTCCTTCAGGGTACAGGTGTGTGTGTGTGTGTGTGTGTGTGTGTGTCTGTGTGTGCCCTTTACTCGGTTATCGCACAGGCGGGGTCGCGGATTCCAGAGCTACACCTCCGCCGTGCTACAGCTCGGGAGTTGCCACGGCAACCGTCGGCACGACGCCTGTCGATATTCATGCCGCTTGTCATGCCATGAAGACGATTAGGCTGCCTGTCAGCCACAACACCCTCCCACGCGAGAGAGAGAGAGAGAGAGAGAGAGAGAGAGAGAGAGAGAGAGAGAGAGAGAGAGAATGTGCAGAACAATGAGCAATATTCTGCTGCTCTCTTGTTGGTATCTAGCTCGGCTAGAATGGCGTTTGGTTGTTCCGGTCCTGCCGCGTTCGACTGGCTGCACGCTGCTCATTTTCTTGCAGGACATGCTGACCTGTGCACAGGCGACTATTCATCTCCTCCAAGTCCCACACGCTCGTAAATAACAACTGTCTGCACGAAAAGACTCCACGCGCATCAAAGTGTAATTAGCCGATGCCTCACACGCACACATACACACGCGAATCAAGACGGTGTCATTACAGCCAGGCAAAGCCCAAAGGAAGAGGAAGAAGCCTGGCTAGCGTTAGCCTGGCTAGCGTTAGCCTGCGGCGCTGTGATCAGTGAGGAAAGCTTCCCCCCAACCGTGATCACTACAGCTGGGTTAAATAACAGAGGGGAGACAGTCAGAGTGGAAGGCAGAGACGGTAAATGAAGACGACAGTGTGTTTCTTTTAGTGTGCATTTCAGAGAGAGAGAGAGAGAGAGAGAGAGAGAGAGAGAGTGTGTGTGTGTGTGTGTGTGTGTGTGTGTGTGTGTGTGTGT
>JAOYMR010000008.1:1172928-1175428 GCA_025802075.1 Tenebrosternarchus preto
ATATAAAAGAGAGAGAAAGACATGTGTGTGCGTGAGACAGTCATATGAGTGGGGAGAGAGATAGTGAGAGAGAGAGAGAGAGAGAGAGAGAGAGAGAGAGAGAGAGAGAGAGAGAGAGGAGGAGGAAAGAGAGAGAGAGTGCACATACATGGGGAGAGAACCACCAAGGTGCTGTTGTTATAGCAACCTCCTGATCCTGAGGCCCCTCCCCCCGGCCTCCTGGGCTGAGTGCAGTGGACACTTCTACCAATAACCTCCCTCCCTCCCTCCCGTCTGCTTCTCTCACTAACCAGCTTTCACTCCTCCCTCTGTTCCTCCTCCTCCTCTGTTCTATCTCTTTTGTTTTTATGTCTTACTCCACCTCTGCCACACACACACACACACACACACATATATATATATATATATAGAGAGAGAGAGAGAGAGAGACTACAAATAAGACCATTGTTATTTCTAAATATGAACCAAATGACTCTTCATCCTTAAATTCACCCCTCCACACACACACACACACACACATTAAGTGTATTGAGGGGGGAAGGGTGGGGGTGTTTTTTTAAATGACGTGCTGTAGTCCTGCGCATGAAGTAATACGCTGGTATTTAAAACAGTGTCTCGTTTATTACGCAGAAAAGCTGATGAAGGCAAAAATGCGTCTGGCATCTGGAATCTGTTCAGCACTTTGTGCAATTTACAGCACAGAAGGGCTAAGGAGTCCGGTCTGAGAACAAGCTGGACAGAGAAGATATGAGCAAAGGCCACGTTAGTGCAGTGGGGTACACTACCAGCTCAGGTTCACGGTAGCAAGACACACCCTCTCCCGTAGAGACACACCCTCTCCCGTAGAGACACACCCTCACACCCACCTGCTTTAGACAAAAGGCATAAACTGACCACCACACAGAGTCTGAGGATCAGAAAGTGTGTAGAGCGCATTTCCGCTAATCAAACTGTGAATGTGTGTGTGGTTTATGCCTGCACAGGTCAGCTTGAGCTCTTCAGTGGAAATGATGTAGAAATGATACTAATGCTACTCTTAGATCAACACAATGTGATTCAGTAACAGAATACCTACTAACTCACACATACATGCACACACAACATGTATGATCCTGAAACGAACTTCAAAAACTTTGATAAGTGAGGTTTGTGTGTTGTGTGTGTGTGTGTGTGTGTGTGTGTGTGTGTGTGCGCATATGTGCGCGTGTGTGTGTGTGTTTGGTGGGGGTGGGGGAGGGGGAGGGGGAGGGTTCTGTTGTCCATCAGAGCGTGAAGTCAACTCATTAAAGCAAACGGCTATTTAATTAAACAGGTGAGAGAAACAGCCAAACACACATCTGCATGCAAGTGCAGACACACACACACACACACAGGTGTGCAGTCCTGCGAGTTCCTACACACATAAAATCATGCACATACAGACACACACACACACACACACACACACACACACGCATAAAACAGACACACACTACATCAGCTGTTCTGTAGTGGAGGAAGGACAGGTCTGTTTGTAGCTGCAACGTCTCAACAGATCTTGTAAAGTGATCTGCTTTGTTAATATTGTGACTAGCTGTAAGAAGGCAGTCACCTCTGACACTCTCCACCACCCAGCTTCCCCAGATCCTCTCCGCTCCCTCTCATTCCTGTCTGTGGGATACAGAGGTTTAAAAATAACTCTCAATTTAGCACAGCGTTCCTCTGTGTGTGTGTGTGTGTGTGTGTGTGTGTGTGTGTGTGTAGGGGGCAGGAAGTGTGAAGATGGAGGCTAACAGTGAGCAGTGGCTACTGGCAAACACTAACGTAATAAGATATTAATGAGGGGGAAAAGGAGTGTGTGAGAGAGAGAGTGCATGAGAGAAGGAGAGACTGCAGCGAGAACATCACACACACACACACACACACACACACACATATACACACACGGGGGGGAGGGGAGCGGAAGAGGAGAGGAGGAGGAACAGGGAAAGAGGGGGCAGGAGAGCCAACACATGGTGCTTCCGCTCACCGAGCAACACCGCCTCCTACTAAACGCTACTAAACGCGTACTCTCTCTCTCTCTCCCTCTACCCCCCCCCTCCACACACACGCCTCTCTGCTGCCTATCCACACCCACCCCTTTGGGTTTTTAATGGCAGACTGTTTAAACTGTGTGTGTGAGAGCTGCAGAGGCTGGGTGCATGTTAAACACACTCCCGAAAATCCTACTCCAATCCAATAAAGCCCTCAGCAGCTCAGTCAGCACACACAATTACAGAGAGAGAGAGAGAGAAAGAGACAGAGAGAGACATAGGAGATAGACAAGAGCGACAAAGAGACAGAGAGAGGGAGAGAGAGAAAGAGAAATAGACAGAGAGCGAGAGCGAGAGCGAGCGAGCGAGAGAGAGAGAGAGTTCAAAAAGGAATTGAGGGAATGAATGATGTGAAAGGACAAGGTCTGGTTTTTGAGTTTCTGTGTAGTGATCCTGACGACCAAGATCCTGTGTACAGGACCCGCTGT
>JAOYMR010000008.1:1180428-1182992 GCA_025802075.1 Tenebrosternarchus preto
CCCCGACTGTTGGCACACACGGATGCTCACACACAACAAACTCCACAACCCGAGGTTTCACGAGTCACTGCTTAGTGGCAAAACTCCACGTCTGAAATGCAGAGATGAAACAGAGGCCTCACAGCAGTGCTGCCAGAAACCACCGAGCGCTTTCCAGATTCACAGGACTGACAAAATACAACAGCCTGCATATTTTTCTTCCTTTATCACTGCAAAACTAAACTCAAGAATTTCTCTCCTGCACACCCTGAGGTATGCGAGATACAGCGTGTAATACAGAGAGTTGGGACATTCACACTGCAGATCCTTTACAGCTTTTTTTTCTTCAGTCTTTCAACCTCCACCCGAGCACCTGAACACCCTTCAACCTCCACCCGAGCACCTGAACACCCTTCATCCCGCCCAGCCAGTCCCGACCTCCTGTCCTGAACCACCACTGAGCTGCTCGAGGGGTAGGACCGTGCTGGTGACAGGACATCGGGTTCCTTCTTGGTTCCTGACTTTGATTTGGACAGAGATCACATCAACATGCGATCATGAGTTTGGTCACCCTGATGCATTATTAACCTGGTGAGTCAACATGTTGGTAACTAGTATTATCTAGTTTTGAAAAGTACAGCCAAACTTTAGACCCCCACAGTGAAGTAGCTGCTCACTGTACGCTCTGAATACTGCAGGGACCCAATTAAATGTCACACCGAAACAAAACGATCCTTGTTAGAGTAATTTGGTTGTTTTTTTTTTTTTTTTTTGCTGAGTCACAGATTTATTGTAGTTCAGTTACTTAATCAGTAATTGATTATGGTGACAAATAATTAGGATTTATGATACATATTTTGTCCAAAGTACAGAACACATGCAGAAAACTGCAAAACTGCCCAGACCAGTGAGGGAGCAGCTGGACTGGGGTAACGGAGGACCTCGGAGAACGAAGCTCCTACCATCACAGAACCAAAGGACACCCCAATGACACCCCAACAAAGACCTTCAGAATCCAGTGAAAACGTCCACAGCGTCCGCGCACAAACCTCGTCCTCGGCCTTGTACCCAACGCTGTCGCTGGGGTAAATAGTCCCGTGTGTGCCGGGCGCAAACGAGGGCCTCACCGCCGTGCTGCCGAACGACGCACGACTCCGCCGTCGAGACTCGGGGGGGAAAAAACTGCGTCTAACTCCAAGTTGAAGTGTGAAGGTGTGTGTTTGTGCGAGTCAGACGGAGGGTGTGTGTAATTTAAAGGATGAAAGTAAAGCAGCGTGTGGTGTGGTGTGCAGCGTGTCTTCAACAGGCTCAGAGGGGAACAGCCGTTAGCTTTGTACATCTGAATCAGAGAGAAAGAGAGACAGACAGAGAGAAAGCTGGAGTGAGACAGAGGAAGCTGGAGTGAGACGAAGCGAACGACTGAGCTTAGAGAGAGGCAGAGAGAGACAGAGAAATGCAGATATTTTATTTCCATCAAGAATCACTGACATATTTTGCTCTTGCTGTTTCTTTTTTTTCCTGTTGTTCTTTTTTCTTCATCTCTCCTACAGGGAAGAGTTGAGAGAGGGAGGGAGAGAGAGAGGCGCTACCATGGCAACAAAGCCCATCAGTGATATGAGCATCCCTGATGGCACTCAGGCGAGGCATTAACTGTGTCCCACTAGCCTCACTGTGTGTGTGTGTGTGTGTGTGTGTGTGTGTGTGTGTGTGTGTGTGTTTGGGGCTGTGCCTATGTGTGTCAGTATTATCTACTATAAAGCCTGTTGTATCTATAACTACTTTATCACCACATGCCTCCTACAAACACGCGTTATAACTGGTCTCAGTGTAGGCTCTTGGGATGAGGGTCATTTAAATAGCCGTGTGTGTGTGTTTAACATTAATGAGGAGCGAGAAGACATTGGTTGTTTGCACGGGCAGTGACATGTCTGATCAAGAGAGACAACTGATCCAGGCCGGTCTCTCTGTTCTTCTTTAGTTCAGGTGTAAATCAGTTCATTTCTCCTTAACCATCAGTGTGTATATGCACATAAATGGACACACACACACACACACACACACACACACACACACACACACACACACACACACACAACCAGACACGCCTGCATGGACACACACACGTGCGCGCACACGCTCTGTATCTGTGCAGAAGGACAGCTGTAGCCAAGACACACCATGGGACATCATAGGTGTGTGTGTCTGTGTTAATACATGGGATATCATAGGTGTGTGTGTGTGTCTGTGTTAATACATTTTTCATTGTTGTGTGTGTGTGTGTGTGTGTGCGTGCACAGCAATGATTTTCCTGTTCATCGATGCAAATAAACATGCACAGACCACACACACCTGCTACTAGAGCTGTAACAATACAGTCAGTCCACACTGCAATTCATACCATGAAAAAGGGTTCATCAATCAGCATTAACACTAAAACCTCAACAAACAACTACACCGAGTAACTGGGAAATATGTGAAAGAAGGGTGAGAAAACATGCCCATGTAACAAACATATTTAATATGGCTAGAAGGAAAGTGTGTGACCACTGCAGGACACACACACACACACACACACACACACGTCA
>JAOYMR010000008.1:1206471-1223129 GCA_025802075.1 Tenebrosternarchus preto
ACCCTCTTTCCCCCCCCCCCCCCCCTCTCTCTCTCTCTCTCTCTCTCTCTCTCTCTCTCTCTCTCTCTCTCTCTCTCTGTGAACACTCTGTGGGAATATTAATATGCTTTTTATGTTCAAGGGAATAAAAATGGAATTACCTACCAGCTGCTCAGAAAGTCTGTGTGAGTGTGAGTGTGTGTACTGGGGTGGAATATTCACTGAGTGGTATAACGTGGTGACAGTTGTGTGTTCGTTTCTGTGTATTTGTGTACGGAAGGTGACTCGGGTGAGTAGGTGGCAGTGTATTTGTGTGTGGTTTTGTGTGGGCACAAGGCAAACTGGATACGTGACTTCCTGTGTAAGTGTGTTGTAGTGTTGTATGTGTCTTATACTCTGTGTGGTGTGTTTGTGCGTGTGTGTGTGTGATTGAGAGAGAGCTCACGTATGTGAGGGGGTTTTCTGACTCATTCCCTTGGTATTCAAAGAAAGATCTGATCCCCCTAGAAGAAGAATTAATGAGAGTCTTTAGGACAAGTGGAGAGAGTGAGACCAGAAGGAGGGCGTGGGTTAAGGGCAGGAGAGACACTGCTGGAGCCATTTCCAAGGTGTGCTGGCATTCGGTGGTGTTTTGTGGATCTGTGGAACCTCTCCCAGTCACGCGCCCGATTTACACACACACACACACGCGCGAGAGCGCGAGCACGAGCGCGCACACAGAAGCGAGTGTGTGGGTGTCTGCATTTCTGCACACTCATGACTACGTGTCTGGTCTTCTCTCCTGATTGCAGGCCTTTTCTCTTCAGTGTGCACAGATCACCCCAAATGGACACCGCTTCTCTCTGAATCAGCAAGTACCGCCTCACTCTGCTGCCTGACACCTTGCTGCGCTTCAAAATAAGAGCGTCCTTCTTCACCAAACAGGTCGTTCCATGCTGTTTCTCAAGTACCACACAGCACCGCACCTAGAATTTGTGATCTTGCCATGATCACTCATCATGCTTTTCTAGTTGATTTCCTGTTGGGTTGGATTTCTGGACACAGTAAGACTGGTCTTAGTTTAAACTCTGTTCTCACAGGGAGTTTGTTGAAGATCACTGTCACAGCTAAGACTAGGTTTAATCTACCTTAAGTATTAAATACCAGTCCATGGAGTGGCTTCCACTTTGGTTTATGCACGTCATGTACAGTGTGTATATATATATGTGTGTGTGTGTGTGTGTGTGTGTGTGTGTATTTGTGTGTCTGAGGTGTGTGTGTAGGGGGGGATTTCATCTTTTGATATCAATGAAAAGACAACCATTTTGAGTACTATACACACGTATTATACACCTTTTCCTATTCCTACAAGAACAAATTAACACATCATTGTGTCATCATGACAAAAGAACTCATGCAAGGCTGTGATAATTATACTAATTAATCTATAATGAGATGCACGGAGCAGCTCTAATTATTTGTCAGTTTATAAGAAAATTTCATTAGAATTTGTTTTACAGGGTAAATCTTACATCATATAAAAGGCGCACATTTTAGTCACTATTACCTTTACGTTTGCTGCTGTGTGTTTTGAATCTTGTGTTTTTGTATCTATGCAGCATATGAATGGGGGACATGTCAAGCGGGAGCCTGATTAAAGCCTGAGTAAACACTAGAAGCTGATCTAAGATCAGAGTTTATGCTGTCGTTCATTTGTCATTATCAGTGAAGGCAAGTCTACACCCATTGAAGGTGACTTGTCATTTCCTTGGACTTCAGACAATTGCATTTCATTACATACGTATGTAGGACAACAGCTAACCAAACCGCTAATAGTTCTTTGGTTATTACTGAGTAATTACCATTGTGATGTCAGCACATGGTACGGTGATGTCTACACAGACTCATGCCTGTTGGAAGCTGAAGTGGTGGAGTGCCTTGCCTTAAACAGTGCAGGTCTTTCATAACAAGTGCTCTGCTTCTGTGCACGTCGGCCAGCGGTTTGTTGGTGGTGGGATGGTGCTTTGTCCTGACACATGCTAAGCACTTGATTATTGTTTTTCAAATTTGCCAAGTCACGCTGAGTCATGCCAACACGTCTACTGTAGGCTCACACTTAGAAGCTCATCTGAGCACTGCTGTGTTTGAATAATGATGGCCCTCATAACACATTACTGTAAACTTGAAATTGACTTGTGAAGTCAAGGAAGCCTGATTCCAAAGAGCAAAAAAGTGTAAAAAAAAAAAAAAAAAATCAAAGTTTGGATATTCCTGAGCAGATACAGAAATCGTTTCACAGGAGCAAACTTGTCTAGATTCTCACAAAGACAGCAAGCAAACTGACCACATTTGTTTGTTTGTTTGTGTGTGTGTGTGTGTGTGTGCATGCAAGTGAGAGAGTATCTGAAAGCGACTGGCCAAGAGGCTAGACTAAGGCAGAGAAGAGAGAAGTGTGCTTGTAAAATAACACTGTAACAGTTTACAGCTGTTCTTAAGACATGAAATGGAATTCTGACATATGGAGTGGAGTGAGATGTTTGCTATGACCAACTGTGTTTGAGAGTTCAAAAGCTCTTTTTGCTTATAGTACAATATTCTATGTTTTAAATTATGCAGTTTCACAGTAGAGAAAAATCAATGCCATATTTTACCTATTCCTAAGGGATATATTTAGCTGTACACCTCATTTCAGAATTGCAGATTTTCACCTTTTACACGACTACTTTGGGTAACCCTATGTGCTAGAAGCACGTCATATGTATATAACTAATTCATTTTTCATTTTTATCCATATTGACTTTTCTTTGTATTTAGCTTTACTTTCTTTGTTTTTACCTCTTTATTTTATTGACTATTAATAGCTAGATTTTCTCTCTCTCTCTCTTTCCAGGCTCTTTAGAATAGGAATGGCCATATTGCCACAACAACAAATTATTGGTAACAGTCCACGTTAGAACTGTTAGTAAAAGACCGTGCACTAAGGAACACGAGGAAGTGGACAACACTGAATTCCTCAGTGCTGAATCTTTCCAGACACATGCACATGTCCTGGAGCAGTTATATGATAAACTCTCTCTCTATATATAAACTCTCTCTATAAATATATAAGTTAGTAAATAGATCACTGAACACAGGAGTTATATACATAAATCCAGACACACACACAGTTTATGAGTGAATTCAAAGAAAAACCCATAGAGACAACACGATTCTTACAAAACACAAGTTAACATGAGAAGTATAACACACACACCAAGATCAACTTTGTCAAACATCTACAATGCTTTAGCACACACACACACACACACACACTCACAGATTTATATGTGAAATCTAATAACAAATTTGAAATTTGGAAAGGATGTGTTATTCAAAATTGTAATGTTTCAATTCTATTTAGATGAGAGTTGTGATTTCATTTGTCACTGGATCATTTCTTTGGTCCAGTTTCAGTGTCATTTCATAGTTAAAGCCCAGCCTTTGAGCTGCTGTATGTCAGTGGGAATTGACTTCTGTTCATGTGGTGGGTTTGTGTGTGTGAATATGAACTGGAGCAATGGAATAGCCTGCCTGTGCAGATTTCTGCAGACTTCACAGCAGTGCAACTCTGAGTTAAGCCAGAATGTGTGTGTATGTATAGGGTGTGTTTGTGTGCGTGTGCGCGTACGTGCACGTGCGCACAGTTCGTGTGGTTAACTGTGTACCTGCTGAGTTAAGCCAGTGGATGAGTATGGAGGCCCAGATGGGACAGAAAAATGGAGAGAAATGCTGCAGTTCCCCTGCCTTCCAGGAGAACACAGGGAGACGGAGCTGGAGCAAGAGCAGGACCTGTCATGGTAAAGGAGGAGGGCAGCGGGGTGAACCTTCCTCTGAGAAGAGAGGAGACGAGATGAGATGAGGAATCCAGTGGGGTGAACCTTCATCACAGCGTATAGTTCAGGTCCTTTGCTTTAAGCAATCCAACCCCCCCCCCCAACACCAAGATTTTTTTTCCTTTTTTATATGACATGCATTTTTTTATTTGAGAACATTTTAAATGAAATATTTGACTTTTATTGCCTTTTTATTTTTTAACTGTAACTTCACAGCAGTGAGACCAGTTTTATAATGCTGGCAGAGCTTGAAAGCAAACCTTGTTTGGGGGGGATGCAGCTAGTTCTTCAGTACTTCTAACTGAGGATACCCCATATGTGGTATATATGTTATTTAAAAAGATCATAAATGTGTTGTAAAGGTGTCTATATGCATTTTTAGTGATATCTCATTTTTTAGTGATTTAGATATCTCTGAGCTACACAGCTTTTGCTTCAGTAGAACAGCTCAGGACACAGCAGATGTTTCAGAGCAGATGCTAGGAGAGAAGCATAGCACTGAGATTCAGTTCTGAGTGTTGAATTCTGACTGAATATAAAATACAGTCTGCCTTAGCCCATCACTTCCTTCTCATGATCAAGCTTCAGTAAGAACATTGGAAAGTGTCTGTGTATCAGACTGGCCTTGTGAGACAATCGCTACAAATGACCATTTGAACACATTCCCATTTGAAGAGTTGGGAAGGACTAGTTGTCTTTGTCATGAGTGTGTTTATATGTGTGGTAAGGGCAGCCTGAGGTGTGTGTGTGTGTGTTTGTGTGAGAACAGGGGTGGAGGTTGTGTCATGGGAGGAAGATGACATCATAATGTCATGATGATGGCTCGCGTGGGCGCCCCTGGATCGCCACAGCGACGGCAGCCCCTTCCTGCAGCGTTGCCCCAGCAACCCCTCCCGCTTCCTGATGCCCCTCCAAGGCCGCCGCCCCTCCCAAACGCAGGCATCCTGAGCACATCTAAAAAACAACCAGGAGACATGTGTTTTCCTATTCCGGTAATCAAGTCTACACAACACCACAGTGCTTAGCCATTAGAATAGAACCAGAAAATCTGTGAGAAATGGAAAATTACATCAACCTTTAAAAATATACTGAGAAACAGAAGTCCATAATCTAATAGTTCTAAATCAAACTCAAAATGAGTGTGATCCTCTTTTCTTCCACTCTGTCCTTGACGACTTGTGAAAAGTGGCCGAGCAGAGATTAGTGCAGCCCTGTGCTGTTTTCAAAAAGAACAGTCATTTTATGGCCTTGTAGTTTGGGACAGCTTCCCCCACCTTCTCTAAGAAGCACCTACTTGTATGGTGTGTGTGTGTGTGTGTGTGTGTGAGAGAGAGAGAGAGAGAGAGAGAGAGAGAGAGAGAGAGAGAGTGTGAGTGAGTGAGAAGTAGTTAGAGAGACATGCAGAGAGAGAGAGAGAGTCTGTGAAAGACAGTTTGTCCCCCTTTTTAAGCATATTGAGGGCTATTGTGTAGTTCTCAGTGCGTACGGCACAGTGTGTAGTGTATAGTACTCAGTGTGTAGTGCTCAGTGAGTAGTGCTCAGTGTGTTGTGCTCAGTGCATAGTGCTTAGTGTATAGTGAGTAGTGCTCAGTGCATAGTGCTTAGTGTATAGTGAGTAGTGCTCAGTGCATAGTGCTTAGTGTATAGTGTGTAGTGCTCAGTGTGTGGTGTATAGTGTGTAGTGCTCAGTGCATACTGTATAGTGTGTAGTGCTCAGTGCGTAGTGTATAGTGTGTAGTGCTCAGTGTGTAGTGCATGGTGTGTAGTGCTCAGTGCATAGTGCTCAGTGTGTAGTGCGTGGTGTGTAGTGTATAGTGTGTAGTGTGTGGTGTGTAGTGTATAGTGTGTAGTGCGTGGTGTGTAGTGTATAGTGTGTAGTGCGTGGTGTGAGCACAGTTGGGCACACGGAGCTGTTTGGAATGCAGAGGAAACTGCTGCTGCATAGCTCCGCTGCGCCGGCAGATTGGCCCTCGGCTGGATGTCACGGCTCCAGAGCCAGGCTCACTCTCTGCTCCTCATTCCCAGGCTTGGCTCACTGTGAGGTGGGCGAAAGGGCACCTCCGCCTCCCGGTGGGCCCTGCGATCTGAGTGTAGCAGCGCTAGCACGTTAGCACAAGGTGGCTTTGTGACTGCTCTGCATGTGTGAGAGAAAGCGCGCGCGACAGAGGGAGAGACTAATATAACATTTATTTCACCGTTCAGTTGGAGTTGTTTCACAGCCTTACAGGCATGGCACGAAGGTCACTGGGAAAGTCAGGAACTCATGCTACCAATATCAAGCACCCGCGCATGCCAAATTGAGTGTCTTATCGTCATGGTACCACGTTTGTCAGTTGGAAGCCAGCTTCTCAGTGACAGGGTAACATTTCAGATCCTTACATCTGACCATTACACTGGAGCGAGTCAAACCCAACCCCAATTTCAACTGCACGCAAAACGACTGGGAGGGATAAGAGAGTATGCCTGTGGCTGTTGTCTGTGTAACATTTAGATGGGTCGACTCTTTTTACTACCACCTGGAGAGCCATATTGAACCATGGGCATCTGTTGATTAAGAATTACAGAGAGAAGCAGACAGGGAGATTTTGCTTTTACTCTCTTGCGACAGTTGCTTTTTACCTGTTTGTACCCCCAATTTGTTTGTACTCCCAGTTTTTTCTTTAAAAAGAAAGTATTATCCTTATCCTGTTGATTTCTGATCCCATAGTCGTTTTTCACTGCTTGAACAAACAGAATTGTTCAGAACCGAGAATGGTTTGGATTAGTGTCAAGATCGCGTGTTAACGGCGTTTCTCTGCTGTGTAATCGAAGAACTATAAATGCGCAGGCGTCCGAAGATTTATAGACTCGTCCATCCTGTCCGAAAGCACTTAATACTAAAAACAGCACTTTCGTGAGACAGCAGCAGACATTTAACAAGAATCTACAAATGTTTAAATAGAAACATTATGGACAAATGCAGCGATGTCATCTAATGCGCTACACACTGAACACGCAATAGGCTTTAACAAAATCTATGGCTTATTTCTAGAGAAACTTCGCTGTTAGCATGCTTTGTGTCAGTATAAGGCAGTTATTTATATTTATAGCTAAATCATTAGTGGTACTGCATGTTAGCAAGTTTGTGCTAGATTTAGACCAAACAGGCCAGCATGTATTTGTCAGAGACTGAAGCATAATACACAACCAAAGGCAAATTATGACTAACTGAAATTAGGGTTTTAATCTTGGAATTAGCCGTTTTCTGATTAGTAATGTGATATTTCATGTTACACGAAAGGACCCCGGATTGATCTTCACATTGTGAAACAATTGATATTGACACCTAGCGGCCTGGATGTTTCAGAGATTCCGTACAAAATCTATTTAAAGCACGGTATGTACGACCCGCTCTATGGAGCATAAACACGGTTCAGTTGGGGACTACAAATGCGTTTTCTCACGTGAACTGCGCTTTGTACAATAATAAATAACTTCAATAAATATCGCGTACAACTTTTTGATGGTAAATATGACTTATTGCTCCTTTAAGGCCAACCGTTTTGGTAAGTTACTGAACGTGTTGAAGGAGTACAGCATATTTTATTAGGCACGCTGATAGTTTTAAACGGTCAATCCGAAAACAAGACATTTGCGAAGTGCCGGATATCACCAGCAGCAGGTGAGACTGCTTTAGATGTTGTGCCGCTCCATGTTAATTGTGTCACGAAACATTTAGGCACAACTCCAAGGAAGCGATGAATTACAAAATTTGTTTCGGTTCCGCATAACAGAATAACACAGTAATATTAACACCAACAAAAAGCTTTTAGTAAAACGTCGTTTTCTGAATTCTGTCATTTCTACATTCCATTCAAGTTAATTCCGCACATAACTGGACATAATTCAACACCGGCTGTAACCACTAGGTGGCATCCCTTTCTCATGGGCAACGTTTTTGTCCTATGTGTTTCGTGAAAATATGTGTTATACATTTTTATGTGGTACTTAAGCGTTTGAGAACGGGCCATCAGGTTTTTGTTGTTGTTGGGTTTTTTCTGTGTCTCCCCATGTTCATTTACTTATTTATAATATTATAATATAACTGTACTGGTTCTGTATTACTGCAAGTGCTATAAAAATAAACCCACAAGCTTTCAATTAGGCCATGTCTAGTTCATTTTCAGGGAAAAAGTTTTGAACTGAACACTAAACTGAAGTTCGGTATTCAAATACGTTGATTCATTTATAGGTCGGCCTTTCAGTTGGAGGCAGTAAGTTCTGTTAGTACCTCTCTGTATCGCTCAGACTCTTACTCTCTCACTGTTTTTCGAAAGTAATCTGTGTCATTAATCTCATTTGTTCGGTGTGTCAGCATCATTAACATTAATTTGCAAGCTCATTAAAGCCAAACCTGTGTGGGTGTATGTGTGTGCACGCAGTTTACGATAGCTGAAAACCATCCACGGCGCTGCACAGTCCTTTGATGCTCCTTGGGACCTCTATTACCACATGATTTGTTTGTTTGGTAGGATAGAAACAGGGCATATTTAGAGAACACGCATGCATTCAACGTGTTGGTGAATAAATTACTGTTAAAACGTGATAAATTAATATTGGACTGTGCTCTTAAGTACTTCAAATATTCTGTGTCCTATAATTTACTGTAACCTCAATGTTGATCTTAAAACAAGACTGTAAGTAATCAGAATGATTCTGTGTATTTGGTTTGTGGAGGTAAAATTTTTTTTGAAGCTATGATCAAAGTACTTAACAAAGACATTATTGTTGCTTAGGCTCTGTGTGAATAGATCCCATGGCCTCTGTGGTTTGCCTTTCATATTCTTTCATATCTTTTATATCATTCATATACAAAAAAAAAAAAAAAACAATACAGCAATGAACTGGAAGAGAGGGGCTCCTTTAACACTTAAGAATAGAAGCCAAATAAACTTTGAACTCTTTACTGCCTCTGACCAGGCACTGCCTCAGGGTTGCTTGGTTGCCACGGCAGCAGTGTCACCTGAGCCACCCCACAGGTCCAGCCAGTTACAGCAGAGATGGTGAATAATTGAAAGGGTGCGGCCCACCAGCTGCAGGTGTCCCACAAGAGTGGGTGTATGTAGGCTATGTGTGAATGAGTGGGTGAGAAAGAGAGAGTCTGACAGAGAACGAGAGAGGCAGACAGAAAAAAAGAAGGATGGAAAGTAAGGAAATAAACAAAAAATAGCAGGAAAGTGGCTTATAAGATATCACTACTACATAATACTGATTTTGCTGGAACTGGGATACACAGAAAAATGGAGGGTGAAGTGGAGGTTTCACTCGAAGAAGACGAAGGTTTCACCACCATCTCACTGGTTGATGAGGCAGGTAAGAGCTCCAAACGGCCTGCCTTTGTGTAGAGGAGCTGATCTGAGACCAGTCTGACTTGTACTTCAATACAGCTGCCACTGGGATTAGTAGGAGAAACTGGTTCTGAGTTAGTATGGGGGAAAACCAGATAGATTTACAACATTGTGCAGCAAGATGTATACACACAAATATATAAATACATACTCGAGAAACAAAAGGCACAGTAACAACAAACAGCTGGGCTTCCTCAGTTGATTGAATCTAGTCTTGTACATAAAGTGAACTTGTAGAAAATGTGCTGAAGTAAGTTCAGTAACATGTCCCCAGTGCATCAGTCAGTCATCCGAGTCAGAGTCATCAGAGCAGCATAACAATACAATATTTTTTATCATTAATAAAATAAACAACAAAATCAAATTGTAAGGAAGCTGTGGTGTGTCAATGAAAAACGGTGCCCTTGCCTCTGTCTTCCTCTCTCTCTCTCTCTCTCTCTCTCTCTCTCTCACACGCACACACACACACACACCACGAGCTGAAGAGCAGGGAATCTGCTGACTTTGCACATACAAAAGCCTCATGATAGCTTACTGCATGGCACAGCTTCACAAAGGCACCAGCAGACTAGAGAGCAGCACAAGTTTTTCCTGTTCAAAATGCGTGTGTGTGTGTGTGTGTGTGTGTGTGTCTAAGCCTGCGTGCATCTGTGTAGTACTATCAAGATAACAGTAGCTTGTCTTAGTACATTTGGTTTCATTATTTGTTAATCATTAACACTTTCAAAAAGATTGGGCACTGGGTGCAAATACAGAGAAGGCTGGGTTTGCATGTCTATGTTTTATTAAGATATATCAGCTGGCATGCATAAAAGACACAAGTTAAAACAGCGTGTGCAATAAAAAAGAAAAGTAAATTCCTGTATTGGGTTTAATGAGAAACATGCATGATACTTTAGCCCTGAGTAAAGCTCTCTTGCACACATAACACACACTCTGTCTGTCTGTCTCTCTCTCTCTCTCACACACACACACACACACACACACACACACATTTGGAAGTCATAGCGGCAGCATATGGGCTTTGCAGAGCATGTGCCTGGTGCGGGCTAATCATCTTATCTGACCAAATAGCTGCAGCCTGCAACCTGGACATGATGCAGCTACTCCGCATATTGATGTTTAGAGCACGTCTTTGTCAAGTATCCAATGTACTGGACAGTGCGCTTAGTAAATAGATCGTAGTTTTCAAAAATTATTTTAATTCGGTATAAAGAAAATGTGACAAGTTCCAATACATCTAGCTAATAATAATAATAATAAATATATAGCTATTTCTTTAAAAAAAAAGCCAACATGGAAATGTGTAAATTTAATTTAGAAAAAAAATACACAGTAAATAAACGTCTTGATCGCCCATCTATTTTTATCCATCTTTTTTGGTGCTTCTGAAGTACACTGTCTCCATCTACCGGAGATAATCGGTACCTCACTAACGAAAGCGTTCACCGAGCCCGGTGTGTGTTTGGGATGATGAGATAGTAGTAGTGTCATCAGTCGGAGATCCGCAGTGGCTATTTTACCTAAGCGATTTCACTGAGATCAGATTAATTTGTATAACGATTGGCAAGCGGTAAGGCCACTGCATTACGACGGTGTCTCTGATTTTGGTTGTACTTTTATTTGTAGTTGGTAAGACAATGCAATCCAACTTAAGGTTGTGTTAGCTAGTTAGCTAAACAAGCTAACTAGCATGGTAGCATCAGCATTGATCCTGTGGGTCCCTATGATAAGCTATGTTAGCTGGCTAGTTCAATACACTTTGTGCATGGACTGTTCAGTGAATTGCGGGATAACATGTTGTGAAAGCTGTGGTTTGTTATTTGTGCGGTATGTGTTCCCAAGCTAGCTACTTTAAAAAGCTTTTTAGCTAATGGACTGTCAACTATGGGGCTAGCTTGTTTAGCTAGGTAGCTAACTATGTGGCCTGCAGCTGTCAAGTAAAAAAAAAACATTAAGGCTAACATTAAGTAAGATAGCTAGCTAACCAGCTTGTTAGTTAGCTAAAAAGGTAAGACTTGCCAGCTGATCTTGATCTGTCATGTGGTATTGCGTATTTACTTCATTGTTCTAAAGTGTTGTTTTTGTAGTATCTGTAGTAGAATTTAATTAGCTAGCAAGAAATGTTATTGTTAGGCTGGGTGATCTACCATCAGCAGTTTAGACTGTGAAGTCCAAGTGGGAATAAAGTTAGGTTAACTAGCTAACTACGTCGTGAAGCTTCTTTCCAGTTGTTTGCCACCTTTGTAAAACCCTAAATTCGGAGAATACAAAAGTAGCTAACAGGCCTACGTAATTAAGTCAAGTAATGGACAATGATTTGAGTTTTGTGACCTACAATCTTCATTCACCTTGTCGATTTCAGCTGACACTGTGCCCGTAGCGTTTCGACCCAAACAAGAGAAAGAATACTTCTCAATGAACTGTGACATGGACGGTAAAATATTATTTTTATTATTACTCAGGGGGGTGGGGCTCAGTTTTTGGCTTTGCATTTTTAGTCTGTAAACGGTGTTTTATTTTTACGTTTGTCCCAACAAGGAGACATGGAGAATCAGGTTGAACTCGAAGAGAAAACGAGACTTATCAACCAAGTACTAGAGCTCCAGCATACATTAGAAGGTAAATGTTAAAAATTGTCCTTTTTAATTTCTTTTAGTAGTCACGTTTTCTCACAACATACCCTCCCCTCTTTTATCTGTTTGTTTTAGCTCTCACTGTTTTAACTTCTCACTGGCCCTAATGCTGACTCTACACTCTAGCAGACCCACTCTAGCAGTTTTTATGGCTCTCTGAGCAGTGTTAGTGATGTACCATCATCTTAATGGATCCAATCTCCCTTCCTTTTCCTCTTCAAGACCTCTCTGCCCGTGTTGATGCAGTGAAAGAGGAGAACCTGAAGCTGAAGTCTGAGAACCAGGTTCTAGGGCAGTACATAGAGAACCTTATGTCTGCCTCCAGTGTGTTCCAGACCACCGACACCAAAAGCAAACGGAAATAAGGTGTACAGAAGATGGTTCTTTCCCAACCAAAATGCATCCACCCTCCCTTAACGCCAAGGCCAGTGCACATAACGTGTTCACTATTACTTGGTCCCGGTTTGCTGTCTCATCATCACGACTCCTGTGCAGACACACACTACCATGCTGAGCTCTGACTTTATTTATGTTTTGTATATACTTTTGTCTCATTTGCTTGTCCATTCCATTCATTTATCGTACTTGCTGCTTGGGAATTAACAGACTGAGGGTGTTTTCCTTTGGCTGGTTGCTGGCTGCTGTTCCTGAATATTAATGGAGGCATTTTGCAGGCTGTGGTCAGATATCCACAGTCCTAATGCACATCAGGCTCTCTGTGCATCTTACTGGCTACTCAACAACCCATTTTCTCCTGATGGGGGAAGAGTGGCATGTTCAAAAGCAGGACAGCAATGTTTTGGGGAGCCGTCCCAAAAAGATCAGTGCACTAATGCTGTTCTCTTGCTGTTTTCGTATGTCATCATTACATATGCAGACAGTGAAAAGAGGGCAGGGTGAGGCACAGGTGAAATGTGTTTTGCAACACAGATGTACCATGTTGGGATATAATGTCATAAAATGCATGCAGTCCCAAGTGTATTATTTCAAAGAGATGCATGATGTAAGCCAATATTGATAACTGGGATGAGTTAATGAACCACAATTATCTATCTTGGTCAATAAAGTCATGTGACCTACAACAATACTCTTATTAATACCAACAGTCTGTTACAAACTGGATTTAACAAAAGGTCTAAGACCTGCTGGCAGGAGGTGGAAAGGGGGCAGTACTTTGGCTATAAAGTACTGAGGTTCAACGCATGAAAGATCAGTTGCGATTGAAGATGCTGGGTAAGATAAATGGACTTCCTAGAGTTTACTGTCAGAAGTCATATTGATCCGTGGAAGAGCTCTAGATCCACTGGTGTATTTCATTTATGTGGACTCTGCTTATTGTGCACATGTGACCTGTACATCATATTCACAAAACATAGGCAGCAATTTGAATGATTTATTACGCTGATGTAACAGTGCGTCATCTATAGAACAAAATGGCACAAGGTAGTTCATAAAATTAGACCTATAAAGATTCAGCAATATTAAAGTAATTATATTAACTATTAATTATAAATGATATTAAAACCTTTTCTGGACATTCCTAAGGAAGCAGAAATATAGATTACCCTACCCAAAGTATACATTATCCAGAGAGGGATGGGGGGGCTGTATGCACTTTTGAAATAACGGAGCTTCTTTAGAAAGAAGGTTGTTCCTACAATACGATCATATGTATTGTTTTAATGTACTTTAATATTGTATGTTAACATTTTTTTCCAAGATATATAACTCGTGCCCACACTCTTTCAATGTAGATACTGCCTTGTGTGTAAAAGTAAATTGTATTACTACTATGCCTTTAACATTTCTTTTAATAAACCTTTTCTTTTGCACGAGTGTATACACTGTTGATTTGTATTAAATATTTATTTCCAAGAGCAAATGTTCAATTTACAAACATGTAAACAAAAAGCTGTCTTTGCATGGCAAAACTACGAACGACAAAAAAAAGGAGTGGAGCAAAAACGATACACTGCTCAAGACAAACATTTTAAAAACCAAAGTTAAACATTTCCTACATGTGAGTCAAGAACACGCAGTAAGTTGTCTGAACTGGGACTATATTCACAAGCATTTTAAGTACCAAAAGTAATTGCAGTCCCCCCACGTACTAATCATAATCACCTGTATCTTGAAATCTGAAATAGCATTTCAATTGCTGATTTCAAATTATTTTTCCCCTTTTCATCTTTATCTTAAACTAAAGGACTTGGTCAAATGCTGTGTGAATACAGATTCAGACGCCATAAGTCAAACTCTCTCTCAATACTAAGAGTTGCAGATAAATAGAAAGCAAGATCTTTAATTGTCCTACATCAAACTCAATTCGACTGCATTGTTTTACAAACAATAAATATATTCAGTGCTCTTTCTGATCAATAAAGTTAAACATAAAAACACAAACCTGGTAGTGACTTATTTTAAATAACTGAACGAACAATTTTTTAAAATATTCTTGAACATAGTCATATTTCTTTCTAAAACATACTTTTTATTTCACAGTACTTAAGCTTAAATAGTAAAAACTGGCCTCAAAGCTACCCCTTTAAAAACATCAAGATTGAAAACAGCAGTTTTGTGGGTACAGCTAAACCCAACCCATAAGAACTAGTGGTGCAGAGGAAGACTTAACTTTGAACTTGGAAGGAGCAGGAGGAGGAGCTCCAGTGAAGGGGTGGGGTCTGTTGACTTTGTAAAGCCAGGGACATGCAGCATTTAAAAGGCAGGGGAGGGGTTGGGAGAGAAAAAGCAAAAAGGGCAGGGGAGAGGGAGCAAGCGGGAGGAACAAGGGCCTCAGTCCTTCCGTACTCTCCTCTTTCTCACTGCCTGTTTGTGTCCATCTCCAGTGCTCTGAATCCCCTCATCAGCATCCTTCATCTGCAAGAGGAACACCAACTCAGACACTTGCATTCAATTAAGGGGCAAACATTCAGTTGTAAGCTCAGTTATTTGTGGATACTGAGCTCAGGCTGACCAGCGTTCTTCACATACTGTTTCTAGAAGCCAAAACACTACACACGGAGCTTTATCCTGCTCTAATATACTTGATTCAATCAATTCATTTGTTTTTTGTTTTTTAAAACTCTTCTGGAGGTGTTTTAAGGGCGTCAAAGCCATGCTATTCCCTGCCGAACTGTAGTGCTCAATGATGGCCAGCAGAACTACTTCATAGCTCTTACCTCATCATCCGACGGTGTGTCGTTTAACTTACTAGCCTCCTCTCCCTCCTCCTCCTCTTCTTCTTCTTCTTCCTCCTCGTCTTCCTCCTCCTCCTCGTCCTCTATAGCATCTCCTCCAGCTGCTCCGCTCTCCTCTCCAGTCCTGATCTCTTCGTCAGCTGAACGAGACAGAAAACGTAAAATCATAACAAGTAGCACTTGAGAACTGTGAATTAAAGGCAGTTAGGTAGCCTTTAATTCCACTAGCAGTTTCCTTTTTCTTGGCCAAACTGGATTGCCTCTCCCCATTATCTTTTGACTGACCACTGGGTTTATCAGCCTCCTCCGATTTGCCTCCATCCTCTTCCTCCTCTTTGTCCTGTTCTTCCTCTTCCCCCTCCTCGTCATCGTCCTCTTCTACATCTTGGGTCTTGGGTCGGTCAATTTTCTTATAGATGTACTCATCAGACTTCTGCAGCACACACAGAAAACAGAGGATTTGTATCTAATGACAAAGAAGCTGTGATGCCAATGGAGGATTTTCTGAACAATGTGATGGAAACATTTACATTCTAAACTAATGATCATACTTTGTCATATACATTGAGGTTCATGGGGTTTTTTCTGGTCCTTCCCATTACGACCCACTTCTCAATGTACCCATGATGTGTTCACTGCCCTGACCAAGCGTTGCACATACATCAGCACATAAGGCAGAATCACAGGTCTCAGAGTGAGAAAAGCAGAAAATTGTGAGATGTGTGTCCACAGTAATGAGCGTGTCAGAGGATTCTGCCTCACCTTAGGCCAGCAAAAGAGTACAGCCAGGCCAACAGGCAGTCCCACAGTGAGGATATAAATCACCCACAACCACGGCCTCTCCTCTGCTGCCAGAGCCAGCTGAGTAAACACTCCTGGCTGACAATGAGAGAGGGAGAGAGGGAGAGAGAGAGAGAGAGAGAGAGAGAGAGAGGAGGTGTGAGTGAAAAACGTGTTCATAAAACTATATAACTAATATTTCCTTTTGTTAACATTCAAATCACCCATCAACCATCAGACTGACAGTCACGTTTACTCACCTCATTGGCACTTGCCACCAGTTTTTTGAGTCCCCAGCTGTCTGCAGCCCAGCGATCTGCCACCTCTTTGTCTGCAGTGATGATGAAGTTGTCAAAGTAGATATCGGAAGTCATGGACCACAGCTCAAGCCCCACAGCCTTGAACGACGCCATCTTAAACGGCTCCAGATCCTCAAAAAAGTCTGGGTTCTGAATCTTACGGGGACTCCATACACCCTGTGGGCCACATGCACCATGTCAGCAAGTCAGTGGATGTTCAAAACTAGTATTATCTAGATGTAAATTAGCAATATTAGCCTCTTATACAGACTAATGTGTGTAATACACACTCGTCAGAAAGTTATTAGAAACACATTCCGTGCAGTATGTAGTTCATGCATTGCCACACAGTTTTCATCTGACCTCAGGACGACTGTTGATTAGAATGAATATAAAAATATAAAGCCCCCCTGATTATTTTCAGGACTAACCACACCCAGAGTTGGTGAGTGAACCATACTAGTGTCATTTTAACCATCCCAGTGTTGTTTGAGCCTTTCATTGCCTGAGGCCTCTAGGTGGCAGTACC
>JAOYMR010000008.1:1242147-1260558 GCA_025802075.1 Tenebrosternarchus preto
GTTTTTGTTTCCTAATATTTTTCGCTAAAAAGCAATTTTTTTATTAAACTGTTCATATCAGCCTTTTGTTGATCTAAATTAATTTTTCCCCCCTCTTTTTTTTTTTTTTTTTTTTTTTTTTTTTAGAGATGCTATGAGCACAAGCAGTACAGAAATGGGCTGAAATTCTGCAAGCAGATTTTATCCAACCCCAAGTTTTGTGAGCATGGTGGTAAGAGCCAAGTTTTGTTCTTCACTGAGAGTTGCATGTGCTTTGTGATGTGAACATCACAGACTGTACAAAGATCGTAGCCTCACCGTGGTACAAATGGTTCATAGTTTGGTGGAGACTTCACTGGCACAGGTGGCTTCCTTGCATCTCGGGGGCTGTTTTGTAAAGCTGTTTTAGTGTCTTTATGGCTGTTTTACCTATTTTTAATGATGCTCTCTGGATGAGCAATGATATATTGTCCTGTTGCCTTAATTAGCAAAGACATCTAATGTCACAAAGCTTTCCTTGCTGTTGGTAAATTGACTGGGTTTTTGCTTGTGACTGGTTCGTGAACAGTTTTGTTGATGGAGCTAATAGTGTTTTGGTTTAGCAGAGCATGAGGGTTGCTCAGTTTTTATAGTAGTGTTACTGGATGCTCGGTGAGTAACTGCAGTCTGCTTTTCTCTGCCAGTGGTGCTACTCAGAATTTCGGCCAGATAGATTCCAACGTGCAGAGCTCTTTGGTTGTGCTCGAGGTCATTTTGAAAAGCGCCGTTAAATGTATCTTAATGCCTTTTGAACTTGCCAATGTCATCATATCAAGGTTGACTGGTTTCCGTGTGCATGTAGTGTTAAGTGGTGTGTTAAGTGCTTTTTGACAGGTCACATGTACTGATTGCATGACTGTGCTTTTCTGGAAGGGTGATCTTGCTTCTGCATATCATACTGCATACAAGAAAAGTGAAACTGCTCATGTATTGTGCATATTTTGATGCAATCAAAAGCAGTACATTTGAACTGGGAACCATCACAAACATCTAATCTGGTGAAAGTATTGATGTAAAACACAGTAGGTTACTTTTATTTTGTTTGTCCTTTTATTTTAGCCCAAACCTGGCTCAAATAAAAAAAAAAAATTGGCCAAATGTTTATTTTTCTAATGAGAAGCATTTTTTAAAACCAGTAACTAAGATGGGATCTTTCCGTTGGTTATAAAAGTCCAATCAGATGTTTTCATCATCAGTATGCCGTTATTAAACTGGATTGTGTAGTGCTCTGGTGTGTGACCCCTTGTGACCTCTGCAGAGACACTATCGATGAAAGGACTCACGCTCAACTGCCTTGGGAAGAAAGAAGAGGCCTATGAGCTGGTCCGCAGAGGACTCCGCAACGACCTGAAGAGCCATGTGTGTATCCTTACCATTCACACACAGGCTTCCTGCACGAGGCTACACGTCTGTGCAGGTCATGTACAGGAGTGTGTTCATGTTTGTGTGTTTAAGCCTCTGTCTGGAGCTTTGGTGATGATGGAACTTGGCCAAGATTCCTGCACTGTGCTTGACTCTCTCTCACTCTCTCTCTCTCTCTCTCTCTCTGCTCTCTCTTTCTCACACACACGTGTGCACACACACACACACACACACTGCAGAACAGAGCTGCATATGCTGCCACAGATCACGTTCTCATCCTGTAACACAGCCCCTGCGCACAAGAGTAGTCAGTTCAGCTCATTGTTGCTTTAAGTAACCCTTGTTTCTTTTTTCCAGAATATTTGAATTGTAGTGGCGTTAAAGTTTGTACTGAGCCGTCAGGAGCGTGTTAGGAGAGGTGCAGGAGTGTGCGGTACGTTGCTGGACCTTAACTCCACCCCCTGCAGGCTGGCACGTCTACGGGCTGCTGCAGCGCTCGGACAAGAAGTACGACGAGGCCATCAAGTGCTACAGGAACGCTCTGAAATGGGACAAAGACAATCTGCAGATCCTGCGGGACCTCTCCCTGCTGCAGATCCAAATGCGGGACCTGGAGGGCTATAGGGTGAGCGGGCGGGCGGGGGTTCTGGGGGCGGGGACACACCTCGCCGCTGCCGGTCCTAATTAGAACAGGAGGCCGTAGAGTGAGATGGTTCACGTGGGTGTGAAATCTGAAAGGGCCGCTGCTAATTTCAGCTAATCTAAGTTGTTTTGGTAGAACAGCTCCTGCTAAATGGCTAAACATAATCCATTTATTGTATAGTGCTGCTTTGTTTACATTTGGGAGAGTATGGGTGTCCTGTTTTGCTGTGTTGTAATTGGAAATAGCAAAGATAGACCTTTTCTGTGTTCGTGTGTGTTGTATGAACAGGAGACCCGGTACCAGCTGCTGCAGTTGCGGCCTGCCCAGCGGGCATCGTGGATTGGCTATGCCATTGCGTACCATCTGCTGGAGGATTACGAGATGGCAGCCAAGATAATCGAAGAGTTCCGGAAAACACAGCAGGTAGAGTCACACGCGTCAGGGAAAGAGGCGCACGCGTCACACGCGTCAGGGAAAGAGGCGCACGCGTCACACGCGTCAGGGAAAGAGGCGCACGCGTCACACGCGGCAGGGAAAGAGGCGCACGCGTCACACGCGGCAGGGAAAGAGGCGCACGCGTCACACACAACTTCATTCGTGAGCCACTCCTGGGATTAAGCAGGAGAGCAGTGCAGGAGTGTGAGAGTGAAAGGGCTTTGGGTGGAGGCCAGAAGAGCAGGGGAATGGTGGTAGAGGTAAAGGGTGTGGTCGAATGTGTATTATGTGTGGTCTGTAACCTGCATGTTGCCATGGTGGGTTGCTCGGCAGCACAGTTCTGTTGCCCTGCCGATAGCGCTCCCACTTCCCGTCTTTGTCCCAGCATGCCTTGAAGGAAGTTATGGGGTGGCACGTACCAGCACTAAACGCTGAACTTCCTTTCAAACGTTTTTGGAGATGGAATTTGACCAAAGGTTACAATTTCCACAATCTCTCTCTCTCTCTCTGTCTCTGTCTCTCTCTCTCTCTCTCTCTCTCTCTGTGTGTGAGGCAGACATCTCCAGATAAGGTGGATTACGAGTACAGTGAGTTGCTGCTGTATCAGAATCAAGTGCTGAGAGAGGCAGGTCTCCTTAAAGAGGCCTTGGAGCATCTCACCACCTACGAGAAACAGATCTGTGACAAGTTGGCTGTGGAGGAAACCAGAGGTACCACACAAACGCATGTGTGAATGTTCCATCTCTGCATCTGACCAAGTCACACTGCTTACCAACAAGATCACACAAATATTCTGTTTCCCTCTAGTTACTGTAATGAGGAAGAAATGCTTTTCCTTATTGTGTGTGTGTGTGTGTGTTTGTATGGATAAACGAGTTTATGATGGTAAGTGCTGTGGGTGATGGTCAGAGCTGCTCAGAGTGGTGTGTCTCAGAAACGTCTGTACCAGGTTCTTGACTAGTTGGAGTTCAGATAAATAAAACTGAACCCGAGTTTGCGGAGCCTGAGTTTGCGGAGCCTCTCTTATGCCTTCGATCCTCAGGCCCTGGAAGGCGGCAGTAATCCGCTCTGCTTGAACTGCTGTCTTCTGGTTCTCACTGCCTTCAGCAGCTCTGTGAAAACCCTCCCTTCCAACAGAAGAGCAGGACTTGTGTCCGCCCTGACAGAGTAACGGTGGTGTGTTTGTGTAGGAGAGCTGCTGCTCAGTCTGGGCCGCTTTGAGGAGGCAGCGGACGTGTACAGGAGACTGCAGGAGAGGAACCCAGAGAACTGGTCCTACTACCACGGCATGGAGAAAAGCCTCAATCCTGGTATTTGCTCCTCCTGTAACAGGAAGAAATAGCTTGCATACCAAGTACTGGAAAGCTACACTGTCTGTGTTTTTGTGTTTGCATGCAGTCACTTCAGAAGAGCGGCTGAAGATCTATGAGGAGGCCTGGGTGAAATACCCTAAAGGCCTGGTACCTAGAAGGCTACCGTTGAACTTCCTGACTGGTATGTAGCACCACCTTTAAAGGATCGTCGTGCGTTTGTTTGGTCTTGCCTGGGTTCCCCCATGTCTTGTCTGACGAATGGCATCTGGCGTTGTGTCAGTGAAACGGTGTCTCATTTTAGGGGAGAGGTTTCGGGAGTGTCTGGATAAATACTTAAGAATGAACTTCAGTAAAGGTTGCCCTCCAGTCTTCACTACACTTAAGCCCCTCTATCAGGACAAGGACAAGGTGAGGATCCTGTCGCACACAAGCTTGTTCATGGCACCTTGCAGGCATGTTAAACATTGCCAGAATCTGGTCCCTCGTAGACGCAGTGGGCAGAGAAGGTGGCAGTGTCGCCGACGTCACGGATACGTGAACACTTTGATTAACGTAGACAGGAAATGGAATCGCTGGTCATCATATGTTCTTTTTATTTGCAGGTGGCAATAATCGAAGAGTTAGTTGTAGGTTTTGAAACGTCTTTAAACAGCTGCCGAATGTTTAATCAAAACGGTAAGTGTGTCAGCAATGCGTTTCTCATGTTGTTTCACTTAGAATTCCTTACCTGGTTGGACGCACTTCCTGTGTTTTTGCTCATCGTTGTCTGATTGGCTGTTTTGCCCTTCACTCGTAGACGATGGGAAAGAGGAGCCGCCCACTACGTTACTGTGGGTGCAGTACTTCCTGGCGCAGCACTACGACCAGATTGGCCAGCAGACCCTGGCTCTGGAGTACATCAACGCTGCCATAGAAAGCACGCCAACTCTTATTGAGCTCTTTTTAGTCAAAGCTAAGATATATAAGGTAACACACACATGCTTGGTTACACACACGCATGCTTGGTTACACACACACATTGTTGGAACCAGTCATTTGACCGTTTTCATACTGGAGTAAGTGAGTAGTAGTTAAGTTCGCTGGCAGGGATCTACGGGTTGGTGCAGATTTTGGGGGATGGCTTCAGGGGTGTATGTTGGTGCAAGAACCCCTACAGCACAGATTTATCTTGGCTTCTGTAAGGCAGCTGTGTTCTGTTGAGGGCAAATACCTGAACACCTTGTTTCACTGCCCAGATCAGTAACTCATTCATTATAAGCTCGAGACGAGTGGAAACAGAAATCAAGCTAACAAAAACATTTTGCAATGCAAAGTCTAGTTGAACTCCTTTTACACATCGTAATGCAAAACTTCAGAGCACAGTTTTGATGAGCTGCAAATGGTTTGGTAAAATACATTTAGATACTCGCCTGAAAATGGACTTGCTGAGTTCAGGTGTTATGACTGTGAAGTACAAAAACACAACTTCTGCTTTGAAACTGACAAACAAAAAGCCCATTAAGATGTCATTTTTTTTCTTGTCCTTTGAACTTTGACCTCTCACCTCTGCCCACAGCATGCTGGGAACATTAGGGAGGCGGCGCGCTGGATGGACGAGGCACAGGCTCTGGACACTGCTGACCGCTTCATCAACTCCAAATGTGCAAAGTACCTGCTCAAAGCAGGCATGCTTAAGGAAGCCGAGGAGATGTGCTCCAAGTTCACACGGGTCAGTGACGTACGTGTGTCTGATAATAGAAAACATAGATGTATTTAGCAAAGTGTGTGTGTGTGTGTGTGTGTTCACTCCCTTTTTCCTCACTCTCTCTGCTCCAGGAAGGGGCGTCTGCAGTAGAGAACCTGAACGAGATGCAGTGCATGTGGTTTCAGACTGAGTGTGCACTGGCCTTTAAATCAATGAAGAAATATGGAGATGCACTCAAAAAATGTCATGAGATTGAGAGGGTGAGTTGTTGTTGTTCTGTCGTCCTGGTTACGGAGCTATGCTGTTATGAACGACCACTTGGAGGATGTCTAACGTGGTTTGTTGACGAGCTGCAGTGCAGTGTTTCCTGGCTGAACGTTCATGTTTCCTGCCGTAGCACTTTGTGGAGATAACGGATGATCAGTTTGACTTCCACACGTACTGCATGCGGAAGATGACTCTCCGTTCCTACGTGGACCTGCTAAAGCTGGAGGACGTGTTGCGAATGCATCCCTTCTACTACAAAACTGCAAGCACCGCTATCCAAATCTACCTCAACCTGCACGACAACCCGCTCATCGACGACAGCAAGGAACTACAGGCAGATACTGGTAATACGAGCGCAGTTTCCCCTGAGTTTCCCCTGAGAAAATGCAGACAAACGCTCTCAAAGGACCTATTGTAAACTGAAGTCTAAAAAATGTGATGTGTGGTTCATGTGGACTGATAGGGAACCTGACGGACAAAGAACTGAAGAAACTACGAAACAAGCAGCGGAGAGCCCAGAAGAAAGCTCAGCTGGAAGAAGAGAAGAAGAACGCAGAGAAAGAGAAACAGCTCAAGAACCAGAAGAAAAAGAAAGAGGACGACGACGAGGAGATTGGTGGGCCCAAAGAGGAACTCATACCAGAGAAACTGGCTAAGGTAGGTGGGAGGGGTGGGGTGGGGGGCTGTACTGTTCTAAAGCCAACATGGCAGTCATCTGAGGAGACTGCTATATCCTGAGTACCCATCTCATGTGTTTTTATTTTCTGTCTCTAGGTTGAAAACCCATTAGACGAGGCTGTGAAGTTCCTAATTCCTTTAAAGAATCTGGTGAAGAACAAGATAGAAACTCACCTCCTGGCCTTTGAGATCTACTTCAGAAAAGGTGGGGAAAAAGTCTTTCCATTACTGCAAAGGCAAGGTTTTGGAACACCATCCAGCTACATTGTCATGCCAGCCTAGTGGGTTTTCTATTAAAATGTGGTATTAAAAGCGCTGTCTTGTCTTTCAGAGAAGTTCTTGTTAATGTTGCAGTCAGTGAAGAGAGCTGCTGCTATAGACTTGGACCATCCATGGCTTCACCAATGTCTAGTGCGCTTCTTCAAAAGAGGTGAGACCCTGGTACTTCCAGAAAGTTCCACCACTCTCAGCTGTCTCGATAACACTTTGGCTGACGACCCACAAACGAGTCGTCATTGCCACACCTGCTTGCATATGCAGTTGTCTGTTCCGATGAATGTCTGTCTGGCTCTGACGTGATCTGGTCTCTTGCTGGCAGTGTCTGAGGCCAAAGACCTGGCAGAACCTGTCCTCACGGTTTTGAAGCAGGAAATTTCTCGGTTGTTCGGCGACAGCAATGTCAAGAGCTTCAACCAGGCCTTCCTTAGCAGGCACTCCAACTCTATCCCTCATCGATTAGCAGGTACACGGGCATACACGGTGGCGGTATGTACGGCAATGCAAAGAATGTGATGCTAAGTCAGGTTTGTGTATCCTCCCTAAAGCTGCCAAAAGTATGTTCTACTTGGACCCATCAACAGAGAAGAAGGCAGTGGAACTTGCTACAGCGTTGGATGAATCGCTTGATAACAGGAGCATTCAGGTATGAGGACAGCAGAAGGAATAAACCATTACTAGAACCACTATTAGTGGTAATACACCTTCAGGAAATTAATGAACCTTGATGAACTTTGAACCGAAGTTCCCGATTTGTAACCCACCCACGATGTGCATTGACTGCGTGAGTTTTACTGATGAAGTAATCCATCTGCAGTATTTGTGGCCCATCTGTGGTCCATGAATCTGGTTGTGATGGTTTGGATGCTAGTAGTACAGCAGCTCACCCCAACAGATCCTCATCCTGAAGCCTGTGCAGATACACTACTTATTAAATTCAGATACACAGAACCCTGTATAGATGTGCTACTTATTAAATTCAGATAAAACTGGGTGGAGGAGTGAAAATCAGGATGCCACTCAAGGCTGTACGACTGCAGTGTCAGTCCCTGTTCTTCTAGACCCAGAGACCAAAAGTTGTTTTATTTATCAGGTAACTCTTTGCTGATATTTTCTTCATCTAAATGGTGAGTGATTGCTGGATATAGTTAGTATCATGCGGCTTTGTTCAGGTGATGGCCAGGGTTACGTGTTTGCCTACAATAGTCACTCATGCATACAAAAATTCATGTTAAAAAACCAAAACAAACAAACAAAAAAACAACAACAACCCAAAGAGGGTTGTTGGATTCATCAAGCATTTTTTTCTCTCGTGGTGCAGTCCACCAAACGATCAGTGCTGTGATACGCCAAACTGTGACCGAACCTAGATAATCCCAGCATGCTTCTCTCTTCCTGTTCAGATATGCACAGAGGTGTTGGAGAGCCTGCGCGATGGTAGCCTAGGAAACTCCATGGAGGTGGCCGAGTCGTACCGGGCAGAGTGTCATAAGATCTATCCCTACACGCTAGCCTTCATGCCGCCCGGTTACGAGGAGAACATGAAGATCGCGGTTAATGGCGACATCTCCACGGAAACGGAGGAGCTAGCCAATGACATGTGAACACCTGAGAGGGGCTAAGGCTGAGGGAGGAGGGGCCGGAACTGGAGGTGTGGCAGCACCGCCATATTTAAGACGGTTGCCATTGACGAGTTTCTGAGCTGAACTTTGGTGTTTCCTCCACCCCACTGACATCGGGAGCGGGAGACGGCGTCTGCAGAGAGGATGAGGAAGAACAGGAGGATGAGGAGGGGTGGGGGCAGAAAGACAAGAATTCAAAAATGGCCATTTTACTTTTTTAACTTTGCTGATGACTACTCTCTAACTGAAAAATAGACACAACACAAACGTCCTCTTCTGGAATGTGTCTGAATGGAGCTGCCAAGTGTGGGAGCCATAAATGAAGAGGATCAGGCAAATCCCATAGTCACCAACCAAGCTGATTCAAGCCCATCCCCCCCCCCGCACCCGTTTTAAAGAATAATTTATATGAAAAATAAAAATGGCATAAAATGAGTTCTGGAGTTTTTGGAGCACGACGTTTCTGGTTTATGTTGGTATAAAACTGCAGAGAGTACCCTGTTATAATTTGGGGTGGGTCGGCGGTATAGGAAGGGGGGGAGCTTGAGAGAGAGTGGGGTATGATGGAGGGGCGGAGTCATGGGGAGGTCGCTTGGAAACGTCTTGGTGGACCCGTTCTTTAATGTTGATCTTACTCTTTTGCCACTTGTCTCCCGGTTAAAACTGGACTCTTGGCTCCGCCCCCTCTATGCTAAGGTTGCATTGAATGTCCCACTTCGTTCTTGCTGCTCATTATTGGTGTGAGACGGTTAGAACAGCAGTCGTGATGGACCGTAAACAGACACGTAGTGAACGTTCAGGAAAATCTTTGCTCTCCTTTCTTGCTTTGGTCGCTCTCCTTCACACTCTATTGGCCCTAATCCGGTTACAGTGTGAAATGAGTTTGTTGTATGATATGGATTTTTGTAATAAAAAAAAATCAAAGAATGAAAAGCATAAAATTGGTACCAGTCTATCTACCTTGTAGTTTATACCACGCCTCCCCATTTCAGTGGTGAACTACACTGAAAACAGAAACCGATTCCTTATGAACAGCAGTATCAGAAATTTCTTGTAGGAACGCAAGATGTCATGTGTAACATTTTGTACAGATTTATAAATTCCAAAAAGTTTGTATTGCTATGATGCATTTTAGAAGGATCATAAAACGAATTGCCTATGAAAAGCTTTTTTTCTAATGGCTCGTGCATAGGCTTCAAAATCTATGCGTAATTCAAAATACAGGGGACGAGTCGGAATGAAAGCGCTGCTAAAGGCCTAGGAGTCTAACGGGTTGTATGGAGGACTCATTCTGACGGTACAATTCACATTTGTTCAGCATGGTCTTCGCACGCGGTCCTTCATCATCTGTCACGGCAATATAAACGATTTTAATGTTCAAAATCGTTTAAAAAAAGTCTTGCGTACATTCTCGTAAATTGGTCACATCTGCAGAGATTTTTGCTGTAGGTTAGAAAAACCTGCCCGCAAAACTGAAGTATAGGAACATATAATTTGTCGTTTCTGAAGGCATCTTACATTTCAGCTGTGCATATTTGTCCTCTTGTCAGAGGAGGGGTAAAAAAACATTTTAATAAATTGTCTCAAACCTTTTAAATCGTCTGGTATGTCTAAAGTTTGTGAACAGTTTTTGATATCCGTGGTGTCTCGGGCAAAGTATCCGTGTACTCACGAGAGGGCGTTAATGAGCCCACGTGTTTGGCAGGTACATAAATTGATCCAATATTTGTTAAAACAGTAAGTAGTAACACGTACTAAGCCATTTTATTTCGTAGTGAATAACGCACCGCAGCTCACAAGCTGTTTACATAGAATATTACAGTTTACACAAGATATCGCACTTCCAGATCTAATAGTGAAGAATGCTTTGCGAAGAGTAAGGCAGGACAGTTTCCTCTTTCAACCTCGAAAGCGTTCATTTAAATTAGTACCTGTCAAACGTAAGTAGAGTTGAAGAGAGGAACTGCTCACTGACGACAGGAATAGGCAGTGAGCACCGGAATTCACTCGCGCGTTTGAATATGACATACAGTCTGCAAATTTTTCGTCTTGTTTGAGTGTTATTTTGGCAATTTGAGCACAATTTCAAGACATGGAATCGTCGTTCCAGTCCGTCGGTTCACAGCGACGTAATCGGCGGCAACTGTTAGCGTACTCGCGCACCTTTAAAATAATAGTGATAGGAAACTCTGGTGTTGGAAAGACATGTCTCGCTTACCGGTTCTGCACAGGCCGGTTTCCTAGTAAAACCGAATCGACTATCGGTGTTGATTTCCGAGAAAGGATTTTGGATGTTGAAGGAGAGAAAATCAAGGTAAAGTAAGATAAAGTTTTGTCCTATGGTTTAATTTAAAGTGTAGAGGTCAGCTTGGAAGATTTGCGTAGCCATGAAATTCAGATAACGTGTGTATGTATACTAAATAATGAACTAATTAGTTAAAAAAAAAAAAGCTAAATAATTCAGTGCCTGACTTGCATATTTTACTCTTTTGACATTCTGCCATTGCAGATCTAATAAAATTAGTTTTCATTGTGTTATTGTGCAACGTTTATTTTTGGTATTTTCCATATATTTCCAAAGGGGACTTGAGAACCAGAAATGAATCACATATTGTTAAAGGGGTTTTTGTGTCCTCGAGAAAGAGGAAATGAAACCCTGCAAGAAGATGAGCATCTGTTGCACACATGAATAACATGCATTATCTGTCAAATAGCCGTTTTTTCCTGCAGGTTGTCTGTGGTGATTTTGACGTTGTCCAAGTTGTATGTGGTTGATCGTGCAGTGCTGATCCTATGTAGTCTGTTTTTCTAGTCTTACATAGAATACCAGTCATTAGGAGTTGCATATTTTGTCTGATTATTTGCATCTATGCTTTATATTCTGTTGCACATCAGTAACTCTCAAATCCCCCGTCTCTGTTATCCATTCTCTAGTCTAGTCTCTTATTATATTACATTAGCTGGATGTTTTTTAGGGTGGTAGGCCACTACCAAGCCAGCAGTCACTTTTGTAAAAAATAATAGCAACACTGCTTTGCTTGATGATCTAGTACCAGCCTCACACCTGTATCCATCATGTCATATAACTGTGCTAATGCTGTGTGGAGAATGGTCTGTCAAACCAGTGGTCCTGTGTTCCTGAACTGATCAGTGGTGAATAAAATGTGTGGCTTCTAAATTGTGCATGTTAACAGACTGTAATTTGACTCATATCAAATACACTTGTAAAACCTGTTGAAGTAACCAGTGAGTATAAGTACTATATAGAGGTTTCTAATAACATATGGTTCCTTCCTCTCAGATGCAGCTTTGGGACACAGCAGGCCAGGAGCGTTTCCGGCAGAGCATGGTGTCTCATTATTACCGTGACGCTCACGCCGCCGTGTTTGTCTACGACGTCTCGGACGTGTCGTCGTTCCGCAGCCTGCCCGTGTGGATGGAGGAGTGCCGGCAGAACTCGCTCGGCCCGGAGGCTCCACGCGTTCTCGTCGGCAACAAGGCAGACCTGGTGCCGTCGGCGACCGCTGCCGCCGTGGTCGAGCAGGCGCGCCACCTGGCCGAGGTCCACGCCATGCCCTTCCACCTCTGCTCGGCCAGAGAGGCCGCCGGAGAGCAGGTGGACGCCATCTTCACGGCGCTGGCTTGCCGGCTGAAGAGGCAGGCGTGCCGGCAAGGGAGAGGAGCTGCGGCAGTCGGGAGCTTTAAACTCCCACCAAAAGCCAAAGAAGAGGGCAACTGCAAGGAGGTGCTGCCCTGCAGCTGCTGAAGGAGCGATGTGGAGACGACACCACCTGGTCATAGAGGAACCCTCCACTGCAGAGATTAGGGTCTTCCCCCACTCAAAGGCATCGTTTAAAACTCACCAAAGGCTCTTTAATTAGCTGATGACTTGAGCCAGGAGTATTGTGAGCAGGAAAACACTAAAGTAAGGACTGGAGTGGTTCTGCAGGACCAAGGTCGCCGTAAACTCTGCTCTTGCCGAGAAACATGAGTTGTTCATTGCACTAAGTGTCACAGCTCAGGGATGAACTATGACCCTCCTTTAACCCTCTAAATTACTTAAATATGACTAAACTGCATCCCACATGGTATGGAAGGTATAACCTACGACTGATTTAGTGATTGAACCAGAATCATGAGTTGTCTGTCTGTCAGTATTTCTTTCCTCTGAGGGATGTGGGCTGTAATTTTGCTGCATTTAGTGCATTATTATTAAAGGGGATTTTATGCAGAAGTCCATTGGAGTTACACAAAGACTTATTTTGCAAAGGAGCTGAAGATTCTGTTGAGGTCTCATCATCTTTGTGACGTTATCTTTTGAGTTGACTTGCTGCTGACATCCTGGTAAACATCCTTTTAAAACTGTTTTATGTGGGTTGTTTACCCTTGAATTCCCAGTTTAGGTATATGCCTCACATTAAGAACTGAGAATAAAAAAGAAGTAGCCTCACCATTTTTGTGTTGTTAGGTCCACCTGCCATTGCTTTAATGATGACCCTGGAATCAGATACACAGACTTGATTTTGATTAACATGAAGTTCTTAGAATTTAGTGTTTTATTATTCCATAATTTCACTCAGAATGGACGGTTAAGAACAGTGTTCCTCCTCGCTCCTTTTTAAAACTTGGTTGGAGCTGAGAATTTAGTTGTGTTACTGGTTATGATCATTTGCTGAATAAATGAAAACCACTGGGTTTATATATACAGTGTAAGTAAGAAACTGGACAGTGGTTTTTGCTTGTTTTGGTTCTGTAACTACAGTATATTCTAAATGAAACTTGAATAAGAATTAAGGGTTAATCAGGGTTATTAGGATTTACATCTAGACTGAGTCAATCACTGATTCATTTTTATTCATAGGTCACTCATTTCATGTAACAAAAGTGGACAAATGAATAATATTAAAGCAAAGAATAAATGTGTAATAGATAAAGATTTATTGCTTGATTGTACAAATAGCAGCAGCTGTGGCATGTCCAGCCTAGTGATCCAAAGTTTCACTTCCTGTTTTCTTGCCATCGTTCACGTCAGTATAAGCTTTGGTTTGTGAAATGTGTGCTCTGAGAAATTTTGGTTGGCTTGTTCACTGAGTGAAAATACTCCATTCTTTGGCCATAAAATTCCCTGGTTTCTTTAACTATATTTTGCGTCAATGAACAACTGCAAAATAAAACCCATAATTCAATGAGCTCTGAGGCTTGTGCTTGGGTTAGTTAAAACCCAACTAGGTTATCTTTGATCCGAGGTACAGATGAAAGCCCCATCTGTACCTGCAGTACTTCAAACATCAAGTACAGCTTGGATTGAAACACCATGTCCAATGGTAGACAAGCTTCTAGGCTATTCTCTCCCTGACTCCAAGATGGTGGAATGAACTTCCACTGACTGTCCATACAGCAGAATCCCTTGCGGTCTTCAAACACAGACTAAAGACTCATCTTTTTGTAGAATATCTCAATGACCATTGGTGCTGCACTTTTTTTCTACCAATGCCAAGTAACTCAAATTCAAGCATCTATTTGTTATTCTTTGTTATTTTATTTGTCATTGTTTAATAGAACTTCTAATAGGACCAGCGTGATTCTTGTATGTTAGAAGTGATCTAGTTCAAATGTCTACTGAACTCTATCCTACTTACTGGCTAGGATCCATTCTGTGACTCAATAAAAAAAGCACTTTTTGCAAGTCGCTCTGGATAAGAGCGTCTGTTAAATGCCTTAAATGTAAATGTAAAATGCTTCTTCACACTTCAGAATTCACTCTGCTGCTGTTGTCACATGATCAATAAAGAGATGAGCCAGTTCCAGCATTTTCCACATGGGGTGATGTGTCGTAGATTGGAGTTTCTGTTTTCCCCTCCACTCTTTCCTCATGGCCACACACTGAAACAGGTCCAGCGTCATCTCATCTGTCCAAAACACTGTTACACAAATAGTTTCTTGAAATAGTTTCTGTTTTTTAAACCCTGCCTGATTTACTATCTCTAAGTTCACCAACATTCTTGTTGCTTAACAATATATGCAAGCGTTCTTGGCAATATACTCGTCCAGCATTGGGTTGTGCCTGGTATGTGCTGACCTACACACCCTGTTGCGTTGTGTATGCCTGTCAGGCAGTCCACGTGGTTGAACACACTGGGTAAAGAGGCCATTTGAGGACTCTGAATGCCTTTCAGGATCACTAGGAGTTTGTGATTTGGAGAGTGCAAGAGTTTACTGAATGTCACACACACGCGCACACACCACTGAGGTGTTACATTCAACACAACAATGCTGCTAGAGAGAGAGACCAAGTGTGGGGATGAGACCAGTATGCATTAGAAGATCAGGTGACACACCACATCCTGTGACATGTCAGGTAGGCACACTGATGGGGGTCAGACGGTTCAAGAAGACAACAATAAAGGGTCTGGATCAGTAATGGAGGACCTATTTAAGGCGTACACTGTAGCCGTTACTGAGTCAGTGTGGGCTGTGTGAGGGCGCCCTCTGCTGGAATACATAGAATACATAAGATTACTGGCACACTTACCAAGAGAAAAGTAGTTAGACAGACTTTAACTAGAGCAGCAGTTAGTCAAAAAAACTAATACAGATGTCTACTACAGAAATATTAATATATAAATAAAAGAATATGTTTAGTACATTACTGTTTATTCACAATAAAATGAATGATTACCTCAACAATCACCTAATTCAAAGGACCAGAAACACAGTACGTTTAAAGTTTAATAGTTGTTCTGGTCTTGAGTACATTTGTGTACAGATGCAAGTGTAATGAAAAGAGATGACTGGGGTTCAAACACTGTTTAGACAAGTGCTGTATGCTATTCCAATAAGAGTCCTTGGGCAAGACTCCTAAAACTACACTAATCTGTCATAAAACATGGTTGAAAATGTTCTGGATAAGATTGCCAAATGGGTCCTCGGTCACGGAGGGGGATGAACTGGATGGACTCTCGGTTGTTGAAGGGCTGGAGTGGACTGACTAATCTGTCATGGTGTGGATGGAGTGGTGACTGTGTGCTACAGTGTTTTGTTTTTTTTACTGCCAAAATAACTTATTCAGTTACTTCACTTAACAAATATAAAGTGTTTTTTTTTTTTTTTGCAAAATAACCTCTGTCTAATGTGTTTCCTGTGAGTTCATTCAAGTTTAAAAGTTCAAGTTAAAAAAAAAAAACTTATAGGGTTCAAAACTGAAGTTTAGGTGTTTTTAAATACAAAAAAGGCACAAAGGCACAAGTTAGTGGGAACGGAAATACCCCACAAAGATAGTGGTAATTATTTGAATGAGAGAGAGTGGGTGAGAGAGAGGGAGTGGGTGTGAGAGAGAGAGAGAGAGACTTTTTCCAGTTCTTTTATTGCTGGGAATTTGAAAAGGAGCGAGGAGGTAATTCTTATTCTGCTGCTAGTTAAAAGCGCTATGTGATTTTTTAAAAAATATAATCCCTTCCACTCTTATGTGAAGATTTGATTAATCTTAAACACCGATGAGTCAACTGATTAAAACTTTGATGCACGCAGTGAAGGGGAACTCGCTTAGACTCCTTCAAGTGGACTTAAACGCCAATAATTCTATTTAACGGGTTTCAAATTATTGTGAGTTATATAGAATTTTGTCTAATAGATAATCATTTTTTACTACTTACTGCTAAGAAGGATATCGTTATTATTTAAGTTTATATTACAACGTGCACGCGATGCAAAGCTTTCTTTTCGCGGTGACGGTGCTTTTTGCGCACAATTTCGCCGGAGCCGAACCGAAGGCGAAATGTTCCGCCAGGTGCGACGTGAGTAAATGCCCGAGTCCCAATTGCCCAAATGGGTACGTTCCGGACCGATGCAACTGTTGCCTTGTTTGTTCTCTGGGCGAGGGTGCGCCGTGCGGCCGCAGGAATGACCTCCGTTGTGGCGACGGTCTGGAGTGCAAGATGTCCGAGTCGAAGAAGTTCTCAAAGGGGGTTTGCCAGTGTAAGCTCGGCTATAAAATGTGTGGCAGCGACGGCAAGACCTACGGAAATCCCTGCAAGTTGAAGGTTGCGAGTCGTAAAGCGGTGCAGCGAGGGCTTCCAGCAATAACCCACAAGCACAAGGGTCCGTGCGCACGTGCCACTACAGGTAGGTCGTAGATATAACCTTTTTTTTTTTTACATCTTGATATTCATATTACACAATCACAGTTCAAAGCCATTAATTCATTCATTTTAGTGCTCAAAGAAAAAAAAAAAAAAATATATATATATATATATTTGAAAAGCAAGCAAAGGTGTTATTGTCCAGAACCATGCTTGTGAGACGTAATGTAAATGTGATTTTTGTAGAACATAAAATGAGATTTTACAATAAACATACACCTAATTTGGGAAGTTTTTGCCAGCGCTCTGGGTGAGAGGAGATTCAGACCAACTCTCATGGGACAAAAGCAAAGTGGAACGCCAGCTAGGAGCACAGGATGCGCTAGTGTCTTTGTAGTTAAAACCCAGATAGCGCTCTTTGATCTGGCTCTTTTGACCACCAGACAACAGGGGTGTGGCTTCATACTAGAGTTCTGCCTGCTAGATCTGATTATCGTGAGCAGGATGCATGCATGATGTGCTGGCCATGTGCCAAGTCCACTCCAAACCTAACACTGCAGACTGAGGACTAAGACCGAGGACTAAAGCCTAAAAGAAGAGTTTTCGGGTTCCCACATATGCTCTCCTGCCCAGATAGAAACCACTGGAAACCACTTATAATTATGGAATAGACAGAACATGATACTGGTATTATCTTTTGAATGTAGTTATTGAAATAGCAGATGAAACTCTTCAGTGAAGCAGATCCATATGCCACATCCAAATAACCCTCCGCACTGCACATTCCAGTCAACAAACAGTTCCTGGAAGCTCCTGACTGGTGCTTCAACATAGCAAGAACAGCTCACTCTCAAGGGACTGTATGCTGCACACAATGAAGTGCAACAGGACAAATATGCATGTTAAAAGACTCGTGCAAAAAAGGCTCTGCACAAGGTTGGATAGAGAAGTGAAGGGCTACAATCGGCATAACTGTCGTTTGTGAGTGTGTATGTGAAGCAACAGTAGTTCAAGTTCATTGACAAGTCAAACCATCTGTGGAAATGTCCTCTTTTTAAAACACCTCTTTCACAACCGTCAGATGACCTCCTTTTAACACACCCCCTTCACAACTGTCAAATGGAACATAATAACTGATGAACTGTGAGACTATATTAAAGGTTTCCCTTTTAAAGTTCAATTTACATGTAACATATTACACAAACCAACTGACTAGTTTTGGAAACTCTTGCATTATCTTTACATTTCTGTTTCCGTGTGGCTGTGTATGTGTGGTTATGTGTGTGTGTGTGTGGTCGTGTGTGTGTGGTTGTGTATGTGTTGGGACAAGGCAGAGCTGCTGCTACTGGATCCCATGTATCATTAACATGAGCGATTCTTTCTGCTAGTACAGGTCCCACACACCCTGACAGCCCCAGGTACAAGTTCAACTTCATTGCTGATGTAGTGGAAAAGATTGCTCCTGCTGTGGTCCACATTGAGCTCTTTCTCAGGTGAATGGCATCTGTGTGGCAATGGTGTTCAGGCGATGCTGTTTGGATAAACATTGCCTCTTATTAGAACCCAGCAATTTCAGCGAGTGAACAAAACTATTTCATCCAAAGTTCTTTATAATTCTTCCTATAGAAGAACACCAGCAGTATGAAGTGATGCCACTCTGTAGCCAAGATATGTTTATTCAAATGGATGCAATGATTTTTTAATGTCTGCGTTCAGCCATCCACTGTTCGGGCGCCACGTGCCGCTCTCCAGCGGATCAGGCTTTATCATGGCAGAATCCGGTCTGATCGTGACCAACGCGCACGTGGTGACGAGCAGCTCCACGGTAACGGGCCGCCAGCAGCTGCGTGTGCAGCTGCACGACGGCCAAATATTCGAAGCCTCCATCCGGGACATCGACAAGAAGTCTGACATCGCCACGATCAAAGTGAACGCAAAGGTGAGAGAAGTCGTGCACACACCGCACTATGGCTCCTCCCACAGGGGAGAGGAATCGGGCACTATGGCTCTCCCACAGCAGTTCTCAGAACCGCAG
>JAOYMR010000008.1:1260658-1288944 GCA_025802075.1 Tenebrosternarchus preto
CTGACATCGCCACGATCAAAGTGAACGCAAAGGTGAGAGAAGTCGTGCACACACCGCACTATGGCTCCTCCCACAGGTTAGAGGAGTCGGGCGCGCACCGCACTATGGCTCCTCCCACAGGTGAGAGGAGTCGGGCGCGCACCGCACTATGGCTCCTCCCACAGGGGAGAGGAATCGGGCACTATGGCTCTCCCACAGCAGTTCTCAGAACCGCAGGCATTCTCAGCTCAGCTCTGTAGAATCACTGACAAAAGCCTGCATGGTCTCCAGGGCGTAAAACACAGGACTCTACTTCTGTCCCTGAAGGACTGGAGATCTGCATATTGTATTGATTTTGCTGTTGTAATCACAGCTACTAAACCTGCATAATAACTGCATAGGACCATCTGGTCAATGAGGCCGTGCGTTGTGATGCTGCAGATTTTCCTTGCACAGATGAGTCAGTTCCTGTCCAGGACTGTAGAGGTGTCAGTGCACGGTTTGCAGGTTCCAAATCCTCCCCGTGAGGCATTACTGGACATTACAGGCAGCGCTTCACGTTATAAGATGTGCTTTTGCAGCCTCCGGAGACTCCGTGAACTCATGGCACATGACTGGATTAGCTGCTTAGCATCTCACTCCCCACCACGTCTAGACTCTGGCATGTTAATGGTTGCCGGCTGTCTTCTCTCACACTGACCTACATATGGTGTTTGTATGGGAACTGGGGTGATGTGGTGGCGTAAGAGTTTGGAACGATGGGGTTTATTGCGTGTAGCATATGAAGCTCGTTGTGTGAGGGCCTAAACACTCAACAGCAACCAGTCTGGCTGGGTCCCTGCGCAAGAGCAAGGGGGAGAAATGAGTGTTTGGTGTAGATAATGAAACCGAGAGACTCGGTGGAGGCAAAAAGCAGTGGGTGTTGGAGTGATCTCACTTAAGGTTTTGGCATGTTAACAGCTCTTACTGACATGGTTCTGTTTACACAACTCAACCTTATTTCCCTTCATGACCCAGTCTTTTTAAGCTTTTCCTCTGTCATTCCCAATGTTCTTTCCAGTTCTGTTCCCCACTCCATGTTCTCATTTTTAAAAGCTCTGTTTTTTTTTTTTTTCCCCGGTTCTTGATACCCGCCGTCTTCTCCGCTCATCTCGTTTCCAGCGGAAGCTGCCGGTGCTGCGGCTGGGCCACTCCACTGACCTCCGACCCGGAGAGTTCGTGGTTGCCATCGGCAGCCCTTTCGCTCTGCAGAACACGGTGACCACGGGCATCGTGAGCACGGCACAGAGGGACGGCAAAGAACTCGGCATCCAGGACTCAGACATGGACTACATCCAGACCGATGCCATCATTAACGTGAGACTCCAGACACGACGGTCTTATTCTTGTCACCTCATGAAAACTTTAGTTTCAACTTTATTAACTTTATTTTAACTTTATATTATTCTTTTTGTCCCAAATCTCTTGCTTTCTCTTCTTTTCCACACCAAACCATTGAATAGTATGGAAACTCAGGTGGTCCACTCGTTAACCTTGTAAGTAGCTACCAGATTTGAATTGGTTTAATTCTAGAAGTCAGGTGACACTATCACAACAGCGGTGACAATCCAAGATCTTCATCCTCTCTTGCTCCAGGATGGTGAGGTGATAGGAATAAACACTCTGAAAGTGACCGCTGGGATCTCCTTCGCCATTCCATCAGACCGGATTCACAGATTTTTACACGAATCGCATGACAAACAGCATAAAGGTAAGAACTGGGCCTGATGGAGTTCCTGTATGGCACTGCAGACGGTGTCTTTTTCTTCCACACTCACAGGCATGTCACAATTATGTCATGGTCTAGTCACAGAGGTGAAGCAGTAGGATTATGTCACAGCTACAAACACTGCGTTTAAAATGCATTTCCTTAAGGTTTGCCAAAAGAGTACTTTCCATGTATCTCATGTGTCCTTTACTTTGGTTACAGTTAAACACAGACTAGACAGAACACACGACAGGCACTTTCAGACTGTGCAGTCTGACTCAGGTGAGATAGATCAGACTACTGTGCATCTGTTTTTATTGTTTGAAGCCTTTAGTTCATCTTGGAGTCCCTTTAGTTCATCTGTGAGTCCCTTTAGATAAAACAAGCACTTCTGACAAAATGTAGAACAATAAAAACAGAATAGAAATATTATTTCATTTACTATTAAAAACTGAATGCTGAGTAAATAGGAACAGATTTCCAGAACAGTAACACACATCCCAGGTCATCAGGGGTCATCATAGGCACATTTGAGTTCAGTCTTAAAGGAATGAAGTCTTTATTATACATGCTAGATAACTAATGAGTGCAGTTGTATGGTATTAAGTAAATACAGAACCTCCTGTCCTCATACAAGAACATAACGTTTTTCACACATCCTGTTTGAAGACATTGTTTCATTTCTATAGGAGTCAGTTGTTATTACTTAGAAATAGTAAGGAGACATGATACATGTTTCCAGCAATATAGTCCACATTTTTCTAATGGAGAAAAAAAAGTTACATTTTTTTTTTTGTTGATATTAGGAACATTAGTGAGCAAAGTATGGAAATATTGGTCTAACAAATTAATAGCAGATGGAATTATGTCTGAAAATCAAGGCATATTGAATGTCTGGAATCAAATAAATGACTTCATCAAGTTTCCATGACCATGAACATTAGTGTATGAGACAGTAGTGCTCAAATATGATTAGCATCATAAAGGTTAGTATCATACAAATGATGATGTATGGTGAGACAAACCTTAAACACTCCATTTATAAAGTAGGAAATGGTAGTTTTGTATTGTATTGTTGTATAAACTAGCTGCTTTATGTATTGCTAAATGGAGGTCATGTGCTCTGTCTAAAATAACTGAGAATATTGCATGATATTACGCTACGCTGTTATGTGTGTAAGTTTCTCTTTGTCACACTGCATTTTACTATATTTAGTTAGACCCTGTTAATGGTAGATATGGTGGGTACCTGGTTTATAGGTGCCTGGTTTATAAATAACATGAATCAATATTATAAATAACATGAATCAATATTATAAATGGCCTTTTTTCAGATGTGGAAGGCACAAAGAAACGGTTTATTGGGATCAGAATGATCACCCTAACAGAAGAGTAAGTTCAGTATTTTCTTACAAATTTTAAAATCTCAGTACTTAAACCAAGAGCACTATGTCAGATCTACATATTTATTATACCATTTAACATTGTTTTCAGTTCATGTCAATTTCAGGACTGAAACAGCATGAGTAAAAGTACTGTGTATTTCTAATCAGGTGTGTTGGAATTCAATTGGTATTTGGAATTTGATATTTGAATTTCTTTTCTTAGCCATTTCTGTGTTACCTTGGGTGAACTGTTTATGGACGTGCTATTGAAAGATAAGATTGTTCAAATCATCCATCCCAGTTCTCTGGAACCTTGCAAGACAGTAGAGTAATGTCTGAGTTTTCAGTCACCCAGGTATTTAAATAATCTAGCAGAAGTATGTCAAAGTGTGTCGACTGCCTGGACGTTGCTGAGTTATGATGTAAGTGTGAGAAGCTAATGCTTTTATCTTGGTAGTTTTACATCACTAATCCACACCGCTGGACTGACTGGGCATACCATGAAATGTTTGCAAATGTCAGAGCTGTGATTCACCTACATAGGATTCCCCTTCGGTTGGGGGGGATTACTACTACACAGCTAACTGGTAAAACCTCAGATAGGGCTGAAAATCTTCAAGATTCCAAAACTAGTTGCCTTCACTTACGATTACTGTTATAGGGTACTACTCTTACAGGGTACTACATTCCTACTGTCACAGGGTACTACTCTTACAGGATACTACTGTCACAGGGTACTACGTTCCTACTGTTACAGGGTACTACGTTTCTACAATGTAGTTATACGTTATTTAAGTAATATTAAAAGCACCGTTTGAACGTTTTTGCAAAACCTAGATTAAATGCACATTTTAATGTGTTTATATTAAGTAATTCACGCTAACAATGAAGGGAGATAAAGCTCTTCATATAAATACACTGCATATGATTTCACATTATTCAGTACAAAATCAATGGCAGGATAATTGTCACAGTTGCCCTACTTCTGGCATAGTTGTTTCCATGACAACAGCTCCACATGGTTGTGTTTTTGCATGTGTTTCATTCTAGTCTCTGCTTATTTCCCTCATGTCATGTGCTTTGTATTCTTCTCTCTGTATAGTTTGCACTTGTCTTGTTTTGTCTTAATTCACCTGTATTTACACTTTCCTATCTTCAGTTGTCTGGCGATCACTTTAAATGCTTCAGGTTGCTTCTGTGTTTCTTTTTCCCTGTTGTGTATTGTCATGCCTTCATGCCATGTTTTGTGGTTTTGTGTTAGTTTCGTGTAAGCAGCTTGTCAACTGTAGACTGTTACAACCACTATGAATATGGAATTACCCACAATAAAAGTTCGATTGTATCCTGCCTCAACTCACTCCACATTACAATAACAGATTTTTCTTTACATGCAACACATTTTCGCTGTATTTGGTTTTGTTTTTCATCATATTTGGCTTTGTGTTACAGGCCTCCTTCTCCTCTTGAGGTGTTTTGATGTGAAACGTGTCGAAAGCTTCTTTTAATCTTATTTTGACACAGAATGTTGGAATTACATGATAGACTAAATAATTTTGGTGTAGATGCTGAATTGCTGCTATTGTTACTATTGTTTTCTCATTTATTAAATAATTATTTTATTTTTTCTGCAGCTTGATTCAAGAGCTCAAAGAGCACAATCCAGACTTCCCAGATGTTCACAGTGGAATTCTTGTTCATGAAGTCATTCCAGATTCCCCAGCACAAAAGTATGTCCTTCAGACAAACAAAAGAATGCGTATTACATACCAAAGGAGATAGGCATTGTAGTTTTCCATGCTAATGTCTTATGAGAAAAGTCCTTGAGTATACTGACTTTTATTCACTGGTTACTTTGTTCAGAGGCGGGCTCATGACGGGAGATGTCATTGCGAAGTTGAATGGACAACCATTGGCCAGCACTGATGATTTGCAGTTGGCGTTACAAGAAGACATGCCCCTTCTTTTGGAAATTCATCGAGGCGATGATGACTTATTGTTCAACATTGAACCACATGTCATCATGCAGTAAAAGCTAAAAAAATGGCCTTGTTTGAGCAGCAAGACTGGCTTAGATGACGTTAGAATTAGAGAGATCTTTCTTACTACCTGATTCTAAAGCACAAGAATGAGAAGAAGATGGATAGTAAGCATAAAAGATGTGAAGATTGGGTCCCTACAGCCAGCATCGTGGGTTTCAGGACAGAGAACCAGCAGGCTGTCAGTGCTGACTACTGAAAATCATTATTTCATGAGTAGCTCTGAAAGCTTCTGAAACCACAGAATACCAGTTATAGTGGTTCTGCCCTTGGACAGATTTGAATCATGCTGGAGTCATATAGTCCATCACTGGACCCAGCCGTTTGTGTTTATAGGCCTTGTAAACATCCTTAAACCCTGCTAATGAGTTAAAACGTTAAAACCGGCACAAAGTACTTTGGAATTACGATCTAAACATGCTGCGTGTTTTTGAACTGACTGGCTGGAGCTGGTCCAGGCCACATGTTGTAGAATTGTAGTTGTAGTCTCCATTATTCATGCACCCTATTAGACACACCAGTGCAAGCCAATCTGTGCGAATGCTGTAGATTTTCTTTTGTTCATGTGCTGTATTTTTACATGTTTTGAAATTAAAATGCACAGAAATTTCCAGAACAGATTCCTTTCTCACTGGCGTTATATTGTGTTAATCAATGTTCTGGACCAGTTAAAGACTCTGACATAACCTGAATAGGTGTATTAAAATGAACATCTAAAATGAACATAAAAAACCAAACATTTGCTATTTAAGAACATGATTGTCTTTAATCTCAAATATGAATTGATTTTCAAAATATACATTTAGGAAATGTGCAACTATTGTACCTAAAACAACAGTTTATTGTTATTATTATAGTGCATAATAAACACGACCTCAGCAGCTGTGGTTGGGAGTGTAGGGTTACAAAGTGCCCCAAGGCAGGAGAGACTCCAGAGACTTAAAAGAAAAGGCTACGTTAGGCTCACTTTTTGTGGTTTGCTGCTGATACATGTTCTACATGACCTACTTCATTACAGCTGTGTACTGTTTTAAGGTTTTCTATGGAGAAACATACTGAACTTTAGCAAGTATAACAGTACTAACTTAACACTTGCTTTGGGAGGCAGAGTGCATCACATAGCCAGGAGAAGTTTTACAATCTGTCCTAAAAAAACTGCCCTTCATAGCTGTGTCTATGGAGGGTAAAGGTAACTGAATATCTTCCAGGCATCAGTGTGGTTATTCCGTGTATGTGTGAGTATGTCACATTATAAACAAAACACACCCAAAAGAGTAATATAATCAAATAGTGAGGTGACTGTGTCATTCAGCAAAACACAGCAACATATTCGGCAAATCTTACAGTGAATGACCTTGGCTTCTAAAAAGAGTTCATCAGAGTTAATCAGACTTTAATATACAACGTTCAATACACGGATACTTGAAAGAAATATCGAATTTTAATCAGGTAATCCCAAAGAATATATTGGCAAGCATCCTGCTCAAATAGATCCAGTGCTTTGAACTGTTTTAGGCTCTTCCTGCACTAGTGATGACACTGCAGTAGAAGCTGAAGAGGGGCGAATAGATTTCAAACGCAGCGTCCAGGTAATTACCGTTAAGAACAGCGTTATCCAGCTAATTACCGTTCACAACAGCACCATCCAGATAATAACCTTTCACAACAGCCTCATCGAGCAAATTCCCGTTCACAACAGCGGCATCGAGCTAATTACCGTTAAGAACAGCGTTATCCAGTTAATTACCGTTCACAACAGCATTGCTGTCTGGTCCTATCGCTATCCCTATCACTAGGAACAGACGGGGTTAAGACTGAAATCGCTCCTCTCTGTGCACTTCAGTTCCATTCCTGACACCTTCTCTTCATGGCAAGTTCACTTTCAGTCTTTCAGCCACTGACAGACATCTCATGTTAAAAACTCTTCTTCTATCTGAAATGCAATAAAACATTCAATAAAAAATAAAAAAATGTCGGCTGTTTGGGCCAAAAAAAGAGAGAGAAAACCCCAGAAGGAAAGGAAAAAAACTAAAAGAAAGAGAAAAAATTCACATTTAGCTTTTATATTCGCAGTCTGTTTTACTTTCAGAGTTGTACAGGACATCCAGAGGTTGTTCTAAATAGATGCATCTTGCAACTTCCTTTGTGTGTTTAGATTTGCACTTTACACTCATTCTAAGGAAATGTGAGGACGAGTAATAAAGTGACCTCTGAGTGACCTCGTACTGTTAAGATGAGTGGAAGTGTCTGGTGGAAGCGGGATGAGCCACTCTACTCGTCAGGGTGAGCAGGCCTCATACATGCCAGCAGAAACAGGTCAGTGTGACTAGCATGCTGGTGGTAGAATTTGGCTGCTGTCTGTCTGCTTCCGTGCACACACACACACACACACACACACTTACACGGTCTTTGTGAGGGTTTACCATTAAAGTGTGTATTATGTTTACACTTAAACCACAAAAAGTAAACATGTGTTGTATACTATTGTTTTATACTTCTGCAAAGTACATAAAAATGGATTTGGACTGGTCTGAATATTCAAAACAAAACAGGTCTGCTTAAGGTATAATTTAACAAGAAATGTCAAGCCTCATTATACCTGGATAAAATTTGATAAGAAGACTGGATTTAAAAAGGCCAAGTGTAAAATTTCTGTTTCCATTTAAACAAAACCAGCTGAAGAGACGGGGGCTGGCTCTTGAACCCAGAGCATTTGAAGTTTGCTGTTTGGACATTTGTCAAGATTTTTTGGCTTGGCTTTCTGTGGTGACGCTTGGATGACTCTTGTGTTCATCTCCCCAAGTAGCCATTTCCTTAAAGGAAGGTCTGACACGGATTTAGTTTTAGAGCTTTTCTCTGCACATCAGTGTTCTCCAAAATTCTTGTTGCCTTCAGTTGTGAAGAGAGAAGCAGGTTAAAATTCGCTTTAAGTTTGTAGCAGATTAAGATTGTTTGATATCTTTGGATGATTTTTATTCTGGTTTTGATATTAGAGTAGAAGCTGCCTCCTGGAGAAGTTAATTTTTTACATGCCTTTATTGCATCTGAAAAAGTGATGCATGATAAAGCATAAACGAATGAAAAACATGTAAAAAAAATAATAAACAAACACTTTCATAAATACATTTTGCTGCTTTTTGATGAAATGACTTTTTGCTCTCGATTAGATATGAACCACTACGTTGGAGTATTTGACAATGCAGGTATTTTAATTCATCGCTAGATGGCAGTATTGCGTTAATCTGCTTTCGTCAAAGATGCTGTCGGTAAGATCTCATTTTTACCTCTTTTGCATCACTATGGCTGTTAATATCCCCAACCCAGCCTGCTTGTCCATTTTCAATGTTTTTATAACGTATAAAATGTATACATTTGACCAGGTTTGATATCAATTTAAGTGTTATATTATTCACGATGAACTTCTCCTGTAACATACAAACAAAACAAACTACACTGCTTTCAAAAGCAGAATCGGCCCTTCAGCATTTTCTTACAGTACAGTTTGATGGAAACAAGTTGCTGGCAATCAATTTTTCAAAAATAAATGACTGCACATTTTATATTGTATTACTTTTAAAATACACATAAAAAGAAAGAAATGATATTGTGCATTGTTTCACAGTAGGTTACACAGAAAATGTTCTTGGCAGAGGATGGGGAAAAACAGAATAATAGAACACTGAATAGTTTCAAGCAGGACAGAAATAAAAATAAATGTCACTCAGGCATTAAGCCTGGAAACAATGCATTTTAATTAAGAGATTGACAAAGTTGAAAATTGTATTTTAAACAATGCACATATATTTTGTGCACTTTGTAAGTCACTCTGGATAAGAGCGTCTGCCAAATGCCGTAAATGTAAAATGTAAATATTTACTGTCACTCCCCCCCCACCCCTGCAAATCACTAAATTCAGCCTCTAATTAATTTTGTGAATCTTATGCTAGAAGGGTGGTCTTCTCTCTCTTTCCCTCAGTTGTTGAACACATTTCCTCCACATACAGATACCAGTTGTTGGAGGTCGGTCAGCACCAACCTCCTGGATGTAGGTTTCAGTGTTCTTATGCTCATGCTCATATGATCCTATTATACTTTATTCTTTTTAGCTTCTTTTTCAGGTTCTCTGTTATGAGAAATTTTGATAGAGGCTTTGGCAGTGTGAGATAAAGACACGTATTTTGATTCAAATCATGGCATTACTTAACTCCTAATTAATTAATTAATTCTTAATTTCCCTGAGGGAACCCTCCCAAAGGGATCAATAAAGATCTATCTATCTATCTATTAGAAACTGAAAATTTGATATGACCATAAATAATATAGATTGCCCACTCTACGAACTATATTTCTATGTGAATTTACATGTAGTGTCAAGTCTACTGCAGCCACAGGTTGGTCAGTCTTGGCTGTTAGTGAAAAGGACTCCATTTCCCAGGAGTCTCCATGTTTCCTCACCTGATTGCAATCCTCCAAGCTGTTCTACATCACCTGAGTACTGAGTATCCTGAACTTGTATTCATTTCATTGCAAAGTATTGCCATCTGTTTGCTGTGGTTTAGTGAGTGCTCTTCACCTGTTTGCTAGTTTCCATTTATAGTTTGTGTTTTTTAACCCTCTCTTGGATTTCCCATTTGGTATGGTTGCCTAGTAATAGTGCTTATGGGAAGAAAATCTCAAAACACATTTAAATATTTTATATTTGCTTTGAATTTGGTGACTTTCTTGATCATGTTAAGCATTTAACATATTTGAAAAAGTGCAAGGGGTCATGTAAAATCAAATAATTATGTCTACTGGTTTAAGATCGTCCTGTAATGTTATTATTGATTGTTTATTGATTTTCAAAGATGCAATTAAGATCTGTAAAGAACTGTACCTCTTTAGAATAGACTACACTGAATTAGCATCCTAATATTTCAGAAATTCTCAGCAGCACCACCCATGGCTGTTGTAATAATGACATGGTTAGAAATGTTTACCTTTAGAGTTTTTAAACTCTTTTCTTCAGTGTCTAGAATCTTAAGCCCTGATATACTGGACTATTTACAACACTCTCCTGTCTGATGTTTTGTCATGACTGTAAACCTGAACTTGTGAGGCAGGACCCTTTTGAAAAGACCCTTTTTGAAAAGTTTTCTAGCCTCACCTTAATCTAAGATGGCCTACTGCCTGCTGTGACTTCTCCTGAGCTGACTTCAGAAAGGTGGGTACCACAGGATCTGTGAAAAGCTCCTCTTGAAACTGTTCTTAGCAACAAACATTTTTTTTTATCAGAAACAAAGTCATTTATACTAGAACGCTGAAGTGCAAGGGAGATAGTGGCATGCAGGTTACTGAGGTCGATACACCATGATTGGTCTGCACAGAACTTTCTGCATGTGAAGTTGCAAACATAATACCGAAATATCTGAAGATTCTTCATGGATCTCTACTCCTTTCTGCTGGTCACATATGCTGGTTCTGTGGAACTTAGAAGAAATGAATAAAATCAATAACTCAAAAAAATGCTTGATCCTTCATGCAGTATCTGCAATATACCATACAATTTTCCCACAGTGACAACGTTGAGTGGAAAATGGATGTCATCTCTGGAATAACAAATGGAAGATCAGATAAAGATGTGGAGAAAATTCTGCAGGATCTGAAAGAGACAGAGATGAAACACCAGTATTTATTGAAGAATTCCCAAGGGGAAAATCCACAGTAATGTGGTTGAAAATCCCTCTGGATTAGCATCTGAAAAGAGGTTAATGGAGGAAGACACATTAGTCATGCAGGAATAAAAACACAGATCTAGAGGCTTTATTTCTTGGAATGGCCAATGTGGGAAAGACTTCAAGAACTAAAACTCTTCTTGGAAAATATGAAAAAATTGAAAATCAGTCCTCTATCTACAGGTGTAATACATCTGGACTGAATCTGGTGCTGGTCAAGAAAAATCAAGAAAGCCATTTCCACAATGTTGTTCTCCTCCAGTCCTGGACTCCATGTCAATATGTGATGAGTGTTGACCAGATCACTGCAGTAACCAAGAGAAACATTTAACATGCAGGTAGAGTGCCAGTAAATCCACAATGATCCTTTTTACTGGACACGACAATCTGGATTTCAAACCTACTGAAATGTTCATCAACAAGAATAGAGACCACAAACAACTAATGGATAAATATGGAAACAGACCTCATGCATTGGAAAATTATGAAAAAGACTGACAAATAAGTATAAAAAACAACCACGATTTTAAGCACAAAAAAGCTTCAACATTTTCAAGATACAAAATTTGGATTCATTAAATATATGAGACATTAAATATAAACAAAAGTTCTTTGGTGCTTTAACTTTTACTGGAAATGAGTCTTGCTGGTGTTCAGTCCAATAATGTCTTCTGTTCTGGAAAATTATTGCAAACACATGACAGGAACCTGTGTGAATCTGAAACTGTCTACACAAAGTAAAACCATCCCACGCTCATTAGAGCAAGACCTCTCTGGATACGCACACTATGTTCCAAGGGATATTAGCTTTAAGCGAAGGAAACCTAGCATGACATTTCCAATCACGAAAAAATCCTGATCTTGCTTATATGCATAATATTTTACATTGTCATAATTTACTACTTGTATTTTTCACTAAAATTTCTTCATGACTTCCATTAAAGATTGAAAAGGATTTAACCTCAGATTACCTACAACTGTCAAACATAGAACAGGAATTAATCTCAGATTGCCTACAGCAGTCAAAGCACAAAATACTCAATACTCTTCTTCAGGAATAAATACTATAGTGCAGCATATAACCTTTGACCTAACATACCGCTCACCATGAACTATGGAGCTGGATTTAAAAAATATATATATCAGTGATTCCATTCTGGATTTAGAATGGTTTTATTTGTGCTGCTGGGTTTCTATGAATGGTAAATATAAGGTACTGAATACGTTATATTTTGCATATTTTACCATAGCAACCCAGTTTTTAACTTACCTAAAGATTTCAAAGACTTGTGATTGTCTGCAGTACAAATTTCTAGAAACATTGTGCAACGTCTTGTACAGGTGTTTCCTATCTGCACTGAGGAGCCTTTATGGAAAAATCCTATTTTGAACACCAGATACATAGTCTATTGCATGCGCGCCACCGCGTGGATGTAGAACTGGTTTGACGTTGCAGTTATTTCAACGTATCGCTAGATGGCGATAGTGTTTTGCGATACTGCCGGTAAAGTTTCTTTGAGAGACGTGGCAACTCACATGTACTCAGCTCTCTATTATTTATTCTACCGTATCTGTTTATCCGTTCCAAGCAACATTACCACTCTTCAGTACTTTCCCTAGTTATGAATTCATTGTTTTCAGTATACAATAACTTAAAAGTACTTCATAATAATCTTGTATGTTCAAATTAAGTTTGTTCTAATGTATTTCCCATGTATTTGCTCCAGCCCACCCCCACTATATTGAAAGGGTAGGAAATGGTGGCAGTTTTAGTTCACTTCTCTGTCTCTCTCTTTCTCTCCCTCTTTCTCTGTTTCTCTATCTCCCCTCTCATTCTCTCTTCCTTTTTTCTCTTCACATTCCATCAGTGTGTGTGTGTGTGTCTGTGTGTGTGTGTGTGTGTTTCCTTGCTGAAGGCTCTGTTGTATACTTATGTTTTTAAGGTTATAACTCTGCAGCATTTAAAAAGCCGTGAATAACCAATTCATTTTGAAATTGGACATGACTTACATATTCCATTCGAAATGTATACTTTACCATCCTGGAGTGTTTTAATGTTATTTTACTCACTATTAAAGTTGTTTCACTCACTTCTAAGAATAAAAGTAATAACTGGTTTCTGACAGATTGTAATTGACATTAGTATGATGAGCGTAACCAAATGATGATTACAGTTTGACCTTTTTTACTGTTCTAACATACAGTATGCTTTCCTTCCTTAGCTTATTTTTTTTAGCTAATTATATGAATATTTACAGCATTTAGTGGATCCTCTTGCCCAGAGTATTTGTCATTTGTATTTGTCATCATGACACTGAGTGTTGCCTAGGAACGAAATGCTCTACCTTGGTTCTGTTAGCACGTAGCTTTGCTCACTGGACCAGGTGATCTACAAGACCGCAATCATTCTGAAAACCACTCTGATCCTGGAGTAGGTCTGCACAATGTGGAGGAAAACCCTACACTGTAATTATACTGCTGTCTAGTTCAGTCTGTATACTGCAATTATACTGCTGTCTATTTTAATCTCTATACTGCAATTATACTGCTGGCTATTTTAATCTCTATACTGCAATTATACTGCTGGCTATTTCAGTTGTGATAGGGTTTGTAATATGTTAAAAATACAGTGGTGAAATATTGATAGCCCCTAAATATTAATTCAGTTATTTATACCAAAATTATTTATGCTAGTTAGATGATGTAAACGCCTTGGTTAGTCCAAAACCATATCTACTAATCTGGAATGTCTGAGATGTTCAGGAAGCTCACAGTACACATTAAAAATAGTTTTGCTAATTTGCATACTATAACCAATTATAATAACAGTTTTAACAACCAATACTGCAGCAACAATCTGTATCGCATGCATGAACTCAAGCTCTGAGTCAAACCCCGAGCTTTTAAATATCCAACATACCCTGAGACACTGCAACATCCACAATGCCAGCATGTGAAGTTTGAAGTTTGATTCACATTTCTTGTGTTCTGGTGATACAACTGAAGGTTATTGGAAAGAGCTCCCACAGAGTGTGTGATGTTGGGACAGGAAAGAGAAGGCGGTGACTATGCTTGCGTTTCCTGTGAGCCACTGTTGCACAAGATCTGGCCCATGCACACACCCGTGCACACTTTGAGCCAAACGGGATCTCTTCAGGGAGTTATCTCTCTCTCTCTCACCCTCTCTCCTTTATGCTGTTTTATATAAAGTGACTAAAAAACTATCAAGCCGATGGACACTGTGAACACACACAAACATTGTAGCTAGGCTATGTGGCTATTTCCATGGGAATGATATGCCTTTAAATCTCTATGTTGCAGAGCTGTTAATTCTTTTTATTTTATGGTAGGACTTTATGCTGTGAGTGGTGTTATCAGAAGTTCAGTCAGCACGTAGGTGTTCCCACAGGTCTGAAAAACTCCTTTCTTGAGTTAAAGGAGAATTGTGAGTTCATTCCATAAACTATTAAACATCACACATTGTACTCTCTCCATTCACTCCAGAGGCAACTATTCAAATCGTCTATATGAGAAGAGAGAGAGAGAGAGAGAGAGAGAGAGAGAGAGAGAGAGTTAGTGTTTAATTCCTGTTCTCCAGAACCTAAGTTGGTGTGAGTCTGTATTTCACTGTATGTCCATCACTTATGCAGGCCTAGAAGTACATTTCTGAAAAAATAATGAATTTCAATAATAATAATAATATCCTTTAATATATGAGCACTGTAGGAAAATGTACTTGTATAGTGCGGTTTCTGTGGCAACATATGTCAATATGCTCCTTGTTTACTTCCCTGCCTTTCATTTAATTCACCTGTGTCTTGTTACCCCTGATTACGTTTAATATATAAACTCTGTGTTTTCTTAGTTCTTTTGTTGGTTATTGTGTGTGTTTGTCTCTTGTTTCTCCTTAAGCCTAGTTCTGACTTTTGTAACTGTCCCTGTGTGTCTGTAGATCTTTCTATGTTTTGCAGCCATCTCTGCTCTTCTCATATAATATGTTATGTTTTTATGTTTTTATACCGCTTCCTGTCTGTTCAGTGTCTCCACTGTTTTCGTGCTCTCGTGTTGGTTTCTAGTCTGACTCAAGTCAATTACGGTATATTCTAGTTTTTGTTTTCTGTGGTTCATGTTAATGTTACTTGTTTTTTTTTAATTAAAATTCCTTGTGAATTTGCATCCTGCTCTCCATCTCTGTTTATGCCTAGATTGAGAGAGAGTATATGGTGTTTAGGAGCTTATAGTAACATATGAACCTTGAACTCTACACAATATTACAATACGATATTAGCTGTGATATTAGGAAAGACAATGTAGATGTTTGTATTTTGATATAGAGAGCATTATTCGTGTTGTTATTTATATGACAGGTTTTAGTTAAGCCATGCAGTGCTCCCACACACAGTATAGGTGATTTTTTAGGGTTCACTCTGTTAACAGTCACATGGGCAAAATTAAAGAGTGAGTCTGGCCAACTAAGATTTTCCTGTCATCCACTCAAAGTCCTACTCTGTGGTCTTAGGTCCATTTTGGCAAAGAGTTATTCTAAATCTGATGCCTGTGGGTCCCTTTTCCAATAACTCCTGTTCAAAAGCACCAGATCTTCTTGCTGAGAGTAGGTGTTTGTGTGTATGAGTAATTATCTTTCAGTTTTAAGGTAATCCTTTTTTAGTCTCTTGCTGGGGAAATTCAGTGTTTACAGCAGCAAATGGATTGGTAGTGCACTCAGTAGTACAGCCTAAAAAAGGAACAGTATGTACAATATATAAAATAAAATAAAATAAGAATTATTTTAAAAAGTTAAATTAAAAATAAAGTTATAGAATTTTATACAATTGTTTTGCAATAAGCTGTATATTTATAGGTTGTGATGTGTAGGTGTGAGTTCTGCTGCTGGAAGGATGGAGTAGAGGTCTTAAAGACGAAGAACAGTCTAGAAGATAGTGAGGCGCCAGTAGCTAGCCCGACCGCTAGATAGTCTGAATAGAGAGAAATGTAATTGTTTCTTTCTACATCCTCTATCATGCATAAAGGACCTAACACAGCACAGAGCGACCAAACAAAGTACCAATAGCACTTCAAGTACTTCTTGACTGACGAAACATCACATTAAACATCACAGAAAAGACGCGCATGTTCGCAAAAACTGAACTCAGCAGCTTTCACATTCCGGACCTGACATCAGAAAGTATTTTCCTTGATTAACAGCGCCCAATTGCCTTACATATTATTAACCAAGGAAATTATGGAGATCAAGAAATAAGACGAATATGAATCACAATCTGTTTTCTGTCCATTTCTCAAATGTAGTTTAGCACACTGGACAGCGCTTCTCAAAGACGGTGAAGACATCCCAAAGATGACCCATTAAGAAGCCACGTGGTAATACGAGTCAACGCATAAAAGATGAGTAACAATTGTGGATAAAAACATGACCTTATCGGAAAAGCTGCTGTAGTTGTAACGCAGTTGTCAAACTTGTTACTGCTGCTGTTTCACGTGCCCAAGTGTCCAGCATTTTCTGTGGGAACTATCCTTTTGCAACGTCCTCACTGTTGCCCTAAACATGCATTTAACATTGTCAGTAGTCGTCAAGATTCAGAAACCGTTTGGGGACTTTTTACGGTGCGTCGTGAATTTCTTTTCTTATTAAAACAACCCATTCATGTATCATCTACGGAGTCCGTTGTTCATAGCCGCGCGTGACGTTCCGAGATAAACAGCTCAGATCTGTTGCTTCTAATATTTCTGCACACCAACTTGTCAATTGTACCCTTGGATAACGCTAAAATCCTAAATAAAACTGTTATGAAGTTGTATATGTACATACAACTGTGTTGTATAATATTAATAATCTCAATTAATGGCTTGCCTGAGTGTGGGCTCTAAGCAATTATTTTTAAAGAGTTTCAAGAGTGGAACATTTCAACAATATTAAATGACACTATTACTGTATAATTTTAAAATGTTGTGGAAAAAAGGTTTTAATAGTTGTGGAAGACTTACAAAAGACCCTTAGCTCACAAAACCCCTGTGAGCCCCTGCTGACTTTATCATTTTTCATGAACCCTTCTTGAATTGTCCAAACATCACTTGATATTCTTTTTAGATTATGTTGTGTAACCATGGGGTTAATTAGCCAGAACGCTTTCATTTTTCAGGAGCTGATTTGTGCAAGATCATCGTAGCTAGAACATCTAGTGGTTTTACCGGTTATCCGTCAAGATCCATTGGCAAAAACTATTTGTCCAGCACTTTCTACGACAGACAATGTGGGGTTATAAGCAAGAAGCTGGGAGTGAAGATAAAACTAAAGGTCAAAACTCTAAGAACAATGTAGTTCACCCATATTGAGCTGGATCTCAGGTCTTTATAAGTAACACAGCAAGTGCTTGGTGGACAGCAAAGCTGCAACAGATCATTCTGTTGGCTATAACCAGTACTATGGTTACGCAACTCCTCGGATACAGAAAACAAATTCAGTCAGCAGATGGTTAGCGAGCTGCTAAAGGCTAACACCGACGGGAAAACAGAGAAGAGCATGTCAGCACTTACAGCTCTTCAGCCTTTCAAGTTCTGTGCCCACAGCAGCAGACCACGGACACACAATTTTTAACTTTTTATAGACATTTGTGAGGTGCAAATAAGAATCATATTTTGTTTGAAGTGGTTTTACATGATGACATGTCTAGTGCACTGTTGGTGGGCATTGGATGGTCAGACATTTACCATTCTATGATTCTTATAAATCAGAATCAGCGAGGCATTTAGTTACCAGAGGGTATTTACTAGGCTGCTGTAATACCCCCTTAACTGCACAGACATACACACAGTATGACTGTAATTACCCCCTTAACTGCACAGACATACACACAGTATGACTGTAAGAGTCCCAGTGGACACTAGTCACTGCCCATGGACCTGCTGTTTACTATTATTATTGGTGTTGTTGATGTTATTTTTTTGTTGTTAACATCAGTAGCATCAGATGTTCTGTCAAACCACCAAGCAAAGTGTAATGAAGATCTTCCACTGCCTTGTTGCTCTTTAAACACTTGGAGAAGCTCCATTCTGCGTGTGGTTCAAACCAGGATTTGGGTTGTCTTACAGAATTTGTGTCAAGCTGCATTGCCAGTGTACTTTTCTTCCTGATGGATTATTTGCCCATTTTGGCTTGGCTCTTGGCAACCCAAACCATGACTATTAGCTCTGGTTTTCACCGTTCCTTTACCCCAGACCATATGGTGCCATATGTGACTTTTTCCAATTGCTGAACTGGTTGTGATTTCTACACCATGTGCTCTATACTTTGTATAACTGTATATACTCATAAGAATGAATTAAATACTCAGTACAGTAGAAATATTCTGAGTTTCTGAAAAAGTCACCATGGCTCACACAAGCACCTACTTTCAGCCATTTCTTTTTACAGGTGCCAGTGTTTTTACAGAAGCTTGTCCAGCCCCTCACCATCTCAAGACTGGACTTCTTCAGCTCACTCATGCAAGGCCTTCCTGCACACGCTGCTGGAGACCCTCGCAGCTGATCCAGGACGCAGCTGCATGTCACTCTACAGTGGAGTTCCCTCCACTGCTCATCCACATCAGACTTTAAAAACCCTTATGTTGGCATGCAAAGTCAAAAACACACCTGTCCCCTCCTACCTGAAAGCACACCAGACACTATACCCGTCATACCGCATGTAAAACACGTCTTGAACCAAGAGACGGGGGAGACACTCAAGACTTTTCTGTACTAGGGCCTAAATGGTGGACTGAACTCCCAGTATCTGTTTGTGCAGTGGAGCCCCTTGCTGTCTTCAAACTTAGACTTAAGATGATCTTCTTTAAGAAGTTTATCATACCTTGGATTTCCTTGGAAACAAAACACTGTTCATTGCTGCAGTTGTAAATGTACTTTTGTATGGGGCACAGGAACAGAAACAGGACAGGAAGTAGAAAACTATTGTTTATATGTAAGTCTTGAGACATTAAAGGTAAGCAAACATTGTAGTTGTAAGGATGGTAAACTTTTGCATTTGAACACGTACAGATAAGTGTAATTTTGTAAAATGTCTACAGTTGACAATCAAAAGTGGATGAAATTAAACATAAGATATGTTAGGTCACAAAGGTAGTTTTGCGTATAACAGTTTGAATACTGTTGAGCTGATGGTAGAGGTTTTTGGGTTTTTTTTACATTTTTTAGGTGAGATATCACAAAAAAATCTCAAAAGCTCGCTGAAAAAGTGAATGTTATCTGTATAAGTTTATACACTGAGCAGCAAAAGGACTACAAACTTTTAAAATATATTTTTGTCTGTACACTTAGTCTAAAATAGATTAAAGGGTTCTAATAATATCCTACATTAACATACTCATTTCTTATAGCCCAGCACTCCGGAAAACTGTAACGTCGAAGCCCGACGCAGGACTGTAATTTGATCGTCTGGTTGCGTAGCGCAAGTGGACGCGCCACTTCGACAAAGGACCGTGTCCTCAGGAGGTAATCAACTTCGACGTGCCTATGGTGGCGCATGCCACATCACTCGGCACGCGGGCTACACAATGCACAACGCTGTAGTGCTTTTAAGTGTTCTGGCGACATGCTTGTGCGCCCCACCACGATGTGAACCGGGGGATGAAGCTTTAGGTGATGTATTCGATTACTTAAGAAGCAGACCACTTCTTGTTTTTTTCTGTTTTTGAGTAAAGACCTGTGCGCTTGAATGTTAGATTTTAGGGTTCCTCTTCATTTGAGAATGTTTGTCAAAACATTTGACTCGGATCTGTTCGACAGTAATATAACAATATAACACCAATAAACAACGATTTAAGATTTTATATTCCAGTGAGCATTTCATCTCGTTTCTTTGTCTATAAGCTATGCTGTTATAGAGCATATTAAAATAGACCATAGAGCATGTTAAAAGAATTAGGACTTTTTACCTCATTGACATAACTGCTAGCAAAAAAAAAATATTTAGCACACGAAAATCTCGTAAATGTTTTAAAGCACTCTACTGCCAACTAACGTTGAATATCAGAGCTGCACAACTAAGTTCACCTGAACTAACAGTTCGTCTTTTTCTCGTAATACAGGAAGATGCAAGGTACCAGGCGGAGAGAAACGTAAGCAACATACCAACTTACTGTGTTTCGTAGTTTTACTAAGTTCAAAATATGTGCACCTTGATTCTGATTTAGTTGGTGGAACAAAGTGACGTAGGTAAGCAGCGCTGATGTCAGAGAAACACAAGCAGTGAATAGAATGGCTGTGCTTTGGCCACAGGAAGTCGGTTGCGCGTGTAAGCTATAGAGTTAAAATGGGGATCGTGACTTTTTCCCTGGAAGCCACAAAACATCAAAACATGTGATCTGACATGTCTGATGAGAGAGAATGCGGGGGGGTGGGGGGTAAGAGTGGGCCCTAAGGTGATTAGAGATTGACAGGTAAATGATGTGACATTTGGCCCAGACATTCCTTTTTAAAGACAAATGTTCTCAGTATCTTAACAGTGTACTGTAGGAACACAAAATCTGTGTGTGAATTTCTAGCAATAAATATAAGATAGAAAAGCACTTTTATTATATATTAAATAACTGTAATAAATAGTATTAGACATGTAAGTACTTAAATCTACCCAGTTATGGAAAGTGTGAGAAATGTTCAACATTAGCATTCATCGCTATGATAGAAGAGTCCAGACATGTATTTGTTGTGTATAACTGTGTGTGCGGTCGCTCGGCCCTCGGTAACCCGCCGTGACTCCTGCCTTCAGCGCAGTGCATGGACATGGTGCTCAGCTACTGCCAGGACGTGCCCTACAGGCAGACCACGTTCCCCAACCTGGTGGGCCAGCAGTCACGTCTGGAGGCTGAGACGAGCAGCGAGTACTTGCTACTGAGCGTGCTCCACGGCCTGCTGAACGGCGAGTGCTCACCAGACCTGCGCCTGCTAGGATGCTCGGTGCTGGCTCCGCGCTGCCTGGCAGGCGTGGTACGCAAGCCCTGCCGTGGCTCCTGCGAGGCGGTCAGGAGGAGTTGTGCGCATGCCTTCGAGGCCATCGACATGGCCTGGCCCTACTTCCTGGACTGTGACCGCTTCTTCGTCAGCGATGAGGAAGGCTGCTACGATCCCCTGTCTGAGCTCAGAGGTAGTGGCAGGGAAGGGCTGCCAGGTTATTTGTTTACAGGATAGGAAAGAGCTGAGAGACAGAGAACTTTGCTTCCAAAAACATAAGGTTTTGTGTAACTTAAAGTGCAGTGAGAAGCTCAAATGGCATCACTGCAATCCCAAGTGTAGTTACTCTAAAGACACTTTAATACTAAAGACACATTAATACTAAACACTACTAAATGCTTAATTTGAAATACTGTAGAGCTGGACATACCTTTAACTACCTGCAGAAAATCCTGGTTGGAATTTGAGTTTTTTTCGTTTTTAGCAGTCTGATATAAGCAGTTACTATCAGAGGATAGTCAGTGCTAAATCACAAACAAGAACAAGGATTGTGTGTGAGAGGGTTGTGATGACCGTGGGAAGACAAAGCAGTGTGTGGTAGACAGAGCAGAATATACGAGAGACTAAGCAGTGTGGAGGAAAGACTAAGCAGTGTGGAGGAAACACTAAGCAGTGTGGAGGAGAGACTAAGCAGTGTGGAGGAGAGACTACGCAGTGTGGAGGAGAGACTACGCAGTGTGGAGGAGAGACTAAGCAGTGTGGAGGAAAGACTAAGCAGTGTGGAGGAGAGACTAAGCAGTGTGGAGGAGAGACTACGCAGTGTGCAGGAGAGACTAAGCAGTGTGGAGGAGAGACTAAGCAGTGTGCAGGAGAAGGTTGTGATGTGTGTGTGATGCTTGTGTACCTTCTACTCCATCATGCTCTTTCTACATTGCTGTGTTCAAATCGCTGTCTTCTCTCAGCCAGACAAGATGTTGCGTTCGCCAACATCTCCGATGGTGGTCAGTCCACAATTCTTCAGTTCACATACCACTCAAATGCCCAGATGTTTAGCATCCTGAAGAAGACGGCGGCCAAATGTCCACACATCTCCCGGACCTACAGCATTGGCCGCAGCTTGGAGGGCAAGGACCTGCTGGTTATTGAGTTCTCCAGTAATCCTGGACAACATGACTTATGTAAGCACAGCCTACACATGTAGACACTGTTGCTATTGACACTGTTGCTGCCCCCATAAAACAGAGTATTACTTTCAGCATTTGCTCTATTAAATTATCTTAATATTTACAGTACGTTTTGGAAGGCTACTTTTTTAGAAAAGTAGAAAAGACTTTACTTTTACAAGCATTGGTTGTAAATGTTTTTGTTTCTTGTTCACGGTATACTGGGATACGCAGTATCACAAACTACTGTTGTACTGTGATATCATGTGTGTTTCTATTTCTCTTTGATTTCTTATTTCTCTGATTCTTTCTCCTGTTCATTTGCCCTTGAATCCTCCCTCAGACGTTGTGAAGACACAGATAAATACTTTCTCTTACTTTCCCTTCCTGCACTGCCCTCTAGTGGAACCAGAGATCAAACTGATTGGAAACATGCACGGGAATGAGGTCCTGGGCCGGCAGCTGCTCATCTATCTGGCCCAGTACCTGTGCTCAGAGTACCTGCTGGGCAACGAGCGTATCCAGACCATCATCAACAACACACGCATCCACATCCTGCCCTCCATGAACCCAGATGGATACGAGATCGCCGCCTCTGAGGTAGCCGATAGGAACGACCCCGAAAACACCAACCAGGAAGTAAATATGCCGTTGCCGGGGCGGCCGCCCGCCCACGTCCGTCTGTCCGTCGTTTTGTTGGCCGACTGATCGCGCTGTCCAGCTCCCTACACCAGACCAGGTCCCCTGGAGCAGAGGGGATTGTTGTCAAGGCAACTGTAGTTTAGTACTTGCATAGCATCTGCAGCCATGTTGCCAGGTTCACAGTACTTGCTGCTCCAGCTTTGGTTAAATGAGCCAAATGTACCAGGCAGTATAAGCCATTGAGAGAGGACCGCTGGTAATGGGAGCCCTTGACTAATGAGCCGGTAGTTCTGTAGCCATTTCTACTTACTTTGTCATAACCCTTCACAGTCGCTTTAACTTGAGTTTCACCACAATTGCTCTGTAACTGAAATGTTCAGCACAGATGATAGTTAATGTTCAAATGGAGTACAAAACATCCACATATGGTACTCTGCGATCCGACAGCTCTGGAGCATGCCACATATAGACACTAATTCAACAAACCCTTCCACGCTGAACTGTAAACCTGGGCATGCAGACGCCAGCTTTGTGTTGGCTGGGCGGGTCATCTGGGGAAGTCATTAATCTACCAGATTTCTTTTGCCAGTAGTTCTATTTTTAGACGTTTCCAACACTGGTGGGAACATATCCTGTGAACCCACAGTACACAATCACTTATATATATATATATATAATATAATTATATTATAATTTATAAACAATATATATAATTATAATATTATAATATATTTGTATAAATTTATATAAAATATAATACATTTATATAAATATAATATTATAATATATAAATTATAATATAATTTGTATTAATATTAAATTGACCAGGATGTCAGTAGGAATTTTTGGGTCCTATGAATAGAATTAAGATTAATAGAATTAATTCATAGAATAAAAAAATGGAATCCAGTGAACCATCTTTCTGTCTTCATGCCACAAAGCAAAAGAGAAAATTCCACCAAGCTAATAAGGTGTAAAAACATCTGAAGTGTGAGCAAACTGCCGTTTGAATGCCCAGTTTTGCATGTGTGGAGTGACAGCACGTGGCACCGTGTTACCAGCCTGTCCTAAAGCTTCATCGCACCACAGCGAGCCGTAATCATGACCACCAGGGGAGATGAAGAACTGTACCATGCATGGTGTGCAATATAATGTGCATATCATTCTCCTGGATATGCAAGCATTTGGGCAAACCTAAACTGGAATTGAAATAGATATTGCTGCATGTTAAATCAAAAACAGAACCGGCATAGGCGGATAGTTGGAAAGGGATAGACTGAACTGTGTTGATTTGCTCTAGTCAGCATCTCTTTGTCAGACTGAAGTCGTTTTGTCGTTGTGTTTTTTACATTGCCATCTGTGTTGTCTCTGTTCCCTGGCTTATCTCCTTCATGAGCATGGTGACTGGCTGTAGCACCCTATCACACCCCTTCCCACAATTCACTCGCTCACATCAGGACTGACTCACTGCCTTGTCTGCTGCTGGTCTTGCATGCTACGGAGTTTTGTGTCAAATTAACAGTAATTCCACACAAGTCACATACCATGCAGTAACAATTAATTACGTTAAAAATCAAATGCAGGTTCAAAACATCCATTATCTTGATCCATGATCATCCATGATAAAAAAAAGTGACCCTAAGAAATGGAAAAACTGACCCTATTTCATAATGAAATAATATTTGGACATACAGCAATAGTTCTGCTTGAGGCACCATCTCATAAGCTATCAAAAAATCTTAAAGAATATGAAGGTGAGTATTTAGAAAGGTTTGCTACATTATACAGCATGTCTGCTGTGAATCCCTTTTGAAATGTCTTAACCTCTATCTGGTTGTGGGTCATTTAGGGTCATCTATATAACGGCTGGACCAGTGGCCGAGCCAATGCCCAAAACATTGACCTGAACCGCAACTTCCCTGACCTCACATCTATCTACTACAACCGCCGGCGTTTCAGGCGCTTCCGTACTGACCACATCCCCATCCCAGACACCTACTGGATGAACAAGGTGCGTAAGGAGTAACAAGCCTTGTGTACAGTGGTATCCTGTCTGATTTTGTAGGTGCGCTTTTAAAAAGCTTTGAACAGGCAGCAGGACTCGGGCCTTTGGGTTGACGGGTTACCGCCGTCTTCCAGGTGGCTCCGGAGACGTATGCAGTGATGAAATGGATCAGGTCCATCCCCTTCGTTCTCTCCGCCAGCCTGCATGGAGGGGAACTGGTGGTCTCCTACCCCTTCGACTTCTCCAGACACCCTCATGAGGAGAAGATCTTCTCCCCCACACCCGACGAGCAGGTTCGTAGAGATGAGGGTGAAGTCAAGCGTTCCTGGAGGCCTGTGGCACTGCACAGATTAGTGCTTTTCCCTGCTTTATCATACCTTATTAATACTGAACCAGGTGAAGTGGGGCAGGGGAAGGGCACTAATGTGGGTGGCTGGGTGTGAAGAACCCTCCCCTATACAAATCACGCCTCAAAAGAGGTGTGAATCTCTGCAACTCTCAAGTGTCTGGTGTCCCTGGTAGATGATGATGAAGCAAAATCTGTGTGCAGATTTTTAAGCAGCTGGCCAGGACATACGCCGATGCGCACACCACCATGTCCAGCAGTGACACCGAGAGATGTGGCGCGTCATTTGCCAGTAATGGGGGCATCATCAATGGAGCTCTGTGGTACAGTTTTGCTGGAGGTAGAAGCCATGGTTAACAGTGCAGGCTACAGCGCAGTAGGGAGTGATCCCCACTGTATGTGCCATATTGTCATATGTTAAATTAAATGGTGCTTGAACGCTGGAGTCCTTTTCTAATCTGTAGGTTAGTTTGTAATGATTCTGTGTATTACAGAGTCACTCTGTGTTTGTGTGTGTGTGTGTTAGGTATGTCAGACTTCAACTACCTGCACAGTAACTGTTTGGAGCTGACTGTGGAGCTGGGTTGTGATAAATTCCCTGCAGAGGAGGAGCTCTATCCAGAATGGCTCAGGAACAAGGAGGCTCTGCTCAGCTTCATGGAGTCTGTGAGTCTACATTTCTGCCTTTACTGCTATGTTATTGGTACTGTTTAATGACAAATCGGTTTATCAGTTGATATATCAATTAACTGATTAATTAATGGGATAATGGGTTTCACCTTATATTTTTTATTATATTTATAAAATGTATGATACTAAAATATAGCTGAATTCATATTTATGAATTAATATTTATAAGTAGGTTTATAATTACTGTATAGTAATTATATAAAGGTAAGTTTATAATTACTGTATAGGAACATCAATAGCTCCACATTTGCCCCAATGAACGTAGAGTTTACCACTAGATGGCAGTAGTGTAACACGGTCAAAACAATAATCTTACAAACATTTTGCGGTTATTTCTTTATCAGATGTTATTAATTTACGGTTATTAATTTGAGATTATATCAATTATGATGGCTTATTAATACAAAAATTACTTAAAACTTTGAAACTAAAAGAGTACTGAAGTGTTTGAGCTATGTATGAGTTGTGTTTAGCGTTAGTTGAACTGTATTCGTTGCGGACGCTGTGCTGTAGGTTCACAGAGGCATAAAGGGAACCGTAAAAGACACGGATGGAAATGGAATCAAAGGAGCCGTAATATCTGTCAAAGGAATACGACATGATGTCACCACAGGTAATTTCTGTGGGAGTAAATTAAAGGGTGGATTTAACAGTCATAGAACAGTAATGCTGGTTTTAGAAGTTTATGTATCTGTAGAACAAGCCTACATGTTTATGTTCGTGAATGGGCCTACCTGTTAAGGTAGGTTAAATCTTGCTTGGTTAAATCTTCATGTTCCAAAAAGAACAGTGTGAACAGAAGAACAGAACAGAACAGAACAAGAACAGAAACTTTTCTGTACATTTTACATTATAGTAAGTACTTAACATATTTTATTTGGTCACCATCCTCACTACATTCAGAAAAATAAATATATTTACTTCACAACACGATTTGAAAAGGCTGCATTCAAAAAGCAGACTAAAAACCAGCAACATGACTTTAAAGTTTTGTCACAGGAACCATATTGTGAATCCTCTTTATATAGTGAGATTGTTCCTATGGCTTTTACTTGAAGTTTAAACTTAAGGCCTCAGAGATTTGGAGCCATTCTATTTGATTTCACTACTGAAAAAAAGGATTATTCATAATAAAAGCAGAACAGTAGAGGATTTAAGCTTTGCTCACAAAGTCAGTGTCAAGGTCAGGGTCAGGGTCAGGGTCAGGGTCAGCCTATGGGGCTGTGAAGGGATGCACCTGCTAGGCCTTTCCTTCACTGCTATTGCTTATCCTTTTTTCTGTGCCTGGGGGGCTGAACTCCCCCCCTAAGGCTATAAGGGTCCTCCAGAGAAAGTGAACTGAACGTTGTGTTCTTGTCTCCAGCCGAGGACGGGGACTACTGGAGGCTGCTGAATACGGGCGTGCACATCGTCAGCGCCGTTGCCCCCGGCTACTCGAAGGTGGCGAAGCGGATCAGACTACCTCCCAACATGCAGAGGACAGGCCGCGTGGACTTCGTGCTGAAGAAGGCGCCCGTGGAACCGGATCTCGACTACTACAGCATCCCCGAGCTGGACTACTACGAGCGCTTCGACCCCTTCAACCAGTTTGAGCAGCACGGACGGGCGGAGCCCTCCGAACCCAGTGAGGAGAGGACGGAGAAGCCCTGGTGGTGGGCCTACTTCAACCAGATGGGCATAGCCACACCCACCTGGCTTCTCAGGAACTATTAGGAACGGGTTTTGCTGAAAAGGACCTCATCCCAGGCAGTGATAAACCATCCCTCTGTTCATCAACTGGATTAACTACTCTGTTTCTGTCTAGTTCTTGGGTAAAGTGGGACTTATACTTTGTCACATGCAAATATCCAGTACTTTATATAATAGGAAAAGGGGCTTGATTTAGGGATGCAATCTAACATGCAGTAACAACCATTTATCCTTTTTATTAAAAATAGAGATCATCAAACCCTTAATAAAAAATAAACACAACAGCTTATATGAATAAATATGGCAGCTAGAGAGATGTTTTGCTGGGGTTCGAACATATAAAGGTTATTTTTCTCATGCTACAAGCTCTTCAGTGTAGACCTATGCTTATCTAAATTTGGTAGGGGACTGTAATTTAGTTTTTTTTGTTTGTTTGAATTAAACCGCTGTAACATCTCTGCTTTCCATCAGACCTCTTTGGATTGGGGTGGTTAAGTTGGAGAATGAAACATCTGTCTTCTCTCATTTATATGGGAATTAAATACAAAGCTGTGTAATTAGGGAGTTCAGTGTCTTATTAACTTTAACACCATATTTGTAGTGAAATAGATCTCTGGAGAAAGCAGTAAATGCATTTGGTCTGATCTCTGTACCAGAGGTTTTGTGCACTTTAAAGCATTTCTGGAATAAACTGATTGCCAGCCTGTAGGAGAAAACCTTGTGTAATACATACATCACTTATAATGAGTATATACAAGCCCCCCACCCCCACAAAAACGTAGCTGAATAGTTCTTTTGCATCACGAGAATTAAAACTATTGCTATATGCAGTACCTCGTGGATTTCACATTAGTATGGCAGCTCTGAACAGTCAAACCATACACCATCTAAGAACACAAATAGAACACAGCCCTAAAACACTCAAACTAA
>JAOYMR010000008.1:1289044-1304165 GCA_025802075.1 Tenebrosternarchus preto
TTAATTGTTTATTGTCATCACGTGAATTTAATTTATTTCTTTTTGCAGTTCCTGGTGTTTTTACTATTTGTCTGTTTTTTTTTTTTTTTTTTTTTTTTTTTTTTTGTTAACAATAATAATATACCACTAGGTGTCAACAAAGTTCGGAGTATGAACCTCATGTGCAAGAATAGATTCAGACAAACACATGCACGCGGCGGTTTTTTTAAACCGTATTTTATATTTGTTTATTTATTCTGCCGAAACAGTTTCCAGTTTGCATCGTTCAGGACCGTCTAGCTGCTCTGATTGAGAAACACAAACTCACTGGAAATGAGACAGCATTGCTCGTCTAATTAAAGTTGTTCAAGAATGTGTCTCCTATACCCTCCCGGTGTTTACACTGCGGGATAATTCTAGTTTTTACGATAGTCATGTAGTAGGTGTATAATTGTGTAGCATAAAACATTATAACGTAGGAAATACAGTATGTCAAACCAGGTGTCGCAATACAGCGTTAAACATTTTTACAACCCTATAGGCTACGGTGGTTTGTTAAAAAAGTCTGTGCTGGGTATTGATATTAATCTGGTATATTAACATAACGTCTTCAGGCCTATAACTTTATATTTAACGTTTGACTGAAAATAAAAACATTTAACTGTCGCAAAACGGTCGTACTCTTAAGTGGATATGCTTTTTGAAAAACAAATGAGGCCTATATTCGTAGGCTGCTGTAAGTCTTTCGTTTGTCGAGAGAAGATTGTGTAAAATTGGAGAGTTTACCTATTCGATGAGAACGTAAATAAAAAAAAGACCTAGCATGGTGCATTTCAAAGTCATGGAGATCTGAATATCCTATTATGACTACAGCAAGTCAACAAAATCTGGTGAGTTAACGTGAATGTGTGGTGATGAAATATTTATTGGAGCGTTAGTTTCAGGACCTGGACTATATAACGGAGAGCGTACAAGTATTCTGTGCTTCGCATCAAAGTGCCGCACATGTTCGTAGGTCTGTTATAGGTAAAAATTTCTGACTAACCTGCTGTTTGTCCAGTTGCAAGCTAGGTTAAATCTAGGTTACTTCTGTGTTCCGCAAACGCCAAATTTGGCCCCTAAACACATTCGTTTTGTTTGCCAGATATATCTGTAGTTCTAAATGTTATAACTAGACATGTAGAACTAGATGCAATGAGATGTCTTTAGCAGATCATCTGGCTTATGTATGTATCTACATCATGGACTTACCACTAATATTTCAATTTATCAAAATGTTTGGGCTTCACTGTAGCGTTGCTGTAAAACGGACAAGCACACGTCCTCAAGCAGAGGCCTGTTTCACAGTACACAGAACTTCTACCGGAGCTTTTACCAGAGCTTCCTCTGTAGGTGCATATATTGTGGAAAAGCTCTTGCAAAGAAGCACTTTGCTTACACAGCTCTTGAAGGACCTCTGTCCGAAACATCCCGTTACTCTGGAAACTTTCAGTACTTCTTTTGAGAACTCCTTGGTCTTAACGTCAGAATCTGCTCAGAGCCCAACTTTGGACAATCAGTTATCGTTCTCGACTCATGTTTCAAACCTGACCCGGTCATGCAGGTTTCTCCTCTATAGAGTGTGAAGGATTCTGCATGGCTGCTCACAGGAAGAGTCCCAAGTTCTTGTGCAGTCACTTGTCATCTCAAAGCATAATTACTACAAACTCTCTACGTGCTGGTCTTCCTCTGTGAGCCATCAAACCTTGACAACTGATCAGGGACGCAGCAGAGCGACTGGTCTTCAATCGTCTGGAGTTCACACATTACTCCACTTCTGTGTTTCCTTCATTGGCTTCCAGCAGCTGCCAGCATCAGATTTAAAACCATGATGCTCGTCTACAAAGCCAAAAACGGAACCAGCCCCTTCCTGCACGATGACAGGGTTCATAGCCCAATCTGTACCTAGAGTACTTCGAACCTCAAGTGCGGCTCGGTTTGAATCAACATGCTTCAAGTCTCATGCAAGACCAGGGGTCAATACTATTCTCTGTCCTGGTTCTCAAATAGTGGAATGAACCTCCTCAGGCTGGAGTCTTCAAACGCAGACTGAAGACTCATCTATTTGTAGACCAAACTATTTGTTGAGTATTTAAATGACCACTTACTCTGCACCTATGGAAATACTCCTGTTGAGTAACTGAATGCACTAGCACTTTTTGTTTGGATATTTTGTATTGCAGATATAATTGCCCTAATTGTCATACACACGCTTACTGTGCATTTCCTCACACTATCAGCTTTGAATCCTGTGTTAAGCAGTATTCTAGCTCAATGGTATCTTTGACTGTAACCTGCTGTACTGGTCAGGATATATTCAATGAGTAGATGACAAAGCACTTTTGTAAGTAATTCTGGATAAGAGCATCTGACAAATGCTGTAAACATAAATACTTCATAGGCAATCTATATATAGGTTTTCATGATTATTTGAGTAGTGTATTTATTTGACTGTATTTAATGCACTGTGTGTGATATCGTAACCGTCTGTTCAGTTCCATGCTGTTTTGATGGTGCATAATTACACTTTAGAGAGCATGACGACGTGAACATCGGAGGGTTCAACAGCGTGTGTTTGTCAGTCTGCACGCTGTGGTCCCGTTCGACCCGTTGCCGCTCTGCTCCTCTTGCACGTCACGTTTAAACCCAGAACACTGGTGACGTGTAGCTCGGGGCCCGTTTGCCCCAGTGCAGGTCTGGCAGCGCTCGTGCACGAAGTGCCAGGGCTGGACTCGGACTCTCCTGAAGCGGATGCCGTGCCCCCGCTCCTGCTGGACCGGATGAGTCACTCATGAACAGATTACGCAGGGCTAGGGATGTATAACGGACCTCTGTTTGTACCACCAGCTCGCTGCCTCTCTCGCTCTCTCTGTCTGTTCCTGGTTTTCTCTTTCTCTACCTTTCTTTTTCCTCTCCATGCCTTCTGTATGTCCTGTTTTAAGATGGCCAGGGTACAGAAGCAAGCTCATGACTAGAGGTTTCTCTCTCTCTCTCTCTCTCTCTCTCTCTCTCTCTCTCTCTCTCTCTCTCTTTCTCTCTTTCTCTTTCTCTGAGTATCGAGGTGTGGTCAGTGTGGCAGAGATAATTTGTTTGCTTTGCAATTATTTTCCGTCAGTGGACACAAATTGATTGGTACAGCAGAACGCAGCACTGAGGGCGCAGTCCTCACTACCCAGCTTGGAGCAGACAGCCCAGAGCTAATATGTTTAAACCGAAGACTGACAGACAGGACTACTGCTCCTGTCATTTACTCTTGGTTTAACCACCCTGAACTGTCCCACACGCTCACCTGACGCACAGCAGAGTCACTCAGACCAAGGGCCTTGAGCGTAGGGGAGGAAGATCAACCCTTTCCATGTGTGGGCTGTGGTTGTCAGTCAAATGTGTTGCTCTTGTAATTGTGGCTCTTCTATTGTTGCAGAAGAAAGTGTTTGATTAATGGAATCTTTCACCCCAATGTGCAAGTGTGAGTAGCAGCAGCTTTACAATACGTAACCGGCTTTTAACCGGCTGCAGGGTGAACCACAGTAGCCAGTTTTGGTGTAAAATAGTTTTTATTAGAGTAAAATAGCTGTTAACTATATATAGGTGTAGATGTTTCTCAAGACCCTCTCCGTGTGAAACATAAGTAGTAGTTTGGGATGGTTTTGCTGACCTCTTACCCTTGACCCTTGACCCTTACCATGTTACACTGAAAGATAAAAGCACATTTTTTGCACGTTTAGATTTGCACATTTTTTTTGTGGACTTTAGTTACACATGATTTTTTCCCCTTTAACAGTTCCCGATACATTTGCATTGTTTCAAAAAGTCAGTGTATTACATTTACATTCTGCGTTCCAAGATTCTTTCATGAAATTGAATACATGTGATCAGATTTAGCATATTCTGTAGAGGCTCATTCCTTTTTTTCACTGTATTTGCAGTTTAGGTGCCCAGAACCACCTCAGCAACAACACAGAGTTATTCTATCTGTTTATGGGCAAGATGACCAGAATAGACAAGAAACAATATCTGAAGTGCAAACTCTGTAAATATGTTGAAATGTTTTTTGAATCAGTATTTTTAAAAAGACAGTACATATTAATCTATATATTTTTAAAGTATATATTTTATTAGCTACTTCCTCTTAGCAGTTCTGATTTAGCTATAAACGTCTGTTTATGTACACTAATGAGAGAGGATGTAGGAGATAGTAGTGAAGCAGCAACCCCACCCCCTTTCCCCCCAACCCTCCATCTGTTTCCTCCATGTGAACTAAAGTTCAGAGGCCACCAATTACTTGGAGAGGCTGAGAAAGTCGCAGGGCTCGACCCATGGCTGCCATTTTCAATCAGTGTCTGCCTTGGTGCAGGTAGGCAGTTGCCAGTCCAGCTGTGGTTCTGTATGATAACGCTGGTTCTGGGGTTCTGTATGGTGCATTCCAGCTGGGTAACTAGCTGTGGTTCTGTATGCTAACCCAGGTTCTGTAGTACCATATGCTGGGTTTCAGGTGGGTAACCAGCTGTGGTTCTGTATGCTAACCCTGGTCCTGTATGCTGGGTTCCAGCTGGGTAACCAGCTGTGGTCCTCTATGCTAATCCTGCTGGTGGAAAATGCTCCATTCCTCTACCAGTGATGCATCAGAGTTTGCTTAAGAAAATGTTCCATTTTAGGTAGTTTTGCAGTTCAGGAAATACGTGTCGTTTCTTTCCACCAGTGGCCCTACTGATCTTATTTTAATTCTGCTACTAATTCTACTAATTCTACAGTTTCCCAGGTGCAGTCCTGGAGGTCTCTCCCATTCAACACTTAATTTTCTACTCGGCAGCTAATTATCTAATAACCTCTGAGTTCATTCTTATGCGTGGAGACCAAAACAGGAAATATTAGGAAATACATACTGTAAATAGTGCTGGCTGATTTTGAACTCCTTTTGCTGTAAGGCTGTTTTTCCATCTGTTGTTGCCATGTTGTTTTGAAGACAAGATTTAGGAATGTCATAATTGTATACCATTATTTGTAGATATGTTTGGAAGCAAAACAAACTTTGGAAAATTAGGATTGTTGCACCATGGAAAGCTTTTTTTTAGTTGCCTAAAACTCATACTATTTCTGGGGGAAAAAATAATCCAGGCCACAGTTTGCAGAAGGGAAGCCCAGTACAGTCTGGGTGTGAATTAAATTTCAATGGGACTGATTCATTGTGTTCAGCCAAACCAACATAATTTGCAAAAACAGCACTCGATTTTGCAATAAAGCTTCAGTGTCATCTTCAATTGGGTCCTGCTGCTCAGTGGCAGTAATTACAGGGGCCTCCTCCTCCTCTCTGTCTCTCTCTCTCTCTCTCTTTCTCACACTCTTTATCTGTTTTTATTTTTCTTTCTCTCACACACTCGCATGCACGCTCTTTCTCCCTCACGCACTCACGTGCACCCTCTTTCTCCCTCACACACTCGCATGCACGCTCTTTCTCCCTCACACACTCACGTGCACCCTCTTTCTCCCTCACACACTCACGTGCACGCTCTCGTTCTCCCTCTCTGTTACGCAGTGTCAGCAAAGCTTTGAAGCAGAGCTAATGCAGACCGTTCATGCATAGCCACACACAAGCGCACACACACATACACACAGAGGGAATTATGTATTCCCCTGAAACATCAACTGTGCACTGCAGAAAAAACCTACTCACTCACACACAAAAGCATGGCCAAAAACAAATAAATAGCCAGAAATTAAAGACAAAGACAACTTCTAAAAACGTGTGCAGTACTACAGTACAATAATACAGTCCTGCAGGAAAATAGGTCCTGCTGACTAAAATCCCATGAGCTTGAAGAAAGCCATATTCTGCCAGGTGAGACCTCTGCTAATCTTTATTAAACTGTCAGCAAAAGAAAAGCACAAGTCCCCCCCCCCCCTCTCTGTAGCCAAGTTCAATTGCTTGTTTGATGGTCAGTTCCTTTAAAAATCCTCTCAAGCTCCCATCACAGGGGCCATAGTGGGATGTCCCTTAGTGCTCACTTTACTCATCCGTTGTTTTATTTGTGGTTAACAACCCCATGTCATCTGACACAAAGCCTGACTAATTCAACACTTTAAAGCTCTTCATGGCTATGGTCTCAGACAACAATTGATTTACATTTCTTTTACCCCCTTTGTTTGAATTTATTAATTTGTTTTTAGTTTTCATTTGTTTGGTACAGTTTTACTGGGGCTTGTAAAGCCGTTCCAGGAATCTCACCTTGACTTTGTTGAGGTTTGGCCAGTTCAAGACAACTTTTCGGTTCTTCTGTTCAAAGCACCAAAGAGAAGCTCGTAAGACTTAGTTTAAGCAAACAGACACTGACATAACTGGTGCTTGCAGCTGCTGTTGCGGTGGCAACAGTATCTTTTATTTGCATTACTCAGAAAACCATCGTCTTATTCAAACATCTGCTGTAATGTGTTGGACACATTTGCTGTGAAGTGCAGGAACATACCATGTTCGTGAAACTACAGAACTTTTTCTTCCAGAGGAGGAAAAAAAAAAAAAGAATCTAATGACTTGGGGCAGCTTTCAGACGAGTGTCTGCGACTGCCCTAAAGGTTAAAGTCCTCCAAGGCCCTGTGCCGTGTCTGAAATGTGAAACATGGTGTCAGAGTTTGCCTTTTCATGTACTGTTCTCACTTTATCATTTGCAGACTTATTGTCTTGTTTGTCTTGTTTACTGGCAGGTACAGAACTGACTGATTGGTCAAAAATATACATAACCACTAACAACAATGCAATGTGCAAACGATTAGGAGAGGAGATTCCAAACGGTACTGAAATAGCATGGGGTGGTTTAGTAAACCTGGCAACCTGGCTGAAGCAGAACAGTTGCAGCTGTGGTACATTTAACACGCTGTGATGACTCTGTGACAGACTCTTTTAGAATGTGATCTTATTCATAGTTGCAATGGGGCCATTAAATGATTTTTTTTTAAATCATGCTAGTCTAACCTGATCATCTTAATATTGTTTTGAAATTAATCGGAGACATCAAGCACTATATTTGGAGATTCATTCCATGTCAGAGGTTCATGGATGTATCCTATAGTTCTGTAAAGTAAAATGGACTTGAACATGTCGGTTTATATTCAATTTTGCATATTAAAAAAAATTACATTTGCGAAAGAATATTGAGCACAGTGTAAGAGACCTGGAGCTGACTCCTGTAGTTTTATTAATACATGGCTGCATTTTTCAGACTGTAAAAGCATATTCACACAAACACATTCACAATACAATTTTAACTTGTATTATTAGCAGTACGTTGTTTATTTAAATGTTACCTAATAAATAGATATTTTTATTAAAGTAATGAAAAATAATTCAAGGCGCGCTGATTAAAAAAAGTAGCAGTTCAACCCCTTTTGTGTTTTGTTTAGATACATCATACATAAATTCTCCTTCAATATGTTTTTCAAAGAAACATGTTCCTTAGAAAAACTTGAGATGGAAGCAAAACTTGGGTGTCCAACTTTGTGGTGTTTCAGGCCTCGGGTCAATGTGGAACAAACACCTTTCTTTTTTATGAACCATGACCGAATTAATCAGACTTTTGTTGGCCAGTAGAATGGATAGATGTTGTTGGCTGGTGCAGCCAGTCTGTGGTTAAAGTTGAGAAGAATTCATTGGGTAGTTCAGGGAATGATTTGGAACATTTTAACTAAGGACAATGATGTAATGACCTGCAGTTACAGAGGCCCTCTCAGCTCTGTGAGATTGTGAGGCAGAGAAATATTTAGCAGCTTAATTTTGAGGGCTAATAATGAAACAAATTAATAACAGTCCAAGAGCAAAGGAAGTGCTGGCTTCACACAGTTGCATGCTTGGGTTCTTGACCGAATCTTCTGTATACGTACATGGATGAACAACAAAAAGACAGTTATCACAATACATTTGTTGGTTACCAAAGGTGATCAGGAGAAACGCATGAAATGTTCCTTGATCTTTTCCCGGGAGAATCACAGAACGTTTGGGAGGTCACAGCATTTCTGTGCATGTGTGAGCAACTGGAAAGTTGCATCCTCAGTTGTGGGTTTAAGGGCTGTGTTCTCTCACAGGGCCCTGGAGCCCAGGGCCTCCATACAGCCAGAGGGGTTGAGGGGCACAGAAATGTTGCATCAGTCAGAGCGATCTGGTTTTTCTTTTATTTCTCTCTTTCACTGGTGCTCTCACTCGTTCACTCTTTTCCTAAGTGCTGTGTAATGGTCCACCATTTGGATAAGCTGTTCTTTGTGTGTGTGTCTGTGTGTGCGCGTGCACACATGCATGCACAGTCCTGTGCAGTTTGAAGTGAAGTAAATGCAATTCAGATTGTGCCCCCAGGCTCCCAGTGTTCCTGCACCTCTCTGTCCATAGTTTGTATCTTACATAACTCTCGGGAACCAGCCCGTCCATTATTATACACACGCTATTTAAGTGCTTTTGGCTGCAAGAGCAAAAAACTTGGGAGTAAAAATGCTTGGGAGTGGGTGCATGTCTAAAATACCCTCGTTGCTTGTATATTTTTTAGATATGTGTGTGTGTGTGTGTGTGTGTGTGTGTGTGTGTGTACTCTTGTCAACAAAGATTAAGAGGAGGATTTAGTGTTGTCATCACAAACCTAATGCCCAAGTTCTCCAAGTCAAAAGAACTATTGACAGAACAGCTTACCAGCTGTTCAGTGGGCAAAGCAAATGATTATTTATTTTTCAACACATAAATGGTTTTAGGATATTGGACAGAGTCTGCACACACATGTGCCTTTACCAGGCCATTGTCTGCACCTCAGTGAATAAATGATCCAACTGCTTGTGTCAGGAGCAGCACAATGGCCTCCTTTCAGCTCAGCTGAACTAAAGATGCCTCACAGGTATTTTGCCCTCAGTGATCTGTTACCTTAAATCCATGTCATTCCAACCTGTTCAGAAAGGCCAGGCTTTAGTGAAAAGATGTGTGTGTGTGTGTGTGTTCTTGAGAACCTTCATCCACTTTATTGTTCTTTTTCCATGGATCGGGGCCTACATGTAAAAAATGATTAAAATTCATTTAGAGAATTACAGATTATGAATTGCCGGATCCTTCCTGAATTCATGACTCATCTAGAATCCCCACAGAGCCCGTTTTGTGGCCAGTTTTTACATGCTTTTGGTCAAACACAGTGGAGGCCCTTAAGACTTCTGGCCCCAATGTGTTTTCCCTCACTTGATACTTGATCTTGAATATTCTTGTGCATATGAAATCTAAGTTATAATTTAACACCTTAATTATACTGCTGCTAATGTAAAACTTTATTTGCATGATAAATGCAAGCTTGCTCCTTAATATTACAAGACTGTGACAAATCCAGACTTTTCTGATTCCTTGATGCTTGTGCTTGGGGTGTGTGGAACAGCCTACAGAAGCAAAGCTATGACCTGATTTACTTCTACCTTCACAGGAGCTGGCCATGATCATGAGATAACCAGTGGTTTGGATGCCTTCATGGCTCACATTTATGATACTGATATGCAGACTGATCTTCTTTCCTTGTGTTTCTGGAGAATTTATGACAACAAATATTTGATATGCTTTACAGATGTGTGTGAATATTACTGACTCTGCGTCCTGTCTCTCGAGTACATATTGGTTCTCTCGCCATGATTTTTCCTTCTTTTAATTCTGCTGTGTTTACTGCTGAACCACAGCATGTTGCATGGAAACACTGCTTGGTTGTTGTCTGCACTGCAAAATGTCCAGTGTGGAAAGAACAGCCAGTGTGCACAGAGTCCTAGACAGAGTTTTAAAGATTCCACAGGAAATGGACAATTTCCCTGCAGACACAAACAAACACTGCAAAAATTAGTATTTTTGTGCATCTGACAACAGAATAGAATGTAGTTTTGATTTTACTGGCTATGCAAAAACACAAATATGGTCCTTGGTCATCATATTTGCCCTTTATATTTATAGACTGTTCCAAGGGCCACAGAGGAAATGGTAAAATGCTTGTACAAGCTTACAGTAATGCATGTTGTTATATTGATGAGATTTATTTACACAGTGTTCCCGAGGAGCAGAAATGCCCAGTTTCAGTGCGGCTCCCCTTTCAAGGCCATCAGAGCCTGGTCAGACGCCCGCAGTTCCGTGGGCTCTCTGGTAGCCGAGGTCGTGATGTTGTCTGTGGGCGTGAGAGGGCGCTCTCCCCAGAGCAGGCTCGCCCAGACAGACACGTCACATCACTTACTGTCTGTCCACCCCCCCACCCTTGCTGCCTGCCAACTGCTGAAACACTTTAAAACGCCACTCAGCCTGATCGGGGCAAAATTACATAATGGATAATTTTGGATAATGGATAAATCTGCATGTTTACGGTGTGTCGAGCAGACATTTCAGTGTTTTGACTAGGCTTTGAAGTTCTGCCCGTTTGATAGGCTGTAGATGTTCACACCAGCATGTAGATCAGTAGATGGACTGATGTTTCAGTCCTGACACTTGTGAATGAATACATGCTGAAAACCACTCTTCACTTCCAGACATTTCACTTTTCGAAAATAAAAGGGCAGCAGCAATATACTAGATCAGACAGGCTGAGTAATATGTGTGTTTAATGTATTTGGGCTATCAACCTCATAGAGAGCTCATACAGTACCTCTTTTCCATAACTTATTCCACCAGCAGAAGAAAGCAGTAATCACCAAACACAGCCCAGCATAGCCATCACCAAACACAGTGCAGCCATCATCCACCAAAGTTTAGCACGGTCATTACCAAACACAGCCAGGCACAGTCATCACCAAACACAGCCTGGCACAGCCAACACCAAACAGTCTGGCACAGTCATCACCAAACACAGCCTGGCACAGTCATCACCAAACACAGCTCGGTGCAGTCATCACCCAACAGCCTGGCACAGTCATCACCAAACAGCCAGATGTCTGTGAAACCCATGTCTCTTACTCCCAGGCTCTTCATGGTCCAATCTCCTGCATGTGACCTGTAAGCCTGTTGAAAAGTCTGCTGTGATCCTCCGCTGCCCAACACGGAGCTGATTACATGCCAGTCGGACTCAGCTGCAGGGCGGCCCCCACACACAGTGTTAAAATTAGAAAAGAGGCAGGAATGTCTTTAAGTTGCAGGCTGTGTGTGCTCATGTGTGTTTGAGAAAATGACAAAGAAAGGAGATGATCTGAGAAGAAGCTGGACATCACTTGGCCTTATTAACCAAATTTGGCGTGTTTCAGAGTTTCAGTGTCAGAAGCACAGTGTTAGCTTGGGCCAAGTACAGCAAAAAAAAACCCACAACCAAGCAGGCAGGTATATGTGCAGTAGAAAGTGATTGCTCTACCAGTGCAATGCTGAAGACATTTCATCATTCTTCCATGGGCTTCTTCGGTTCGTCTCTTTTATAGGAAATTCCACGGCATTCGAACCTTCCTATGCGATTCATGCCTAGGATGTCATAAACTTTGTTAATGTCACATGACAGTTGTTGGAATCAGGAGGTGTGAATTGAGGTAAAGATGATATGGGAACATTGTAAAGAGCTCAGAAGTGGTGTTGCAGACAGACCCCCCCTTCAGGAATGGTAATGCATTTAACCTGGATGTTTCACACTAATTCACACCTCCAGATTCCAACAATTGTAGCGTGACCTTAGCAAATGTTGTGACATCATAGGTGTGAATTATCCACAGAGGTTTTAAAACCAGGGAATTTCCCATTGCTCAGTTGAACACGAGGCCTTTCGGACGAGTGGTGAAATGTATTCAAGATTATACAAGTCTAGACGCCTTACCTTTCAGGGTATGTAATTGCACACATTCTCAGCTGCTCTAAGGCTGTGATAATGTGTAGGAGCTACAGAGCTGAAGGTCTAGTTTTCTAGACATGCTTCTCCACTTTGAGGGATTTCTGATGGACTGCAGAGAGAATAGTGGTGTTTACTCTGCAATTTATACCTTCTGCCCCAGCAGGATATATAGCGGAGTTATAACGTAATATATCGTTTTATTGCTTACCTGATATAAGATTATACCAGTGTGTGTGTGTGTGTGTGTGTGTGTGTGTGTGTGTGTGTGTGTGTGTGTGAACACGAAAACACAGCTGATGCACAGAGGGCATGAGAGAGACCACAGGCATAGGGGAGAGCCTGGCACTGTAATCCCTGTTTTCCACCCAGGCTTCTTCTCATTCCTTCCAGCTCACTACTCTCATCCCATTCCACCAAATCTCACCCTGTTCTAATCGCCCCAATCAGGCGTGAGTGTGGGGGATGGGCCTCCGCTTCACCACAGAGCAACGGGTGGAGACAAACAGGCATGCCAAAAGTTGGACTGCAGTTTTAGTGGTAGAATATATTTTTTAACCATTACAAATTTTAATATACTGTTCTTCAAAGTTTAAAAGAATCAGATAAACCATATTTATAAGAATTTTTGTATGACAGCAAAAACCAGTACACCTCTCTTACTTGCTTCCTCATTCTCTCTATCTGAAATGCATCTGAACTAACATTAAATATGTAGTAGGGTTTTAGGTGGAGTGTACCACTCTGCCTTAGGCCAGGCTCTCCCCAACTCAGGGGTATGTACAGTTGAATTGACCCTTCCCATGGCAACCTGGGTTGGATAAAGAGGTTTAGTGAGTGAAAATGGATGAGATGGAGATGATTCTTTTTTTTAGTGATTTTATTTAGAGACTGACTCATAGGGGATCGACCAAGTGCTTTCTAATGCAGACCCCCTGTACCCAGTGTGTCTAGCATGGAGAGATGGGCTGGAGTTGAGGGAGGGGGGGGGGTGTTGTCTCTCTGGGTCCAGGTTCTGGAATCACATTAAATCTGCTCTGTGGGTCGGCTGCACCGTCATCGGGGGTCTTTATTGAATATGTGCTTGGTTTGAGACTACACTTGATTGCCTTGTGATAAACCAGTCCAGATAAACCTGAGAGGAGACGTGATGCCAGAGAGTACAGGAGCAGAATGTTCCAGTGTGTTCCCTCCACGGAATGTATTAGCTTGATTTAAAATTAATTCCAGTTGTTTTGAATTAATCAAGTTAATTCAAATCCTCATGCATACACAAGGCAAGCACACTGTTCTGCAGATGTTGTGTATTATCAGTATGGGCTTGACTGTCCACACACACAGAGTATGTATTTACACACACAGAACGTGTACAGTGGGGTTTGAAAGACGGCTACCAAAAACTTTTTATCCCTTCAAAAAATAACACTAAGTTTTAATCCTTTTACATACAGCTCATAAATTCATTATTTTAAACTAAGACTACATAAATAGTTTTCAGCTGTTTGAGAAATACTTAAAAGAAATTATCTAAAAATCTCCTTGTATCTGAACATCTTATTCACATGACATTTGTTTATTTTTTTTTTAATGATTGTGATGTCATATTTTTTAATTGAATGGCAATGTGTGCGAACAACAGAGCTAACAGCTGTCCCTTAAAGACCACCACCTGACACCAGCTCCACTCCTCTGTGTGTTATTGTCACTGTTGTTGCTATTTTAACTTGAAGAAAAACTGTTTGTTGAAAAAGTATTTTCCAGGTGTTTGTAAAAATGTTTAAGCGTATTTAAGAAGTTCGAAGTCAAATTACTCTCCTGCATGTCAAAAACCTCTCCTAGTATCAAAGTAGTGGTCACACACACATACATACCGGTACTCAGTTGCCCTGATCCCTTTACCACTGATTACCAGTCGTTCTTATTTAACCTCGGCGCTCGGAACATGTCAGATTACGAGGGACTACAGCTTTAAGGTCCTTTATACCATAAAGACTGTGAAACATCTTTATATTCAACTCTGCCTTTTGGATTTTGCCTCACAGGATAAATAAAATCTATTAACAGCAATGTGATGTTAGATCATTAAAAGGTAGAATTTACATTTCCCACTTCATTACTTTTGCATGAATCCAGTGAGAGCTGAGGTGGTTTGAGAAGCATTAGGGGTTAGTCTGTTTTTTAATCGTGTGTCTCTTAAGTGAAGTAAATAGCTGTTCCACCTCCTCTCCTCCAACAAACTCCTCTTACTAAAGCACACAGGAGACTGAGCCGTGCGATGCATCAAATAAAATATTCAAAGGCCTAAGGAGGAGGTGTGTAGTTTAATTGCTTTTTGAAATGACCATTTAAAGGCTTTTTATTTTTTTGAGTTTGTAGTTTTTGGAAATTGCCGAATCATTATTCACATTGTGTCACACAAACGTATGTAATCAGCATGTTGGATATTATTCGGGAATCTAGCTCAAAAAATACATTTGATGTGACCCAAAAACATAGCAGAAACAAATTCAAAACATATTATTTAGGCAAAAATCCATCACACTTAAGGTTGATATGCTTTTATCCTCCACTATCCAGCAGGAAAGAAGGATACCCACAGGGGCTGTTGCATCATTCTTATTAATAGCGTTTGTAGATTCCTCTTGAGTGAGATGCAGCCTTTGTGGTGGAGCTTTAGGCTCAGTGATTAACCCTATCTGCAGTTTCTGCACCAACCCAAGGGATTCGCTGGCAACATGTTTATGATTTAGTGCTATGCCTACCTTAAAGCCAAGAGAGCTAAGAAGTGTCAGTGATATAGCTGAGCCTTTGAAACCTTAACATTAGCCCACATGTTTCTGGTTTTGACTGGGCAAATGCTGGGAACCTCTCCCAGTCATTATACTGCTCGTTCACTGCCTTAATCATCTCTCCCAGTATCTGCCCTTTGTCCCCACCTCACAACACATTGCCTCCAGCAACAAGCAGCCATTTTGGATCCAGCCCGGCCTCCGTGTTTGACTTTGAACCGGGACTTAATGAAGAGGCATCTGTTTCCATGGACGCTAAACATCACATCTCTTTTCGTCCCTGCTGCCTCCTTTGAGGAAGAAGGGATGATAATGGATGGAAGAGGGGTGCCTGCTTTCCTGTGAAAGCAAATTTGACGCCAGTCCTTTCTCTTCCGGGACACAGCCTAATCAATCATAACCAATAACAAATTCATCAGCTTGAATCAATTTTGGGCTGTTAAGATCAAAAAGGATCAGTGGGGGGGGGGGGGGGGGGGGGGGGGGGGGGGGCGGGGGGGGGGGGGGGGGGCGGGGGGGGGGGGGGGGGGGGGGGGG
>JAOYMR010000008.1:1304265-1315405 GCA_025802075.1 Tenebrosternarchus preto
CACACACACACTTTTGGCCTAATTTATATACTGTGGTGCAAATTTACTCCCTTCCCATCACACACACTGACCTTTTGGAAATTTGTCACCTCATAGCAATATTAAAACTGATGTGGATGTCTTATGTCTTATTTAAAACATGGTGTGAGGAAGAGAACTTGCAGTTATTATATCAGTTGCCTCAGGATTAATAAAAAGATAACAGACCCTGGTGAAATTGTCTCGCTCTGACACGGAAGTTAATTTGCTAACTTCTAAAATCTAATTTTGCAAGATTGAAAGACACAAACAAACAGGTGAGCAAAAATATAACGATATGTCGTCATAGTAATGAGTAATATAAGTTCTCTGTGCACATATTTAAACACTTGAGCGCAGTCCTCTATGTCTGGAGCAGTGTATCTGTTTTGTAAATATTAATCCCACCTCAATTGCCAATGACAACTCAAAGAAAGCCTTGCATTCATCAGTGTTAAAGAGCCTGGGACAAACACTGGCCCATCAAAGGCCTTCACCCTGTCCACCAATTACCGTTAATAGTTACTGCAGGCCAAAGTATCGCCCCCCCTTGAGAGTATTTCACTGCTTCTCGACTCCCTTACTTCCCCCCTCGCGTCTGTCCGCCCGGGGTGGCGTGTAGCAGGGGGCTTAGCGCAGGAAGTGGGGCAGCTTTGAAGATCGCAAATCAGGTACCAAGGAACACTTACGGAGGTGAACGATGGTCAATTTGCTGCTTCATGTTGATTTGGGGATGTGAATGGGAGAAACCGTGCGCCGCCATCATTACAGCCTTATACATTTCATCATCAAGAGGAAACTTATTTCATAAAATAATTATACATGGATTTTCAATAAATTACTTAATTTGAATTAAGTGAATGATGAGTATCAGACAATTTCTGACTAATGCAGATTTGGTAACGGAATACATCTAACGTCGTTCCGTTACTGTTACCGAAAAAGATAGTAGACTAATTAGATTAAGGGTATATTTAAAAAATATGGTTATTCCAAGGAGGATTACATTACATCTTAATTAGGATCACTTGCGCAAGTTTCTTTCTACTTTCAATATGGTGAACGGTTCCCCTTATTGTGGCCGAACTGCGGCAGCAGGATGCGTCGTATAAAACCTTAAATATGTGCCATACAGTACAAGCGATGTGTTCTAAACCAGGTTGCACTTAGGTTCTTTTAAATCATTGCGTTGTAATTTGTGGATGGAAACGCACAAAACCATGCATTTCTCTGCTTTCTTTAACGCACACAACACAATTTGAGTCCTACTTTTGTTTATTGCGCACACGGAATTTTTCATTATTGCGGTATTTTTCATATGACTTCATAAGTGTCAAGTAAAGTTGATCTTAATTAAAATAAAATTGTCAGATGACGGCAGATTTTCTCATGTCATGTACCACAACCGTTATCAAATGACAAACTACTCCATACTCTAATTATAATGGGATAGGACAGAGGAACCGCGAATACGACCCACTTTTTAAGATAATTCTCTTCTCAGTTGAGTGCTGCGAAATGTCTAACGAACGTACTATCTATCAAAATTATACAATAGCCGAATCCATAATCTCCTATTGCAGAAGTGTTTATAATCACTATATTCCCACAAAGCGCGTGTGAAGGGACATGTTGCGTTGTTTGAGTATGTATAGAGAAAACAGAGGGACTTGTGGGAACTTGTTGCTTGTTACACTGCCTTGTAATCGGGTAAAAGGCAGGTAATCGTCAGTGCGTAAAGGTAGGAAATCTGTAGTGCTTGTGTGTGTAAAGCTTGGGTGAGTCTCCCAACATGAATTTATGTCACCCTTTTTGCAATGTCCGTACGTAACTGAAAATTTCTTAATGCATAAAATTACTTTTTATATTTTGTAGGAAAGTGATGGATTCTCATTAAGTATTAATAGCATATACATTGTTATTTTAGGATGATGAGCCATATTTCCAAAAGGATTTCCAAAAGTGCACTTTCTCATATATTTAAAGTAATAGACATATTTAGAATGAATTCTATTTTGGAGCGTAAATTCTGACAGTGAAACAATGGGGGTGGGTTTGGCAGCTCAGGTTTGTTGGATGTTACACAGGCAAATACATTTTTTACCATGTTAAAATAAATCATCATCTTCTGCAGGATTGCCAGTAGTAGAAAACCAGCCGTCAGTCGTTTTACATGTTTTTGCAGCATGACTGAAGACTTGCTATGTGGAAATGTGCTGAGTTGTGCCTGCTGCCAGCATGGATGCATGCACAGGCCACTGTTCAGTGGGCCCTGCTCTGAATGCTGAGGCCCCTGTTCAGTGTGCCCTGCTCTGAGGTCTCGTACTGAGCTGGCCTGGCTGAACTGAGCTGAGGTGTCATTTTAAAGGAAAGTGAGAGGCCCTCATTGCTTGCACTCTCTCTCTCTCTCTCTCTCTCTCTCTCTCTCTGTTTCTCCTTCTTTCTCTCTCCTTTTCCCTTTGTCTACAAGTCTTTCACACTCTTTTTTTCTCTCTCCCTTACTTTTTTCTCTCTCTGTGTAAACTCCCCCCTCTCTCTCTCTCTGCTGCAGGCTCTCTCTCAGTACATTTTTACCCCTCTCAAGATCCCGTTTCCTCGGGTGAGCTGCTTCACCAGACGTTCAAATCAGTCACAGATTGGCACGAAGAAGAGCAGAGGGAGGGAGAGAGAAAGAGCGAGAGAGAGAGAGAGAGATGGAGAGAGAGAGAGAGAGAGAGAGAGAGGATAGAATGAAGAAAAGGGGAGGAAAAAATGAGATCCTAATGAATAGCATTTGGCCGTCCACACCTTGCTTGTCTAGAACCCCCCCCCCCCCCATCATCTTTAGCTTTGATCACGGCTTCAATTTGTAAATGTTACCAATGACCTTTATCCCCTTTTATTTCCTCCCTTCTCTCCATTCTTCTTCACTCCTGCCCCCGTTTGCTCATGCTCTACCCCCGGGCCCTCGAGTCAGTTTCAAAGTGTTGATCCTCATCTGAAGTCTGCGGCTGTTATTAAGTAGAGGAGTCAGCGTCCGTCCATGTTGATGTCATTTATAATCTGTGATCGCTTGGCTTTGGGAATCCGATAGCGCCGGCTTTCAGTCCGCGCACGGCAAAATGGCATCTCATTCGTGGTATGCGCACCGATTTTTCAAGACCTTTTTCAAGGATATAGTTTTTGGTCTGTCTACATTTCTTTTACAGAGGAACTGAGAACTTGGATGTAAAATTACCCTAATTATATTTACAACACATCAGTGAACATGTCTGCAAGGTTCGCCAGTCCTTGTTCCCTTGTGCTTCTGTGCTAAAATAGGATTTGGGAACGGGGGGAAAACCTTCTCTGCTCTCCTTCTGCAAGACCTGGTTTTATCTGTTATCTATGTTTGTGGTACTTATTGATATTAATGTCATTTAGGCTCTCAGAGAACACTGGCTGTGTTGAGGATCATCTCTGTTGGCATTTCCATGTCACACAGTACAAAGGGCCGATAACAGGGATATTACTGTCATCCCTCCACACTTCCAATCGAGAAATTCCTGAGTAATTGTCTGAGTTTAGCTGCAGTGATTTTGACTGAGTTACTCCTTCCTGCTTATCCGCATTTAGATATTCTTTCATGAATTCATGAGTTATTTCCAAGTGTTGACACATAACGTAGATGTTGTCAGTGTGGTGTTAGAGTTTTGCTCATATTCTGCACAATTTCTCTGTCTTGGTGGTATTTACTCAAATTCATTAATCATTCTAAAATGTAATTATGAGAAAATAACATATAAACATTTTAACTTTTTAAGTGTTTATATTTGTTCTTGTTATTTCACTTAACCCAACAGTTTAGGATGCACAAAAAAATCAGTTCTAAAAACTTGAGAACTTGTACAGACATGGACAGGCGAAGCTTTGAGCCGCGGCTCTAACCTGATTGGTCATCACGAGCGGCTTTTCTGTGGTGCAGCCAGACGGACATCAGGGCGAAGCGCTGAAAGAGAACCAGAACTGGGGGTTTGTACCAGCCTTATCGCTGCACAACCTTTGACCTCTGCCATTTCCCAGCTCTGGGAACAGTGACCTCCTTTGAACAGCAGACTTGCATGTGAATCGAGGTAATCCCTTTCCACCAGGAATGAATGCCTCATACCAGGAGCTTTGCAGTGTGAGAAACCAGTGTCATAAAAATAATTTAGTTTGTGATATTTTTAAATACACCTTGTATTGTCCTTACTATAATTGCTAAGAGTTGAAATATTTCCATTGTTAATGCTGTTGACCTTGCCCTTAAAGAGTTTTTCATCTGTCTGAAGGAGCATAAGCAATTATACACAATTATACACAATCTGCATAATTATTATTCTGATCTTACTAAGCAAGATAAACAGGCCTGCATTTATGATTATACCTGGGAATTTTCTGCAGGGCACAGAGAATATTTTATCTACATAAAAACATAAGTGTTTTAGTGAGCACCCTGTCTAGAAGTAACACCATGAACCATAAGAGTGCAAAAATACACCTGGGTAACTACACTGCTGTATTAAAGATACACCTGGATAACTACACTGTTGTATTAAAGATACACATGGATAACTACACTGTTGTATTAAAGATACACCTGGATAACTACACTGCTGTGTAAAAGATACACCTGGATAACTACACTGATGTGTTAAAGATGCACCTGGATAACTACACTGCTGTGTTGTGAGACCACTGTTATAATAACTTGCTTCATTTTTTTTAAGAGTGTAAGTGAATTTTTAATATTCTAGAACATACGAAAGTGGCATAAAGTAAATAATGTTATATGTATGTAACCTTTAATCCCACTGTAGTACACCACGCCTGCCGATTAGCTAACTCGAGGACTTGTTTTGTGGAGAAAGTGAGCATCACGCATTTGTTTGGGTATGTTTCGTGTTTGTCATTGCTAGGCAACGATTTAGAATTTTGATATACATTTGAAAATAATATTTATCTAGCTAATCTGAGATACAGCACATTTTCAGTACACTGTGATTTATTCCACAACTACGGTAATGTCAAGGAAACTGAAAATAAGTTTTCACCTAGATACATTTTGTTCTTGCGTTTTTGTTGAAACAGAAGTAAGAATACAAGCTTAAAGACGTTTGAACCAATAAACGTATTCAGAGAGCAGTGTTTCTCTGCATTATTGATCACGTCTCATGGCAGGTCTCGGCGGTTTGAAAGCTTTTAACAGCATCCGGAGCTAAAAACACCTCGTGGGCTCCTTAAGGTGAAATACATCACAACGTCTTCGCAACGAGCCTCTCCAGTCGCAGGAACTCCCCGAGCCGCACGGGCTCGAGCAACCGCTCAATTAAAGGAGCACATCTAATATTTATCTACTACACTGCCAAACGCGTGGCTCAAATTACCAGACAAGATCTTCGACAAGCTGCATCGTGCAACTGCCAATGGTGCTAATTTGTCGCAAATGCTGTTTTACGGCATCACGAATGGCGAAACTTGAACTTTGTTTTTGCTTCTAAATGTGACGACCGTCTGTGGGCAGTAGTTTGACCCGGCACGCGCCTGAGGGCTCGGCGTAGTGGTTACATTAACGGTTTAGTGCGTGCTCCAGCAAACCCCACTTTCTCACCTTCTTGCTCGCTTTAACCGCTGTCTTATCTTTTAGCCACGGCCAAATTCCACCTTTGTCCAATAAATGTTGCAGAGAGAGGAGGGGAGTAATTAGTTCCTTTAATGAGCAATAATTCATAACTCACTCCTCACCCTGTCAGACGGGAGATGGGCCTCACTGCTATTCTGCCCCGGGCATTGAAGGCAGTCTCATTAAAAGTGCATTAAGCATACACACGCGCACACAGCACACGTGACTCCTGCTGTTTAGTATTTAATGTTTTCCCCCCACAAATACTAATAAAACGTTTTTGTCACTTGCCACTCAAATCTACTTCCTGCCGTACAGTTAATAAGTACAACTGTACAAAAGTAAACAGGAATACATATTTTGTTCTGACAAGTGAATAACGTCTTTTACACTATGTATTAATCCTGCGTGTTTCACTGAATAACTGGGAAACGTTTTTTTGTGTCTGATGGCACTTGTTCAGTATACTGATATCATTTTACACTTCTTCTGTACAGGTGTAGAATGTGCACCTATACACTCACTCCTATGAACGTGACAGATCATGGGGGATAACTTAAATCTTCTCTCTGTACAGTGTACAGGAGAGCTACTGTTGGATACTCTCTGTGACTTACACTCACATACACAGAGACACACACACATTTTCTTTCAGGGAGTTTCTCGGTGAGAGGGCGCAGCGGTTCGGAGCTGTTCCAGTGAGCAGGCAGCTGATGAGAGAGGAGAAGACAGGCCAGAGCAGCAAGCTCCTGAGTCATGCAAAATGCAACAGAAATGGTGCTCCGTGAAAGCCTTCTGATGCATGGGTGACACCGCGCGCGGTGTCACCCATGCATTCTGAGCCACTGTATTCCTCTCTCTGGATCCTTTTTTTAACCTTCACCATGCAAGTCTCACACTTTCGTTTCTGTCAGAAACATGTTCACAATGTGTACCACGCCATCATAAATTCAGCCAGTAAACAAGTACGTACCATGGTTTGGGCTCAGTAGCCTTTATCTGCTTGGTCCATCCGGTTTGTTTTCTAGCAGATACACCTAACAAGTAAGCGTTCAGTATAATTACACCAATTTCCATTACATGTCTGTGATGCAAAGATCTGGGCAACTGTCCAAAACACTTCTGTCTTTGTTCGTGCAAGTATTTGCCAACACGCCCTCACTTCATTAACACACAATAAGGCGAATCATACATGTTTAACTTGATTTTTCAAGTACCTATGGAGTACGTTCAACACACTTAGAATGCATGTTACCTCAGATGTTTGACTGAATAATATAGGCCTACATATGAGGTCACTGCCCAGAAGATACTCTGAGTACCCAATCATAGCCCAACAGATGCTCTCAGAACCCAATCACAGTCCAACATATACTCTTAGAACCCAATCACAGCCCAGAAGATACTCTCTTTATCTTAGGACTGGGTGATTTTGGTATTTATAATTTTCATATGAGAGATTGCTTAAAAGCTCTTAGGTGTAATGGGCCTACTTTGGACACATATTAGACCTAGGACTAGAGGAAACAGTATATTCATGGCACAGTTATTGTTAACAGAGTGATGCAGACCAATGTGAACATTTGTAATATTATGCTTAATCTGTATATATAAATCTATTTCACATTGTCTCAACTGTATGGCCATATACTGTATAAATGTTTTCATTTGCTTGGCTCTTTCTATTACCAGACAGTGGTAACAGAAGCTTGTTTTGACCTGATAACTGTGACAGTCACACATCCAGAGTGGTTTGCTCAGAAAATCTCCATTTACAATGTACCACTCTCTTCCTCTCTTTGTGTCTCTCACACTCTATTAGACACACACACACACACACACACACACACACACACACTTTTTTCACTTAGCGGTGCATTGTCAAGAGTATCCAGTGTGTTGTGTTTGTACCTCTGAAGGTGTTTAAGGATATGCCCACTGTGTGTGGTAATGGAGTACATTACTAATTCAGAGAGAGAGAGGGAGAGACTGGAGCTGTTGTGCTCTATGGTTGATACACACTGGGACTACCATAATCTCTACTGTATATTTTGGTGAACTGATTGCTTTGAATAATGCATGTCTAAAAGGCTCCTGTCTCTGCACTAAATCTTTTTATGTTTTTGTGTATCTTGTTGAAAAATGTGCCCTTACTTCATCCAACCCCTGAGTGAAAAGACGATTACGGTTGTTTTTTGACTCTTTGTCCTTCCTCACTCACATATGTATGCATACACACATACGTAAAACACTCCAGGCAGAACGACAAACTTCAACGAAAAACAAACTATCAGTGAAAGAACATGAAAGAATATCATCTGAACAGTAACAGTGACTTCAGAAATCTCACAGTTTAGGCCACCACCCTATACCCACCAGTCTATACCCACCAGTCTATACCCACCAGTCTATACCCACCAGTCTATACCCACCACCCTATACCCACCAGTCTATACCCACCAGTCTATACCCACCAGTCTATACTCACCACTCTATACCCACCACTCTATACCCACCAGTCTATACCCAGCACTCTATACTCACCACTCTATACTCACCACTCTATACTCACCAGTCTATACCCACCACTCTATACCCACCACTCTATACCCACCAGTCTATACCCACCAGTCTATACCCACCGACCCCTCTCTGTCTGCTTCAACACCCCTTGTCCATAAGTATAATATTTCCAAGCAGCATGTCCCCTCTGTGGCCCAACAGGACGATGTTTCTCCATTCCACACTGTGAAGCACTTTTACATACTTTGCAGGATACATTACCAAAGCACTGTGAAGTGGTCCAATTAGAACAGTTCACTTCAGTCCCCTTTACCTTAATCTTTCATATAGGTGCTTAAAATAAGCCTGCAGAGCAGAGGGCACCTTAAAACTCAGTGTGATGCAGACTAAAGCAATATAAAATGCTACATAAATTGCATTACATTAAATTTTAGTCTGAAGTGCAGATTTATATTTAGGCATGTAAATGGAGTGAGTAAGCTCAAACTAAAATTAATTGTATTTTGTAAGTTTTAACTATAAAAAAAAGAGAACTCTTCTCCAACACTTAGTTATGAAAAAACATCTGAGATGAATTCTTCTGTTTCCTAGTCCAAGAGCAAAGGGCAAATAAAGGCCGCTCTTATTTAGTCTGTTCAGTTCAGCTGATTCAGAATGCTGACGCCGAAGTTCTTGCTAGAACCAGAAGAACAGAACACATCGCCCTGATTCTTAAATCCTTACATTGGATCACAGTATGTCACAGAATTGACTACAAGGTAGGATTAGTCATCTATAAATGGCTAAGTGGTTTAGAAGCAGTGTATCTCCCTAAACTCAAGCAATATAATTCAAGCAAGACTCTCAGATCAGTAGGAACTCATATTTAAAGTCAACATGTAGATGGAACACTGTCAGAGCCTCAAATGTGTGTATTCTAATTAGTTTTCAGTTATGCTCAAGATATTGTTTTTAGCTCTCTGCCACTGCATTGCTTTTAGTTCATCTTTATTTGATCACCCAGGCATTACTTGGTTATATGTACATCATACGAGATATTTAAGTTATTTAAGATGCATCAGTAGGGTATGTTTTAAATAACTTATTGTCTTATTGTTTTTTGCCAGAAATGTCATCTGGTGATCTGTGTTGATGGTCCTGCCCTGCCTAGGTGTGCTGATGGTCAGGAAAGGTTCTTTTAGCACATCTCCTGGATTACATTTATACACTCGTAGTACCAGGTCACTGAAAAGTACATCACACTTGTGGTGGTGGTTTCAGCACTAGATGTGTGAATACAGCATGGTACTGGGGGTAGGCACCTGTGGGCTTAAATAGGGCAGAGGAGAACAGAAACAAACAAGGTGATGGTGGCTGGAAGTGTGTGTGTGTTTGTCAAATTTATGTGAACTCTCCAGTTAAAAATGCTGGTGTTAATGTAAAATATTATCCACTTAGAGATCTTCTGGAATGAGTGGAATGATTGATTTGTAATGTTCTGACAGTCTTCTTAAACCCCTTGCCAGTGTAACAGTGGCAGGAAGGAGGGAATGAGAGACGAGTGAAAGTCTTGAGAGTCTTTATTGTCCTTCTCGACTCAAACAAACAAAAATAAACAAAGGCTGATGAAACAGTGGTAAAAACTCGCGGGGAAGAAGCCGCTGAGAGAGCAGGCACAGGTTCGAGGTGAAGAACAACTGACGAAGAGCAGCACTGACAACCTGGACCTGCGGCCTTAAATAACAGGGAAACTAAAGAGGGCAAACAAGGAACAGTTGTGTGCTGTAACTGTGGGCAATTGGGACTGTGGCAGGTGCTTTGTATGTGTGTGTGTGTGTGTGTGTGTGTGTGTGTGTGTGTGTGAGACATTTTTCTTTCTGAAGGCCTAAGATGTCTTGATATAGGTGTGATGTCACACGCTCCAATAACAAAGAGCAAACAAGACCAGACATCTAACGCTTAAGACAAGTCTGACGCTTGAGACAAGTTTCTTCAAGAAGTTCTCTGATTGTGTTCTTATTATTACAACCTGATCAGGTGTATCTGATTTCAGTTTTGACACATATGAAGCTGTGATATATGGAGGGGTGTGTTCACTTTTGCATTTCTGTTTGTTTCATTTATAAAAGGATGACAGAAATATAGATTTTAAAAGTTACTGATACATTTCTTATGTGTTCCTGTGTAGATGTACACAATACGTTTGTAAAGTCCTCAAACCCTTTCAGCCTTTTCACATTTTGTTATGTTTTGGTCTTGTGCTTTTTCTGCACTCAGTACCCTTTAATGACAAAGTGAAAACAGAATTTTACTGTTTTTGCAAACATATTATAAAGGAAAAACAAACATTTCACATGGACATATTAAGACCCTTTGCTATGACACCTGAAATTTAGCTCTTTCATTTCCCTTGATCATCTTTGTGATGTTTCTACACCTTGATCTGAGTCCATATGTGGTAAACTCAGTTGATTGGACATGATTTTGAAAGACACACACCTATTACAGGTAAGAATGTGTATCATAGCAACAACCAAGCCATGTGGAGGAAAGAACAGCCTGTAGAGCTCAGAGACAGGACTGCATGAAGAAAGCTCCAAAGTTTCTGCTCCAAAGTTCCCAAGAGCACAGTTACCTCCAAAATATTTAATTGGAAGAAGTTTCTTGGGATGGCCAGGACTCTTTTTAGAGCTTGTAACCCCACCAAAGTAAGTAATCAGGGAAGAAGGGCCTTGGTAAGACCAAGAACACAATAATTACTTTGGCTAAGCTGAAAATATCCTTTGTGCACATTGGAGAAAATTCCAGAAGGTCAACCTTCAGCAGGCCTCCACCAGTCTGGACAGAAGCCTCTCCTCAGTAAAAGATGCATGAAAACCTACCAGGAGTTTGCAAAAAAGCATCTAAAGGATTCTAAGTATCATGTCTGGAAGAAACCAGGCCCTGCCCATCTCCTACCCAATACCACCCCTACAGTGAAGAAGCCAGGCCCTGCCCATC
>JAOYMR010000008.1:1316594-1341811 GCA_025802075.1 Tenebrosternarchus preto
TGGGAGGGAGGTATGGCAGAGCTACAAGTTTTATCTCTCCTCACCAAACTGAATCATTTAACAGGCCACTTCTTCTCACACCTCATCGGTGTTTCAGCCGCTGGGTCTGTATTCATCATGGAACAGGCTCTGTTTGCCTGTCATATGCAATCATGTGAGCTGGGGAGCTTTTGTTGGTGCTTGGGCCCTGCACACGAGTGCAGGACTGGCCAGGGATGGAGGGCAGGTTTGCAGATTTTGCCTTTTCATGGTGGTTTGGTGGGGCTGCCAGGCACAAGAATACTCTGCTCAAAAAACAAGGTGTGACGCTGAAAAAGAGGCTGTTCATTAAAGAGATCAGTGTCCTAGTGCCACTGATTCTAACAAAACGGTTGCCAGAATGATTCAGTTGAACTGAATAGCTGAAGGTTAGGAATTTGCACATTCAGTGATATCTGTGGTTTATCTCATTCTGGGTCAGGCCCATTTCATAGTGACCGGGCCTACTACGTTTAAATGATATCTGCAGTCAAGCTGATACTAGCCCAGTGTAGCTGAGCATGAGATAGTAAACACTTGAGAGATGAGTAGGGGCTGTAGCTTAGCCATTGGTACGCCACTCTGGCTGTAGGGTGGATGGTGAAACTGCTGGCTTCTGAGCAGGAGTCATGGTTGAACTGATTCTAGGTCAGCCTGAGTGTGTTGGGTGTGTTGTCTCTGGGGTCTTTTTCTGCTGCGTGTCCCAGCTCCAGCATTTAGGTCACCTTTGCTCTGCACACACTGGCTTTGCTCGTCATTTCAACATCAGCGGTCGCATGAGTCCGCACTGCAGTGAACTGACATAAAGCTCCTGCTCTGTGCCTCTGTGTGTGTGAGTGTGTGTGTGTGTGTGTATTGTTTCAGTCATTTCTGAGAATTCTGATAGATATGAAAATCAATTGTGTGTTAGAGCTGGTTTTTCATTTCCTTCGCTCTTTATACTTTCCTACAAATAATATGGCAGTAATCAATGACAGTTTTTTTGGCGACTACAAGCCTGATGTAGATTAATAGATTACATTGCTAAAGATATTTCTGATTCATCTTTTAGACAGCTCCAGACCTTCAGTGGTAGTTTAGTTTAACAGGCTACAGAATGCTTAAATATCACTGCTTTAGAGCCACACTGATAGATTAAGAATTATAATAACACTGTCTATATAATGGAAGATTTGAAGGAGTTTATTATAAGAACTAATACACATTTAGAAAACAGCACTTGGTACTGTTTATATATAAATGTCTTGATGGTTATTTATCAATTGAGATGTTTCACTTAGGTACCTTTAAATTGACACACAGACCCCCCCCACCCCACCCCACACAGCCCTGTGTTAACGTGAGCGATAATGAGCTACTAAAAGCAGACTATTGATCAATTAGCGGGCACAAGAGAGATGGAGATGGAGGAAACAGCAGACGGCTGAGAGGACATGGATTGAAAGGTCAGAGAATAGAGAATATGAAAGTGGGAATAATGAGAGAGAGAGAGAGAGAGAGGGAGGAATAATAATAAACAAATGCCATCACAAAAATGCCCTCTCCTTTGAGTGAGTCTAGCCACACAAATCACACACCAGAGACTTTCCCCTGCTACCTGTGGGGCTGGAATATTCTGAAATGTTTACTTGACTGACACTTCCGTCAATAGGCATCCATTAAGACATTTTTTTCATGCTCACTCCCTTACAAGTGGAGCTCCTTTCTTTCTACACCCAGATATGTTTCAGCTTTCTCTCTCTCTCACACACACACACTCACACACACACACACACACACACACGCTCACCATGGTCACTCTAATTCATTCCCCATTAGTCTCCGGTTTCAGCACCCCTGTGTTTGGATCATTGATTTAGTCTTTTCTGACACTCTGCTTAAAATGGCCAGTGAACAGCAGTAGTGGTGTGATGGGTCAGAGCACAAGCTGTGTGTGTGTGTGTGTGTGTGTGTGAAAGAGAGCTCAGCTCACTGGAGCCTTAAGGTTTCATGTTAGCAGCATCTATTGGAACATGATCATCTTGATCAGGTCCAGCCACTCTGTGGTGCTGAGCCTTTTCATAAGCCTGCAGTAGACAACTGATGCACTCCCTGTTCTGTTGGCCCTGTTCTGCTGGCCCTGTTCTGTTGGCCCTGTTCTGCTTCCATTGTTCTGTTTACCCTGTTCTGCTGGCCCTGTTCTGTTTGCCCTGTTCTGCTGGCCCTGTTCTGTTGGCCCTGTTCTGCTTCCATTTTTCTGTTTGCCCTGTTTTGCTGGCCCTGTTTTGCTTACACTGATCTGTTTCAACTGTTCATTTGTCTCTCCTTTTTCCTGTCCCTTTCCAAAAGGGTCCTCATTGTCCCTTAAACCCCATTCAATTTCTTTAAGCACCATGCATTGCCCTGACCACAGAAGTCTACTAAATTAGTGGATCAATAAGCTATCTGAAACTCTTTAGGGGGTATTGAAAAGCCCTGTTCTCTTCTCCAGTTGCTCGTCCTAACGAATAGAATGTTGTTTACGTTGTAATGTGCTGTGTCATGGAGTTCTTGTTACAAATGTCCCTCTGGACCACTGAGCACTTCAGGGATGTGTGGGAGCCTGCTCACACACATATGATATTTCATTTGCAAATTAATTCACTTTATTTCGTTTATTTTAGTACGGCCATTCAGTCAGTGGAGTTTCGAAGGCACTCAGTTTCATTCAAGTAAATTCATACTGTCCCAAATCTTTACAGAATATTGTAGGACACATGAATCCATAAAATAGACCAGTATGATCTGTATGTGCATAAGAGTGGCTTCATATAATCGCTGTTAGATGGTCCCCTTATGTTCCCCCCAAAATATTGACATCTGAAGGTCCTTGTTTCTGTCATTAGTGATTGTGCCCTGAGGCCAAAGTGATGTTCCTGTCTTAGGCTCCAAAAGTCCTCAGTTTACACTCTCTATCTCTCTCTCTCTCTCTCTCACACACACACACACACACACACACACCTTTGGTTTTCTGACAGTTGTGTGAGATGATATGAGCCTATTGGTATGTTCCACTGACCTCACTTCCAGCAACACTTAACCAGTTTATCCAGCAAACACAACTAGTAAGCATAAAGACCCAAAAGGTATAGCTTCTTCCCAGCTAGAGAAGCAGATTCACATTGGCCCACCAAATGACCACTGATCTGAGACCTGTAATAACCACCTTTAACATCTACATAATGACTGTGACAATTATGACTATAAGAATTATAAAAATGTAGCTAATACATTTGGAATTAATTTTGGAAACACGGTAGATGACAAAGCTTCCTGTGTATCTCTTTAAAAGAGTAGAAGTCTATGTTGATATTCAATCTTTCCAAAAATATGGAGCATCAAAAAGAAAGTATAAGATCAGAGAGGACAACAATGTTCCATTTTCAGGTTGTGCTGACTGAAATGATTCTCTGTTCTGTTTTCGCAGACAGCTCGGTTATTTTAGTCCATTTCCTGTAACTCCAGGTGGGGTGAATCTTAGATCAACTTGTTCTCTAGTAAGTGAGCAAATCACCTGTAATCTTTTTAGTTGATCTATTTTTAAATTATATGACAGGCAGTTTCTTGAATATAAGAGTAAAGAGGTACTATTTGAATATACCAGTGCAAATTCATTTCTCTTGTTTAAGTTTACTGTGTTGGACCAGTGCCTGGTCCACGACTGGTTACCGCCTCGTGCCGTGAGTCATGTGCTGCTGGGATCGGCTCTGGCCCTGCGACCCTGAACTGGATAAAGTGATTTATGAATGAATGGATGAGTGAATGAATGTTTAAGTTATAGCTGTCTGTCGCAGCTGTTAGCGAGGGCTTTTATCTTAAGTATAATCATAATTACAATTGCTGTCATTATTTTACAACAAACTTCATAAAACATATATTTTTCAATATCAACACAGATGATGAATCAATGAAAGGTTTTAAATTCACATCAACTCCATGTCAGTTTTAATGGAGTTCATTGCTTTTTCTGTCCCTGTCTGTCTGGTTTCCAATAACAAGGATTGAGAAAGCTGGAGAGGCCAAACTAATGGGAGGACCTCAAGACAGGGGCCCTTCTTTAATCAGGCAGAACAACACACACACACACACACACACCCAGGTCAGACTGTACACATCACGCCACACTTGTACCAATGTACACATGCACCTTTATGTGGGTCTACTTTACTGAAAACTCTGTGAAACTATGTCAGCCCTTAACTATAACAAAAGAGAACCTCTGTCTACACTCCTGCTGACTTACAATAAAGACACACACACACACACAGGTGAACAGGGAATAAGTTATGAGCTCTGACGCAGGGTGGAGAACTGGTTTTTCAGCCTAATGCACACACACATACATTTATTTATTTATTAAAGTGCACTGAAATGAGTCTTCAAGCTCTTCAAAACATTTTGTTCAGGCTGATATTTGCATTTATGGAACTGATAACTTATAGAAAATAATATAAACTACTGTGACAAATGTAAAGTAAATGTAAATGTTACTATAAACATTTGATCAACATAAAGATTTTCCCTTTAATCTCAAAATCAGGAATTTGTAAATCTGATTATATTTCCATTGTTTTTTTGTCTACTAATTCCCAAAGATAACACTTTTAGATGTTTTATTTGTCAAATATAACCATGTCTCAACCATTCAGAAGCCAAAACATAAGGCTTAACATTTAGAGTCTGCAAATCCGTGATTGTTTTCTCCGATTGCCTACTGCTTCCTGCAGACAGAGCTTGGCCCTGTTCAGTGGCTCCGTTCAGTGGCTTTAGTGGTTTGGAGTTTTTACTGCTGATGCTGCAGCATTTGTTCTGAAACTCATATACTGTGGACATTTGAGAGTTTTACTATATTTTTCCTAAAACAGAATTATATGCGAAACATTGTCATTTCTCTGCTTGGTTTAGTATATGAGTGGATAATTGCTACTAATGTGGTCAGACACACCTCTTCCTGGATCAGCTGTCAATCATGCAGACAGCGTGTCTGCCCCCAAGGCTCAGGGGTATTATGGGCTGCCGTTGCCAGCCGTTTGCCAGCAGAGCTGTTGGAAACTTGAGAGTCTCTGGTGGCTGGCGGGAGGCCACTTTAGGAGATGCTATCTCCTGCACCCAAACACCCTGACACACTTGCACGCACCCACACACACATGCACACTCACACACCTCACACTACAATACACAAACCCAAATATACAAAGTTGTTACATGCAGACATTTTTAAGTGATGGGAAATTATATTTGAATGTAAATTCATATTGTATATCTGAACCCCCCCCCCCCATCAATAGTACTTTAAATTAATCTAAGATACGTTTTCGTGTGTTTATAAATGGCAGGCTGAAAAAAAGCGCATTCATAACCATTAACTGAAAGCATGCTCCTAATAATGTCCAACAATTTATCAGTATTGAACAGTGCTGAGTGAGCCCCAGATCAGTAGTGTTCGCGAGACGGGGGTGGAGGTGGGTGGTGGATGGGGTTGGTGGTGAAGCATGACTTATGAAACCTGAAACTGTCATCTATTCTATAGTTAACAGTGCTATCAATCAATAGAGCAGTACTGGGACCTGCATGATGTACCTTCAGTCACCGATACCCATATAGCAGGACACATGGCATGTTTATGTTGTGGCGTCTTTGATCAGGCTCCAGTTCAAACGGACCTTCTCTCCCTGTTTTTGTCAGCTGACCCACAGACACGTGCAGCCTGAGAGGGCGAGGAGGCCACTGCTGTGGACTGTACGGCTGGAACAGGGTGCAGGGTCATTTGAACCGTGTGGTTTTAGAGCAAAGTGCCCGATGACAGAAGGTGTTCTCTCTGTTTTCAAACGCCGCTCTCTCACAGAGACAGGAAGTCTGGGTTCCCCTCCCACACAGTCCCACCCACACACACACACACACACACACACTCACACACAACAGCACACCATTAACAGATCGCATGCATTAACGGGATGCACTGTAGAGATAGATGGCGGCTGGAAATCCAATAAGGAGTCACAGTGACGAGATCACCACCTCAGCACCAAATCAAAACCTCTGTCTCACACCATCCAAACTGCCCGAAACCCAATCTGGGAAGTGTCTGTACATCACAACTATACTTCTTTTAGTCTTTTAGGGCTAAAAGGGTCATGTAACCATGGACACCCAAAATGCCTTGCACCAGATGATCGAGGGTGTGCAGTTATTGATCCACATGGTCATGCTGGGTTTTAATAGGACCTGAAATTGAGGTACATAAAGTCAGGAAGTTCTGCTTTTTTGCTGTTATTTCATGGCTGCTATGATCAAGCATTTTGCTTACAAGGCCAGAACTAAAAAGTGCACTTTATTTACACCAAAGTTTGCAAAAAATGTATTAAAATCAAAACACCTGAGTTGTAGTATCATAGTGTTTGCACATAAGCCCTATTTACTACATATCACCCTTTATGCATAAATTAAAGTTATAATTCTCCTGCTGTCCTGTTAGAAGTTTTAAAAATATTAGTTACATTTTAATTTTACATGTGGTGATACAGATTCTTCAGTAATTTTTTACTTTTTTTGACCAAAAATGTAGTTCTGATTAAGCGGAACAAGTAATTTAATTGGAAGCAGGTGACTTGTACCACTGTTATTCCTTCCTGCACATTAACCTTTGATTCATGACTTCACATTCCACTATATAGACCAGCTTTACACACTTTTACCACACAGCTATATAAACAACACAATTAAGTCATCAAACAAATGATCACCATTTGGGAGCAATTGATAAATTAGGGAAAGTGTCGATGGATAAATACAACGTGAAGATGGTGCCATCCGTGAGTTTTAGTGATCTCTATAATGCATTGATTGGTTTTAATGGCTCAGCACTGCAGTCATGACTGGATATAAAAGAGCACACCAGGCTACAGAACCATGATGACATGTCTACATGGATTGTGCAAGAAAGACACACTCCTCCTCTTGGTTCTGCTTATTCTCTACTGCTTATTCTCTACTGATTTTTTCAGAAGCTCCTAAATTCAGAAGCATTGGAACAATGTGATAGAACACCAACTGTAATAAGTGATTAGAATTGTGATCAGGCTGAACACTACAACAATACTAAAAAAAAAACAAACCTTAGACATTACGCATGTTTTCAAGGACTAATCTAGAGCATTTCCACATCTTACAGGTCGTCTTACTGCTTAGTTACCTTTTATTAATTGAACATAATCTCTCGATGTTCCCTTTTATTCAAACTGTTGCTGTTAGGCTTAAATAAAGCAAAGTTCTGTAAACCTCTGACAACAGTACAGCTGTTGAGGTATGGATGCGTGGTTCTGACTTCCGACCTTCACTTTGCCCAAACAGGCATGCAGGAGGGCAGACGTGATGGATACGTGGAGGAAGGACATTCCTCTGGCCTGCTTGGCCCCAGCACACCCGCAGCAGTAACTACTCACCCCTGTTACAATGAACTTGCGTGTCAGAACTGCTGATGGCAGCTCTTAACAATCGGGCCTGAGCCACATAGGGAAATACTTTTTCATTACGGCTGAATTGTTTGGTTACAATCAGTCTCCCCCCCCACACACACTAGTTTTCACACCTTGTAACCTACTTTACAAACATCCATGATGCCTTGCTATGCCCCAGTGCCCTGGACACACACACACAACGCTACTGATATCCAGATTTGTACCCAGTATTATCAAGGACAGTTTTACTCTGCATTTGAACATTTTGTTTGACTGTTCTAAGGAGCACGTAATACATTATTTGTGCATCCAGTATCCACTGGCTTCTCTATTAAAAGCAAAGCTTTATTCCTTCACATAATGTTGTATGAAATTAAAGATAAAAGTCCAGATATTTGAATGGGTCAGTGGCACTATTTGTAACAGTTAGCCAGTTGTGCCAAATATCTGTGCTTAAAGTTACTACATGAGGAATGTATTTTGTCATTTGTTGCACATGTACACACAGGAAACGCAGGGCTGTTGTAGCTTTGTAGAACAATTATTTGCCAACCATTTTCTCTCAGTAACATCGTCAATGTTTAAATTACTACATCAGATTGAAAATAATTAGTAATTAGAACTAATTTGAACTACTGAAGTGTTTAGCTAAAACAACACTTAAATTACACCTATAAATTACTTGTAGGTGTCCAACTAAAAATATCTGTGGATAATCAAACCAATAGATTTTTTTCTCTTCAGTCGCCTATCTCGTGATGATCTGATGAGATTTGATGTATAATTTTGTTCATTTACATAGTGTAAACACTAGTGTTGGATTTATTCTTGTAGGATCAGTTGTAATTACATCTCTAAGAAGAGGTCAACTACAGTGAAGTTCATTTATCACAGCTGATTTCCTAAATTGTCTGCTCTGAAGTAATATCGTTCCCTTGTGACAACTACAGCTTAATGTCCTCTGTGACTTTCTGCATAATAGGCTTTGTCACAGGAATTGAGAATGTTTTCGACTGATGTTTTTGCAGGCCTGCCAAACAGAATTGTATATCACACACAACTTCAGCTCTTTTAAGATGCCTCACGTGTTTAATCAGCATGATTCAGTCATGGTTAAGATTAAACAGATTCCATTTTAATCCAAACCTCCACATCCTCCAATCCCCTCTACTCCTACGAGGAAAATACAGGGACACAAAAACATTGCTTGTGATGGAAGTGTAAAATAGGACATTTAATAACACGCGATAAAAAGTGTGTAGAGGCCTGTGGTAAAATACTTGGACTTGTTATGCTGTAAGAAATTAAGATGAAAAACATAAACATGCGATAAACAAAACAATAACAATTACATTCATTTAAATATGTTTAATTGTATTAATTCAGGAATTAGGCCTGTATTCAGTAGGCTATAAAACGCATGCAACAATTAATCTTTGGAGATAGTAGTAGTAGTAATAATAATAATATAAACATTTGTATTATGGGGTTTCTGTCACGTGAGGAAAATATGACTGGCATTGAAGCGTGAACTCAAGTACAGCTGCTGCTCAATCTGATGCCACAAGAGTATAAAACAGTGAAAGGCTATATCAAAATAGTTGCTATTTATAATAAATAACATCAACGTTGCATAGAAATTCAAGCCAGTTCCTCTCCAGCCGATATTTTAATCTTGGCTCATTTTTACTGCAAAGACACGACCGAAAAAGGAAACAAACAATACTTTGTAACCGAGGTGTATTTTGTCCATTTTGAAGATCTTGTTACAAGGACAGAAAAGTGTGGCATTTTTAAAGTCCGACGTCCCCTTCGAAAAGGCTGAAGTATTTGCTGGCATTGGAGAAACATAAGTAAGGCGCACTACCTCCAGGATATACGACTGGCAGAGGCATCGGTAATAAGCATCTTCCTAAAACATTGTTCTCTTTATAGAGAGTTGGAAGCTGCACTGTCTTTCCACCATCACCGAAATCGGCATTTGATCCATCCATTTCCGTAGACAGCTGTCTTTTTAATTTATTCCGTCGATTCTGAAACCAAATTTTAACTTGAGTCTCGGTGAGCTGCAAGGAGTTCGCCAGGCACGCGCGCTCAGCGCTGCTTAAATAGCGTTTCATGTCAAACGTAGACTCCAATTGGAAGATTTGTCTTTTTGAAAATATAGTACGTGTTTTCTTTTTAGTCATCAGTTTGCTCTTCTTGCCACTGCTCTTTTGCGGAGCGCCTCCGTCATCGCAGCTGTCCGTGCTCTCACAGCGAGCGTCGACGGTCTTCAGAGAGTCTTGTCCGCACCCAAGAGGTTTAACCGTTACATCTCCGTCTGTGTGGATTTTATCTGAAAGTCAGAAACAGATTATTGGCACAAGGAATGACTAATGTACTGTCGTATTTATTTTTTTACTCAAACTGCTACCCTATATTTGGTCGGTAGTTTCGTAGTAGCTACATTTGAATACGTTACCAGTGCCCGGTAGTCTCGGGTCTGGATCGCGGATGTATGAATCCTCACAGTTGCCAAGGTGGCGAGGAAAGTCATCTCGGTATACTGGAGCGAGACGTGCCTTTGAATGACAATTGTCAAACGTTCTGCTACTCGAGTTTAGATTGAGGATGTTATCGATAGTAAACTTCAGTGAAGCGGGTTGGCATTGAGAGTCCTCTTTGCTCATATTCTCCGATATATGCGCAGCTGTTTGCATTCCGAATCTCTGTTTTCAAACTAGGTCCTCGATCCGTCGAGCACCATCTCTCCGCGGCAAGTAGTGCAGAGGAGTCTGTCGTGAGTGTTAGTCCACGGGCCGGAAGAACGTGTTTACTCACCGTCTATTGGTCAGAATAAATCCATAGCACAGCAACCAATTGCAAAAGAGGGCGGGAGCTGCAGGCAGACGTATCCGGACATCTGATACATAATATACACGAAATGCACTACGCTTGGCGCTTTTAATAAATATTTTGGGGGACATCAGTTGGCTGATTGATCATTAAAGTGATACTGAATTTTTCATGCTATTTTTATCTGGATAAAACATATACTGAAAGTGTCAAGCCTGCGCTGTTTTTGAGGGTAATGGTTACAACTTTTGACTGAAAGTTCGTAAATGTACCTGAACGTGAATTTGAGTGATAACTTTACGGCTAAAATAGGCCCGTTCCGACTTTTTAATCTGCTTATAGTCGAATTCCTTTGTATTTTAACAATGCTCATTTTACCGATACACCTGAACATTATTTAGTAAATAGTTTCTGTGTCATCTATAGTTTTTCGTCTACATCAGTGTAATATATGCCGAGCTATTAAGCACAGAGGCCTAAATTTCGTCTTGGTATAGTAGACCAACATGGTTCTTCCTCTTTTAACACATACATGCTTCTAAAGGTAGATTAGTGCGACACACGTGCCACAGGAATACCACCGATGTTATATAAATATATATAAAATCAGGAATATATATATATATATATATGTAAAAATCACTGGTATATTCCTTCAGCGCAGCACACGGTGAGGTTTCTGAAAAGTTCTTAATAAACCCAACTGAGCATTTATTTAGTTATAGTGAGTTATAGTATATTTACTGAAGCTTAGAATGAAGCGAAAGAAGTGTGTTTTTTGTATTATATATATATATATGTGTGTGTGTGTGTGTATAATATATATGTAATATATATGTAATATTATAAGTATTATTTTTTATGAGTTACTGAGTGTAAGGTAGAGGAGATTGTTTCAGAAATGGATTTAGGCAATAACACTATTGATCAAAAATACATTCAAAAGTTTAATAATATTTAGGCTATTTTGTCTATTTGTCATTTTTTTTGTTTCTTGCAGGTGGGTTGGTGCATTTTGTAGCGAAAGCAAAACTTGGTTTAGCAGAAGCATCTGAGTTGCATTTCTTTCAGTTTGTTATGTATGCGCTGCACGACAAGTTTCGAATATCGATTCATTAGCGATTCAGTGTATTTCTTCGGTTCGATTCAGTGTATTTCTTCGGTTCGATTCAGTGTATTTTTCTACGTATAGTCTCATTTTTCTAATTTGCATATTTTCTTTTCTTTTCGAAAAATTTCTTGCAATATGTTTTATGATTCTGTTTTCTTCGGAACAACAAACCTTTACAATGTGTTATTTTTTATGGGTTATTTTAATATAAGGCATGATCAGTGGACTAACGTCAACAACAACCACATTGCTTTTATGATTTATTTATGAACTATTTATTAACCTTGTGTGAAAAAGTGACAAAAATTTGAAATCAGTGTATCCAAAGAAGAATATATTTTACATAAAGCAGTTAAATATATTTTACATAAAGCAGTTGTCCCCACTTGTCTCCCACAATATACATTTAGGCCTACTAGTGTTCATTTCCATGCACAGCTATTTCTACAAATGTTGGAAATAACAATGAAAAGGAACTCAAATATATAAGCAAATTCTTTTGTTGCGTATAATCATGATAAATGTGTTCTTTGGCTACAACAAACATTTCTGCGGCAATATGGATTATTGAACTACTGAAATCAGTGAAGATATATATTAATATCTTCACTGATATTCACTGATATATATATATTAATGCTGTTTTACATAAGCCCATTATGTACGTATAAAACATCTACAGTAACCCAAAGTTAGACAAGGCCTGTCATCTGTGACCTTAACAAATTCACGGAATGGGTAAAAGACGTTAGTGGACAGCTCAGTGAATTTGTGAAGCCCATGATGTGTGGCGAGACTTGTGGCACACTGAAACTCAATATCGACGATGGTGTGCTGTTCTCGTGGTACAAAATGGGCACCCTAACAATTCGTTGAGTCGAATGGGAAATGCTCGCAGCCTCTAAGTCGGCGGCCAGTTGTCTTTTCCACTTATTTCTGCGATTTTGGAACCAAATTTTGACCTGCGTTTCAGACAAGTGCAAAGAGGCCGCGAGGCCTGCGCGTTCGGAGCTACTCAAATACCGTTTCATGTCAAACGTAGATTCTAGTTGAAAAACTTGACTTCGACTGAACACAGTCCGGGTTTTTTTCTTGCGAACCAAGCCCGATTCGGGTGTGTCCGGATCTGAGCGCTCGTCAAAAAGCTGTCGGGCATCTTCGGTCTCATCTATGAAGCACTCGCTGATTATTCGCTCTTTGTCCTTGGTTCCCAGCAGAGGTTCAGACACGGCCGGGGAATCTCTGTCGCTGGAGACGGAGTCAAAATGTTCATCAGAACTGCGTGTTTCTTCTTTTGGACCTGAAGAAAAACACTCATTTGAGTTATATAGGGTACTCAGACAGCCACCAGTAAATAAATAATTACATTTTTATATTTTTCAGTTCTAATGCTCTCCTTTCTCCTCTCTTTTTCTCTGTTTTTTTTTTTTTTTTTTGGTTTTCCGGGGTTAAGGAGTGGAACAAACCAATTACACCCTTAATCCTATAATGTGTTTGGAAAGTCTCTCATCCAGAGCGAGGGGCACTGAACACGGACATAAACGAATTCTGCTTTTGTTGGTTTTACCTAATGAAGCACAAACCTAACGTGGTCATGCCAGGAACGTAATTGCTTCCGCGGCTTCACGCGGAGCGGCGACTCTAAGTATAGACTACTTCTCTAATTGAGAAAATGTTTAACATCCCATTCATACACTGACCGGCCAACATGGTATAATAATGCAAAACTGTACGAGTTAGGCTACATGTTTCCATAACAGCTGCCCCAAAACAGTCTGTTACAGGCCATTAATGGCAAATATAACTTTATTGCTGTTCTTCTAATTACAGGCAAAACGTAGGCTGCAGACAGATTTTTGATATAACATGCGGTAAACTCTACTTACCAAGGGTCCAGGTTTCCTGTCCGTACCATGCCTGGGGCGACCGCCTGCCTCGAAACATTTCTGTTTTGAAGCTTGCGCAAGATGCCTGTCCGCACACTTCTTGGAGGTGCACGGTTGCAGAGCCGCCTCGCGGTACCGTGTCTCCCTCACACTCCTCATAGTTGTCCTTAACAGGCGAGGCGGGCGATTCTGTCTGACTGGAGCTCAACAGATTTTCAATAAAAAACGAAGACCTCCTCGATGAAGTCGAAGTGTGTCTTTCTGGAATTTTGTCATGCATAGCTTGGTCTTAAATCCAGTTTGTATCGGCGATGTCCCAGTCCCTTAGCGATGTGCGTTTCTCAGACAAAAAAAACAGCTGGTCCTTTCTCTGACGACCTTTTCGTAAAACCATCTCTTTCAGCGGGTTTAATCCTCTCCGAGTACAGCGGCAGTGCGTACTCGGCGTCTGCACAGAGAGGAACGGAACTGTACTAAAGAGAAACCCAAGTCAAACGCCTAACAAGCCGAAGGCATTCTGCTATTGGACGACCACTATGGCAAATGGCATGACTAAAGAAAGGGTTTTACTGACCATGAATTCCCCTCTTTGTTTGATAGTGCCTCGGGCTCGGAGAAACCCATGTCCGTGAACGCTTTATTTGGGTCAATTAGGGAGCACATCAAAATACAGATAGCGGCAGCCGAGGTTTGCCTTATAGTGCGTAAGCGATGAGTCTCGAGGAACTGGATGCTCGACCGCCTATTGGTTGGCTGCGTTTGCTACATCACAACGTTTTGGCAAAACGCAACTCTAATACTATAACTCTAAGACTGGGCATATGGACTGTTCAGTTAATATGATATCATATAATGAATACTGACGAGAGCAATTTTCCGCTGACAAATATTGCTTTTGAATATTATACCATATGTTCATCATTCTTTAGCGCATCAGCAATCCTTTTAGTCACTGGTCCATCAAACTGCATTCAGGACATGTTCTTGAGCGGTAACAATGAACTGAAAGTCTTCTGATCCCAAAACGCTCTAATTGGAAACTTGGAACCATTCTTTTGTCTTGTGTATTAGTAATAAAAATCTATACACCTCTCAGATAACTCCTCATTTAATGCCACGTGACAGTCGCTCCCGAGAGTGCATGCTGTCATGGTATAAGTCATCATCAGTTCCAATTCCATTTAAATGTGAAAAACGAATGCTCATTGGAAGGGTATACTGACATAGGTTTTACATAATAGACTACAGTAGACGTGTAATTTTAAATGCTTTAAAAAAGCTAACGAAAAAAGAGGGCTACTGAATTTTAAACGAATAGGTACGACGAGTATCCGTTGCAGGAACACGTTATACGCTGTTTGATGGAAAGGTATTATATGTGTTGATGTTCTTACCATGTTGCTAAAATAGAAAAAAATACGGTTGGGTAGGAGTGCAAATTCCTAGCAGAGGATCTCTTTGTTTAGTAATTTTTTGCAAAGTAGCGAAGAAATTTCAGTCTACTTCTGTTAAGGATAAAATGCCTTTTAAAATCGATAAATACTTTCTGTATCACTGCGGGAAGTCAAGAAATCAATAATAATAAGAAGAAATACCTTAATCGCAATTCATTGTAAAGGCATCTTTTCTTTGTTTGATCTTCTTTTGCAATAGAGACATAACTTCTCAATTTTGTATCCTCAAATAAAATTCAGATCGTCCGTGTATGACCTAATCCAGAACGCAGAGCTTTAAGGTTACATTCGCTTTTATTTGCTAAGTGCAATCAATATTTTAATGAAAAGGAAAAAAAGGTTTGTAATATTACAGCATACACACACAAAATTACTTATGTTGCCCATAGAAAATTTGTTACGCTCTTTTATGTCCTTTATCAAATATATTGTGATTTCTTAGATTATTTGACAGGCAGTTTTATTTATTCTAGATATAACAATATAATATAATTATATATATGAGTCCTCCACCCATATATATTATAAGGGGGGGGGGGGGTAATGCAATTATTTATTTACAAATTAATGCCTGCGCTGTGTAGTTGGTTACCAACATTTTACGACTTATTGAAATTTAAATAGCGCACACACTAAATATATAAAATGATAAAATCGAACCGTTTCTGCTCAAAAACATATTCGTAGTAGGTTTTGCATTACGTCATCTATCTATCTATCTATCTATCTATCTATCGTTATAATTATAGTTAACACAAAATTTGAAATTATATACAGTTACATTTGTGCAATTATAAATAGAATACACAAAGGCGCACGGTTAGATTAAATTTTATGGCACTTAACCAAAGTATAAAAACGTACTCTTGTAATTACTTGCTTTCTTTTTCGTTTTAATTTGTTTGTATTTCAGGCTCCCTTCACGGCAGTGCTCAGTAACCATACGCAAAAATGCACTTTTTTGCACTTCGTGAAATCATGTAAGCATGTGTAATATATTGGTTAATATATTTTAATTGCATTTCGTAGGTTTAAAACTGTATGCATTAAAACCGCAAATATATTGCACCAGGTCTGCATTTTACGTATTTATTGTGTGGTTGCATTTGCATTTTTACGTTGCGGATTGTCTTTGTAAAGCACTTTGTGACTCATGTCTGGTAAAAGTGCTACATAAATAAACTGCATTCTAACTACAACGGTATATCTGGCTAAAGTGGGCGATTTGGTAGAGGTTAATCCGACTAAGCACTAACTGTAGAACAGAAGGTTCTGGCGGTAGTTGATATCGCACTCGATCACCGTAAAAATCTGCACCAGTGTTCATTATGGAATTGCTTTGAATTGCTTTGGACTATAGAATTGCTGTTAGCCACAGAATAATACTGCGTGCTTGCTTCATTATAACTGACTTAATTGTCTGCTGAAGATTTAATGTGTAAATATTTCGATTCTTTAACTGGAAACGTTTTTATTTTCAGATTTTCCTCTGGGCAGCAGTGGGTCGCGTTATTAAAAACATCCATGCCTATACGTTCTCTCTGTCTCTTTCCCCTGTTGGTGCATGTGCACATCTGTGTGCCTTTTGGAGAGGGAGACGTGTTAAAGACTTAGCTCACTTTTCTGTGTGAACATCAGAGCTCTCTCTGGTACGGCACTGCCTCACTGTGAGCCCTGGTTGAGAGGAAACTTTGCCCCTGGTTCCACATGTATGAAACCACCCTGGTCCTCAACCAGACTGGCAGGACCTTTTTCACACTGACGACCAGCATCCAGTCCTTTACAGTCCTTTAATACCGTATCTCTCTTTCTCTTTCTGTCTCCCTCTCCCACTTGACCCATTTCACCCTCTCGTTTCCCAATCATCTTAATTCACTGTTCTTGCAGTTTGAACTCTGGGCCCGTCTTGTGCCCTGTTTACTCTTGCTCTCTCTCTTCTCTCTCTACTTTTCTATATCCTCTTCTTTTCTTTTCTTTTTTGATTGGTCTTTTAACTGGTCGCTGTGCAAGTCTTTCTAGGACTGCAGTAGCAGGGCCCTACATGTGACACACCAGTACAACTAGCCCAGCACCTCCTCCTCCTCCTCCTCCTCTTTCTCCTCATCTCCAAGTGGCATCTTCAGACAGGAAGAGAGTGAGGGGAGCAGACTGCTGAAACACTGAGCTGCTTACACCACCTACACTATGGCTATAATGTGTAATCAAGGTTTATTAACGTGAAACTGTGGCATTTGTGGTTAAAAATAATAAACCAAAGTTTCCAGGGATTTACTTGTTTTTGTCCTCCATTGAGCGATCTTGGTTCCGGAAACCGCTTTTGTTCAAAAGCACACTTGTTTAGATACCAGTCTGAACAACTCCAATCTGGTTTTTCACTGATGGCAACTCGCTGATATAATTTTATAATAGGGGTCATTGACTGATATACTGCCCCATCTGTCGGCGAAGTTCTTTTATTACAGCTAGTTGTGCTCATTTTAGGATCTCCCGTGCCATATACCTTAAACATGATAACATAAAACAAAAGTTCACTTGAGATATAGCTTTACTTCAGTACTAGTTTTTATTACTTTAAGGTTACTTTGTGCACATCAAATATACTTTTATTGTCATGTTTTCGTTTTTCGTTCAAAAGCTCCAGTTTACAGTCCACGCGACCTTCCTCAGATGCTCAGTTTTATTTACCAGGGAAAGTTCACCGTTAAAGAACAGTGTTTCGTCTGATGTTGTTTTGCTTACTAAAGCGTAACACAGTCCAGGCAGCCGGAAGGTTGTCTAAGGTTCTTATCTTAGCTGCGTGGTGTGCAGTGTGTGTGCAAACCATGAATAATCCAGCGAAGAAGCGCGCGTCCTCTCCCATCGGGACCATTTGATGCAGTTAACATCCACGCGCAGGGGGAATAACGCGAACCTTTAGTTTCCCGCAAGCTGGTGTCATGGTAGTGCTTAAACCAGCAGGAAACGCTAGGCTTCTGCGCTTCATGCATCACCTACAATACTCAAGGTTGTCCAGCTACTGTGAAATATGCCCCAAAAGTCCTAAACCCTGTTTGGAATTGGCTTCATATGGAATTTGCATGCCATTTAACCCTCAATGAGCTATAACTGATTATGGAGTGCTTTTGCCTGTTTGGACATTTTTTTCTTTTGTCCAATGAGAAGCTGTTTCAGTATAGAGCGCTTAAGGGGCCGTTGGCCTACACACTAAGTAATAACAGCAAAAAAAAAAAAAAACCGCTTGTAATCTTTAGCAGCTACTCTCAGAAGCGTACACTGTTTCTCTTCAACATCATGCATGCAAAAATAACTGCCTTTTCTTTTTAAAGTGGAACTCTGTTTGAGAGCCAGCTTTTTTGGAACTGCCAAAGAGCTGTTCTTCAGAGACTGTCATTGCATAGCTGTATCCAGTGTTCCATCATTCTGAGCACAGGCTAGGGTTCCTGCAGAAGAGTGGCTGATATTACAATGTATTGAAGACATGGTATGTGTGACATATCTATGCAAACTTGAATTTGGTCAGACATGATCTCTCTGGGACCATTAAGAGCTGTGTGCTTTTTCCTATCTGAGAAGCTGCAGCTGTGGTCAGGGACACGCTACTGTACTGTAACTATGGTAACTGTGTGCTAGGAGACCCCCTCTCCCCTCCTCTCCCATTCACATTCATTTTCGTCCATTCTGGATCGCAGTGACCCGAGACAAATTGGGGTCTGTGCGTCTGGTCTCCTTCTTCTGACCTGCAAGTGGCCTAAACGTCCTGACAGACCCCGCTGTCTATGCCAGGACCTTCACCACCATGGACCTGGACTCATGGAGGTATCAGAGGTTCTGCTGCCAAAATCCTACTGTCAACATTCCTGCTAATGTTTCTGCTTTGTAACATTTCTAGAGCTTTAAATTGGCCTTAGAAGCCATGTGTGAGAAACCTTGTCCAAATCGGTTTAGCTACCTCAGATCCATACTTAGAAATATTCAGTGCATGTTTATCAGTGGGTCAGCCAGTATGAAACTAGCAGTATCTAATAAACCTGTTTATTTTCAGAAACTGATTTTGGTCTCATGTGCCTTGTTTTGTAGTTTTCTTTTCTTTTCTTTTCTTTTTGTTAAATTAGCGTGACTGGGCGATAATCCAAAGAGAGTGAGACAGAGTGCATTAAACGTCTGATTGGCTATTACGACACTCCCAGCACTTCCCTGGCCAATGAGTGGAAGGCCTCACCTGTGTAATAGCATGTACTTGATTGGTGAATCATGTGTTTACCCAAGGAAGCAGTGAACCATTGTTTGTTAAGACCAGTGTGTTATTGCTGCCTATTGTGGAGTCTAGTTCACATCTTCCCTGCATCATGATTTTTGAATGACCATGACATGAGACATTATATTCAATATAAAATACACACAGTTATGAGACTTTGGGTCAATATTAGACAATTAATTTATATTTGCTTGTTTAAGAATACGGATCTCCTCTAATGCCTTTCTCATATATATATGACATAGTATATTAAAAAGTACTACAATAATTTGCATATATATATATATATATATAAATTTGACTTTTTAATATACTGTAAATAATTGTCATTAAAGAAATCTTTCTAAAATAACATTTTGAACTACCAGCATGAACAAAACAAAATGAAAGATGTACTACTTTTAGCCAATGCTTCAAAAAGACAGAGACTTTTCTCTGAGTGACTGCAAGATGAGGGAGAGGAATACAACCTTGTTAGGAGCAGATTTTGGTTCTCAATCTAAGGAAAACCTCATTTTATCAAATGGAGGTTTGCCAATAACAGCTTCCGTTTGTTTAACCTCTTCACGCTACGTTGACCCCAGCTCTTCACCGCACCATGAAGATGTGAACGTCTGGAGCTTTCGAACAGGGTTACAGCTACACTCTAAACTCCTTTGCGCAAACTCTCTTACAATTGTGATTTCTCTGAGTCTCTGAGTTCATTTTTCCTTCTCAATTATTTCTGATTTGAGTTCATCTCTAGGTGACTTTATCTAATGTGATGCTGTGCACATATTCCTTGGCTGCTGCTGGGGGAAGATACTGTAAGAGAACGAGAGACAGAGAGAGAGAGGGAGGACCATGAGAACGTACAACATGGATATTGACTTTGAAAGGCAGCTGTCCTCAGGGTTTTAGCTCTCATGGCTAATTAATCCAGGCTGGATTACTCAAATCATTCACCAGGCCATTTGTCATCACACCATGCTTAATGGCTGACTGCTCACCATGGTATTATTCAAGATTTGTTATTATTTTACTCCAAAATTCAATCCCTGACTCCACATCAATATTTACAAGGATACAATTAATGGCTGGTTTGATTTCAAAAGTCTTTTATTTTTAGAATCACCAGAGTCCAGACCTCAAGACACAAATCAACAAATTCCATCTTTGGTGACTGGATAATAGAGGTCATTGCTCATATAACTACCAAGCCTAAAACTAATGGACAACATTACCTCATAGTGTCAGAGAGCCTGATACTGAATCAGTTATGAGCTATTCATGCCTTGATCTCTATGTCTCAGGGGTAGATTGCCCTGGCCTGGGTAGCTTGCCTGAGGTAATTGCTGGGCCTTTTTGTGGAGTGCTGATTAAAGATGGATGTGTGGAGTGGAGCCAGTGGTGGATTAACTGAAAGCGACATGAAAGATAAAAGCCGGTGGTATTAAATCACTATCCAGGGGAGAGCAGCCGAGCCTGGAGACGCTTGTTTTTCACCCTGTTTGTCACGCGAGTTTCATGTCCTGCCCAGCTGCATGCTGGAACGCCCTTCTTTCCAGACCTTCCTCTCTCGGTTGCTCTCTCTCCCATCTCTCTCTAACACACTCTCTATCTTCCCCTCTCTTTTTCTCTGTCAAACACACCTCCCTCTCAAACACACTCTTTATCTCCTCATCAAACACCTCTGCCTCTCTCAATTTCTCTGATTTTCTTGGTCAGTTCTTCAGTTCTCTGATTTATTTATATCTGTCAGTCAGTCCGTATATCTATATATCTGTGCAGCCACTAGCTGTTCTTTCTCTTTAACTCTTTCCTCTACTGCTTTAGTCTAGCCTGTCAATGGTGACACAAAGAAAGGACTTTTTTTACTGTTCTCTTCTCTTTCTGTGGTCTGATGATGAAAACAGTTTCCAGTTTGAGTGCTTTTAATTAATTGATGAGGATGGCAACACTATAGCTGTTGAGTTGTCCTGCATCCTATTGGTGGGTAGGAGGCTACACACACACACACACACACACACACACACACACATGCACACCACGCTGGCAGACATCTGGGTGGATGTATGAGGATGGGGAACAGACACATGCTAAAAACAGACAAAGGCATCATTAATCGAACTACCAGCATCCTCTTTTAGCTCATGTCAACAGATGCTTTGAGTGATGGAACCACAGTAGTTTTTACTCCTGTGCTCTCAGTGGTGATGAAAATGTCACTTAATCGCTTTACTGAAGAAATATTATGATGATTAAATTCAATTATATTTTTAGTTAATAATAATAATAATAATAATAATAATAAAATAATAATAAAGATTATGTTTTTTATTTATTAAGTAGATTTATCAACTAGACCATACTACACTTTACCTGTGTATTTATATTCATATGTACAGCCCATGATATCATGGTTGAATCTTCACTGTCTCTAACAGATATTCGATTTCCCTTATATATTTCTACTGTGAAATAAACATAAGGACAGAATTAGAAGTGAGAGCACTTTCTGGTTGATGTTCATTTGTGATTATTAAAAGTTAGGAAGTTGTACTCAAACATTACATTGGAGTTAATAATGCTTAAATATACACATATTGTTAAAAGCTTCAGTTAGCTAGAGTTAAAACTAAATCTAAAGAGTGCATTCTTTGGTCAGTTTGAACGATGTTCATAAAATCACTTTTTATAAATCTTGCAATGAATACATTATTAATGTTGGACAACTTCTAATGACTGATCAGTGTCTTTGGGAATCTGAGGTTAAATTTTGATTTAGATTTTAAATTTAAATCTTGCAATTTTCCTTTGTTATAGTTCACAATTTTTTAAATGTCATTTCACTTTTGGATTTATTTGTTAAAGGTCGATGTTAACTTTTAACAAGGATTTAATCCAGATTTACCTACATCTGAAGAGGTATATTCTCTTAATGAAGCAATGCGCTATAAATAATCAACACCAGTTCTCTGCTCTTCGTTAGATGGTGGTGTTTTTGAAGCACAGTTGAAGTACGTTTTTGGATTGTGACCATGAAAATTGATACATGAAATATTTCTTACATTAAAAAGTCATTTCCATAAGAGAAAAAGAATTGTCTAAGATGATTAGGTATATAATTTAAAGTGTAACTTAATCAGATCCCTAGGTGTAATTACACCTTAACCACATAACTATAAAGACATCTCATTCAGACGTACACACCCATGGTTTGGGGTTCTGATAGATGCATTCACTGGGCTTGAACATGCTGCTGCTAATCTTACAGACATTTGAGAACTGTGCAAGTTTCCAAACATATGCACATTTACGTCAAAGCAGTGAAGTGCGCTCTGCTTGTAGTGCTGCACTGTGTGTGGACTGGTCCAGGTTAGGGGACAGGCATGTGAGTTTGGGCCTGCCTGAGGTTTGTCTGACCAGTTAGTGGTTGATCGATCCGTGCCCACACAGAAACATAACTAGTGTGTGCTTGTCTAGGGTCCATAACTAGTGTGCCCTTGTCTAGGGTCTATTGTTTGGCCCACGACTTGTGTGGTTATATGTTAAAGATGATAGAAAAAATAAATGATCAGTTCAGGTCCTCAGATTTGCAAGTTTGATATGACATACTTCATCAGTCATGAAATAGTCTGAAGGTCTTTTCAAATGACCTATTTTTCATTCCATTTTAGTTCATGTGTTCAGTACATACAGTACTTTTATCAGACCTATGCATTTCATAAACTCCATCATTTTACATTTACAGTACTCACATAATGTGCAGGTTAATAACAAATGTCATCTGAATATATTCAATGGATTCATTTTTTTTTTAATTTTACAGAAACAGGTCTTCAAAATCTGTACAGATGGACATATAGGCGTTTTACATCCTGATTCTTTGTGTGATTAGTTTTAGTCCTATTAAATTCCCTGTGAAGCATTGCAGACTTGTTAACCTGATGTTTAATATCATCCAGGGGGTACAAAGGAACTTAGTCTGGAGATCTTGGTCTATATTACCCATCCCTCTCACTTTATTTGTAGGTTTTTGGGGCACCCCCCCCACACACACACACACACATACACCAGCAAACCTGTCAGAATCCACTGCCCTAGGTGACCGGACATTACTCATGTAGGTCTACACCTCTCCAAATGACATCCAGAGTTCATTAGTTAATGTCACTAGTCTTTCCCTCTGGTTTTGGGCACTTGTGTGTTAAGTCTAGGGGAGGTATGGAAGTTGTCAGGTTTCATTTCCTTGCCGTGGCCTGTGCTTCTGGGGCAGGGTCACCGAGCTCTTTCATTTCTCCCCACTGGACCAGAGGCGCTTTCTTTAGCCAAGCTGTGGTGCAGGGACGAGAGGAAAGCACGTATTCCCACCAGGAACCAGCCTGAACTGGCCACAGTGTTGATTAAGATAATGGCTACGCCTGGGCCCCTTCTGGCCATGAAAAGTCGGATAATTCTAAGATGAGTTACGAAAGCTGGAATTATTTATTTTAATAGGTTAGAAAAAATTCATATGTAAGTTCCCAGGTGAGTAACTACAGTGTGCTGTAGCGAATGTTGTAGAGGAAGTCAAAATTGTAGTGAAAAAATATGTTGTTTCCAAAGAAACTGTATGTTTCAGACTGAGGTCCGTCATCGGCTGTGTAAATAAAGTTCTTTGTTTTGCATTTTGATTAAGTTTCTTATATGGTAGATATGTATCATTGATGTGGGAGTTCATTTGGAATATTTTTATTCATTTATTGAAAATGTAAGTTTGTATTTGGGTGGAAATATGAATTGCTAATATTTCAAATACAAAATAAGCCTATCTGAAAATAATCCAGGCATACAGTGAATGAATGATCCATAATAAAAGTGCTGCTTTGTACTTCAGTTTACATCTACAGAAGACTTTGCCCTGCTAGTGGGTGAGAATGTAATCAGACAGGCTGAGTTTGCTGAAAAGGCTCATAACAATAAGTAATTGATGGCTTGAAAACAGTGGCCCTCCTGCCATTGTTTGTGTGGGTGCTGTGTGTCTGTATAATGTTACTCGATGCAATATCAGTTTATCTCTAACTTTTTTGTGTCATCTACATGGCAGTGTGGTCACTGAGGGAGATGAAGCTTGCAGGCTGTTTATACCAAATTGCGAGGTGTCTTATTTGTCAAATTAGACCGGATAAATAAACAGAATACAAGGATCAGTGTGTTCTCTAATATATTTTATTTACCCATATTCCTCATAATATAAACTCCCTAAATCTTTAACCATAATAAAATATCCACTTTTTTTTTTCTAATGATTTATTGCTTTATGTAACATGACTTTTGATAACTGTATAGTTCATACACTTATTTGTTTACATGTTATTCAAGAAATACTTCAGTTGTTTGAACAATTTGCTAACATTGCTGAATATATAAGAATATGTACAATTATGAAACGCGCTGGAAAATAAACTTAGTATATTGATGAAATGCAATTTGATTTAAATACCACGGTGATTTTTTAAGTAACTTGATCACCACATTGTTTCAATAAAAATTTACATAACTGAAACAACAAAAAGGAAAATGTGTTACTAGGCCATACATGTTGAAATTATCGGTAAAATATGGCATAAAAACATTTCTGCTCATAGAGGAGTTTGTCAGGTATTCAGTAATCAGGCATTCAGGGCACCGTGATGTATGCAATAGGCTCATACCATTTTCTCTGTGTAGGTTGTTTATATGTTTTAGTATTACTTGACCAGCCAATTTTATCACTTCTTACTCATTTCAACCGTGACGATGTTTCCAATGATGTACACAAATTTTTAATAACGAGGTGGTTCAAATTAGTGCAGCCTGCTATGATCTAATGAAAACGTCACGATGTTATTTACAGTGTATGTGCAACTCACGTGAAATTGCTGCTTTTAAAGCACTGTGGTGCACAGCGTTCATGTGGAGGGCAGTTTTCAAGTTTTACTCCTTTGACCCATTCTGACCTGGCCGCCAAGGTGCGTGTGATGAGAGGAGTATTACAATGACGTGCATGTAACGCGCTTGATGAGCTGAATAATACACTCACCCACGCACAAACCAGTTACGTTTCATTACTAAATGTTGCAATATAATACAGCTACCAGCAGAGGGCACTAAAGCTTTTCTGATAATGTCTTCACTCCTGCCTGTTCTTTAACTCCTCCATACAGCAAACATCAGCAC
>JAOYMR010000008.1:1358003-1377373 GCA_025802075.1 Tenebrosternarchus preto
TTTAATATGAGTAAGGTGGGTGGTGAGTGCATGTGGATTCTTGTAATGGCTTTATTGCTGAAAGTCCCACTCCTAAAATCCATGCATGAATATTGGAGCAGATAAGCCTTCTCCATAGTCTTATAGTGGTATACTGAGGTTAAGTATGTGTTTGGCTGTGTGCTTGGGCCATTTCAGCATGTGGTGTGACACCGTGCTCCCGGAAACTGATAATTCATTTTGTGTTTTAGAGTGCGGCTCTATATGCGAGTCATTTCGGCACAGAGCAGTTTTTGTAGTCTCACTTACTAGAAGGTGATACCAGTGATATCTAGAGTGAAAATATGGAAATCATTTCTTAAAGGGGCAGTAAACTACATTTTACAGTTATTATTAATTTGGACAAACTAAGGAGTGTGAGTTCAGGAGCACTGGTACAGACATGCCCACATAATTGTGCGAGTTCCATTACAAGGTCTTATCTACTTCCACTCATCGAAAGAGCCGGGACCTGAAGCAGCCTTCAGGCACTCCAGGTAGACACCATACAGGACACTCACTGTTCAGCAAATTTTCAGCCAATTACCAAGCCCTTTGTTAGCTGAGTCAGAAGTGGTCTCCACAGCTGGAATTTGTGGACTACGTCATCTTTATCAAATTCAAGTTTAGCAATAGATATGCAATCAATAAAATTACAGCCACAGAATTCCTTGTACAGAAACAGAATTCCTTTGAGAACCTGCTTTAAAAGTTCTCAGGAATTATGCAAATTATGCATTATGGCTGTAGCTTGTTAGAAGCATAAACCAAAGCTAGCAAAGCTGGAGTTAATAAGAGTGCCTGCTGTACACCTTCTGTTTGATTGGACAGAGAAGAACGGTTGGTGGCCAGGTTGAGTAAGCGTGAGGAGCTACTAACGGCAGTGGATGCAGTCCAGCCTACACCACTCTGCCACCTGTGGCTGCTACTAGACACCTGCTGAAGGGTAGAGGAGTCTTTTTTTATTCCATCAGGTTTGTCTATGTGCATTTGATGGGCACTCATGTGTAGTCTAGCAAAGCATGTGGGCACTGGTACACCTTCATATGCTGTCATGGTGTAGAATTCCAATTCCATGCCAATTTTTCAGTAAGGTTTTTAATATTCTTTTGAATATTTCAAGTTAAGTCTTAATGGACAAGTCTTCCTTTGTTTGAACAATTGTAGACACACACACACACACACACACTTTCTATGAAAGATCACCTCTCTTATTATCACATACTGGGGAAATTACATTGTGTTTTGTATTGGTGTACTACACTTGCTGGTAAAGGGTCCAGGGGAAAAGCCTTGAACATCTTGAATGTCATTTCATGCTTGTATTCTGCTCCTTTCTGTCAATTCATGTATTTAGCAGATATTAGTGAAGAAACTTTGGAAAAGCCTTTGCTTGTAAAACAAATGGTGGACAGCTGAGTATGATGGTGCTACAAACCTGTCTTGTTTCTGTGGCAGCAACAGGATGAAAGTTGAGCAAAGCTGAGGTTCATTCAGGTCTGCTCTCTGATGTCAGTCTGTTGATGATGTCATGTCCGTAGCTGATATGTCATACGTCAGCTGCAGATGCTGTTTTGTCCTCATCTGATAAGATCACACAAGTGAGTCTTGATTGCATTCAGCGTGCTAGTTTACACTTCAGTGCCCATAGAAGAATGACGTAACACACAACCCCAGAGTGGAGATATCAATGAACATTTTTCAAATTTGCAGCGTAGCAAAACCTTTGCAAAGTAAAGAACATTTAACTGTTGTACTAAGCACATAACTGAGTGCTCCTCTCTACCAACACACAATAATCTTTAAGCTGCACTATAAACCAGCCCAGCTCACGGGGATAACAGAATCTCTGGCTTCCAATAATCTACTCAATACCTATTGCACCTTTTCATTTGAAAGGGTTGTTTCATAATATATCTTGGTATCTTTCATCCTCTTTTCATAAGACTTTTATGGATTTTAGTAAATCTCTCTTTAATAACTGCTGTGACTTGGTCAGGTCTTAGTGTAGATCAAAGCTTTATCTTCCGAACGATGCCAAGATGCCAGAGTTCTGATAGGAAAGATGTAAAGATTGTTAGTTATTTGAAGCAGCTGTTAATGAGGTAGTTGTATTGGGAACATGGTTTACGTCAGATCTTCTAAACCATAATGCTGTATGTGTGTCTTGCAGCATTAGCAATGACACTGCGTCTGTCCTGCAGCATTACTGTGAAAACAAAATCACTCTTGCACAGAATTTTCAATCTTTCTTTCATTCAGAGCAAAATGCACGGTGTAAATAGGATTTTGACTGAGATAGCTGATTAAAGAGCAACACTTTACAAGATGGGACAGGTGTAAGAGGTACAGCAGTATACAGTGCTCTTGCTGCTCAATGCACTAATATGATAGTTGAAAGGATGTGATAGTATCACCCCCCCCCCAAAAAAAAATATAATTAAATAATAATCATAAAAAATCTGTAGGGGTGAGGTCAGCGAGAGTTCCCACTCTTGGCACAGTTTCCCTCAATCTGATTCCCTGTCCCTATGTAGAATAATAGCCTCTGGTAGTCATTTTGAAAAACTCTGCAAATGAGTCACATACTGTGAAACTGCTTTACTTAACATTCCAGATGATTCATATATTTTCACTGATTACTGAAAAGTGTGATCAGAACCATCAGGATGCACCTTTGCTCTTTTTTGGTGCAAAGATTAATCATCTATAGAAACCCCCTCCAGTGTATGCAGAGAGTCCAGTGAAAGGCCATTTATTACATCAGCTCCTAGGTTTTTTGCCTTCTTTGGGAACACTGCAGAACCATACCAGTCTATAACCTTTGTGTGATTGCATGATGTTTTAAAACAATCAGGATGAATGCAAGAAGGCGTAGAGACATAATGACAATTCACACTGTACTGGGCTTATAGCAATAACTATAGTATCATTTATTTATTCATTTATTATTTTTTGGAGTTCCTTTGCTTGTCAAATGTGCTTGAAGTGATCAGTTGGTCAGTTTAGAGATATCACAAGAAGATAGAACAAAAAATGAAAACAAGCCCAATATTCAGGCTCTGAGGAGCATACAAAAAAACCCAGTCAACCAAAGTGGTTTTGCCCTTTGTAATGTATATCATACAGTGTCATAATGCAACATCATAGTACAGTATGGTACAACCACCAAGCACGGGCTCAGAACAGCATCCGCTGTTAGAAAATCCATGAACAAATTCTGAAGAGCAATAATGTCATATAAATATTTCGAATAATTTAATGTCATACACAGCTTATTTTGAACAAACAATGCAAATACCTGTCTGGTACATTATCTCATAATGGCATCCTATGGTAAAAGAGCATCAGCAGCAATGCAGTGTGTTGACTGAAAGCAGATGAGTTGACAAACAGTTTAAGATAATTGAGTTGTGTCCTGCCAGGGCTGTATCTCCTCCAGAGGTGCTTGAGTGAGTAGAGCCCACGTCTCATTCATCCTCCAGCGTTTCAACGGCATCATTCTGCAGGGCGTGAATCTGCCCTGCTCTTTCTCCAGTAGTGTCCGCCTCCGTTCGGTCCACTGTAAAGCAACAACGTCGTCCCACAATTCATTCTGCCACTTGTTATTGTGTGTCTCTGTTCAGAAGGAAAAGGTCTTTCAAGTTACATATAGCCCTCTAGTCCCAAAGAGAAAAACCCTATGTGCATTATCATAAACATGACTCTTGATATCTCAGAAGTGCCTGTGACTGTAATTAAGATAAGCCTGGTTCTGCAAACATACTACAGTCCTGCCCAGTTTTTGGTAGGCGTTTTTGAAGCATCCTGCTACTGTAAGCATCCATCGCCCACAGCAGCTGCCACCCTTACAGAGCCTCCAGCCTATTACAGTATAACAGCTTGTTATGAATATCTGTGTTGTGGGAAGATTGTCAAGGCATAGATGCAGGGGGCAGGGACGTCTTTGAATAATACCGCCACTATGTGTAGAAGAGAAATTGCATTCTTGTAAACATCCAATGGCTTTTCTGTCATGTCTGTTACATAGAACTGGTGTCAGTGCCATTCTGGCCACCCAGTCACCAGGCTCTGCTAAAAAGGCCTTTTCCAGGATCTGCAGAGAATCTTCTGGAATGCTCTGCGGAAGTCCTGGTTAAAGATAGTGTAGATGACAGGGTTGAGTGAGCTGTTACAATAGCCGATCCAGAAGAAGAACTTAAAGAGGAGGTTGGGGATCTCGCAGGCCTTACGGCAGATTGCATACAGGCTGTAGCTGAAGAAGAACGGGAACCAGCAGACCACGAACACACCCATGACCACGGCCAGCACGAAGGTGAAGCGCTTCTCCCGAGCTTGTGAGATCTTCTTCCTGGACATGGTGTTCCTCCTCTTCCTCCGGGAGGAGAACAGGTCCAGGGACTTGCTGCTGGCGCGGGACTTGCGGCTGGAGTGCTTAGAACTGGAGCTGTTTTTGCGGCTGGCCCGGCGTTCTCTACGCCCGGACGCCGACTCCCGACGTGGCCTTTTGGCCTTCTCGTCAGATGAACTGCTGTCGTCCAGTTCTGCGTCCGGCTCGTCCTCGCCGACTTTCTGCCCACCAGGGGGCGGTGAGGCGCAGTGCCCGTTTTCCCGGCCCGAGTCGTGCCGGCTCAGCCCGTTCTCCAGGCGTGGCACCTCCACTCCGCCCTCTGGCTCATGCCGCTTCTCGGACATGCTCCGGGTGCGAGTCTTGGCCACCTGGTAGATCCTGATGTAGACAAGAATCATGATGACACAAGGGGCAAAGAAGGAGCCGATACTCGAATACAGGATGTACCATGTGTGGTCATTGAGCTCACACTGCTTATCGCCTTTGCTGTTACGGTCCATGGAGATAAGTGGTGGGAAAGAGATCACAGCCGAGATAAGCCACACCACTACAATCATCCCCTTCACCCTACGAGGGGTCCTCTTCAGGTTGTATTCGACTGCCTGTGTCACGGACCAGTACCTGTCCAGACTTATGGCACAGAGGTGAAAAATAGACGCCGTACAGAAAAGGACATCTAATGCCAGATAGATGTCACACCAAACTTTCCCAAAGAACCAATAACCCATCAGTTCGTTTGCTAAGGAGAAAGGCATTATCAGTGTAGCCACTAGAATGTCCGCGCTGGCCAGAGACACGAGAAAAAGGTTTTGGGGTGGTTTGAGCGCTCTGCTCGTTAGAACTGCGATCACAACGAGCACATTCCCGACTATAGTAAACAAGATGAGAAAGCTTACCAATCCCGCGAGCCCTATCATGGTAGGTAACGAGTATTGACGGGTGGAATTCCCAGTTGAATTGGAATTAATGTCTAAGAAATTGTCCCCTTCGCTAGAAAAACTTTCGTTATCCATTTTAAATATGAATTTCTTAGTTCAAAAATCCTCTGTTTAAAAAGCCTTTTGGTAGAGCATTGGTGTGTTTCTGATGTCCTTTCTTAGTGTGTGGTAGCAGTTTTCCTTGGGTTTTCTCCTTCTTTAACTGTTACTTTCATGTCGTTGACGTCCCCTTTCTTGTTCGGAAAAAATCCTTATACCAATCAGATCATTATTAAATGGCCGGTAGAAGCATGTTGTTCACGGGATAGTTTGATGTTACAATCACCGCCGGACACCATTCTCCACACAACCTATTCGTTCTCCACCCGTTTATTCGTCTCAGCATCCTCGCGCTCTCTCTCCTCCCGCAACACACGGAGTGCCTTGCCCGGGACGCGCTATCCACGTGCTGCCCACATTAAACTAGCCGAGCGCCGCCCCGCCTTTGGAAAGTCAAAAGGAGAAAAAAAGAATACAGAACCATCCCTGCAATAATCTAATGTTGTTTGACATGTTTAAATGGACTACAGTGAAACATTGTCCACCGTTATTTTATTTTAGCACTTTGTCTTTGTACGTGTCTCTTGTAGGCTACCTTCTTGCCTATTAGAGCGCATAAGATGCGGTTTAACATGTTACATTTCATACGCTTTTAGCCGATGTTTTGCTCTTTATAAGTTGCTGATAAAAGAACATACGCGAGGTGCAAACCACGCTGCTTCTTCAGCGTCGTCTGCGTTCGCTGGATGTCACTGTTGAAACTCTACCTCACTGCCTCGCGAGTGCAAGGACTTAAGTTTCAACGATAATCATTTCGTGCGCAAATTCATGTTACCTTGAAACCGACAAAACACAATATGAACTGCTGCTACAGTAAATACCTTCATGAACTGATAACCCTTTTAACGTCAGGGTTCTTGTGATGTATTAGAAGTTACTAAGAGCTAATTGTGGTTGTTGACATTTCATTCTTAAACTTAATTAATGCAGAGGCGTAACATTAACGCTGGTCTAATTTATCGTCAGTTAAAATGGGCGAAGATGGAAATGTTACGTTTGATGTATTAGTGCAAATCAGCAAACTTTAAGAAGACTTGATAAACAGCAAAACTGACAAAACTGACATTTTTACTGTTATTTTTCATAAACGCAAGGAATTTGTGTATGTGTATGTGTGTGTGTGTGTGTGTGTGTGTGTGTGTGTGTGTGTGTGTGTGTAGTCTTTATTTTCACGCTACGTAGGTATGTTCTTGGCGTTATTATGTTGCAGAAACAGAACGTTTACGGAGCGTGTTTGTTCTAAGTAGTCACCATTAATCAAAGCTGTGCATATTCTGAATCATAAGCAGAGGCGCGCGCGTGGCCAGACTAGGTCTGTCGAACGGTAACACGTATCTCGAGATGGCAAAGCAGAGAATGTCATCAGCAAGCCGCTTGTGCAAACGGGTGGTACTGAGATAAACATTAAGTTATATAACAATGGATAAAAAAGAAGTGTCTGGTGAATAAAACAGAACGTTTTATTTCGGTCATTCTCTTGTTTGCGTTTTTGCAAATGCTAAAAGTAAACACATTTTCTATATGAACATTGCCTGTTTTGCGGATGACAATTTTGCCAGGCTTTTTCAGAATCATCTACGTGAACCAAAATTTGTTTGTTGTTTGTGTGAATCTTGTGTGAATACAAGATTGTTGTTATTTTTGTGCATTTTCTCTATGACTGTCAATCAGAGTGTTTGAGTGTGTGTGTGTGTGTGTGTGTGTGTGTGTGTGTGTGTGTGTGTGTGTGCACTAGCTATTCAGACAGTGCTGTGCTGGGGCTAACCCCAGGGCCTGTTCTTCTCTAAGCTGATTTCTATTGAGCCTTCCTATCTTGTGATCATTAAGTTCCCCCTTGGGTCACACTTGTGTCCGTCTAATTGAAGTGTGTGTGAGTGATTCCCATAATTACCGTGAGTCTCGCCTTGCTTCTCTGTCTTCCTGTTTCATGGTTCTTTATCTGTAGCTAATTCCAGCAGGAAATGATGTCACATAAACTTGTCCTCCTGCCCCCCTACCTTTCGTTTATTCCCAGAGGAAAGAGGGACAGAGATGTAAAGATTGAAATCAGTGCAGGACCTTAAGTCAATATGCAGTAGTAACAGGCAGCAAACAAGGCAGTAAGGAACCTATAGTGTCCTTTAGATCAAGCTTGCTAGATAGTCAGTAATAACGGCTCTCTTATCTAAGGGATGGACAGAATAAGCTTGACAGAATGCAGGCTTTCTGAAGGCTCTGCTGTAATCTACTGTCAGTCCTGGCAAGTCATCTGCAGCATTTTCAGTATGTCACTCTGATACAGAGTGACCCCGGCATAACCCACACCCACAATAGCTGGAGTCATCCACCCTCGGCTGGAGTCATCCACCCACTGCTGTAGTCATACTGGCAGTGGGTTTTGTGCGGCTCTTGGGGGGCGGGGGGGAGGGGGGTGCTGTCACAGAGCTGTACTGTACGAGGCCTACTACTAAAGGCACACCCTGCCATGTGAATTTCCACGAGAGGCTTTAGTGATTCCTCTGTGCCTTTATCCAAGGACAGCCAGCTTTGAAAGACTGCAGGAAGAGAAAAAACTACAAGAAATAAGCAAGGGAGCAGGACTCTTGTGGAAATTTGCCCACCAGATGCTGCGGAAAAGCAAATTAAATGAGATTTTTGGGTAAAAGAGAATTGCATGTCTTAATGATCAGATAAGTGAGTGAGTGACAGAGGCCACCCGCCAAGCCCTGGGTGTGTGTGAATACACTGCTGGAGCCACAAGGACATCAGATACTTTCATAAATGATGGAATTCTCAAACTAACTCCACACTCTTATGTACAGATAAAAAAATGGTTTTGTTTAAAATATCTAGATGCTACATTTAAATGACTTGCACAAAAATGAAATTACTCGGCGAGTAAATCAAAAATGAAGTAATGTTTTAATTCTGTGTTTTTTCTAAGATTCAAAAGGCGCGATAGTCCAGCACACGCTTGTCCTCTCCTAGATGAACAAGAGAGGAGGGTTAATTAGGACGCAAGAACTTTATCACATTGTCAATCCCCTAATTAATACAGTGTCTGGAAGTAGTGAAAAATAATGTGGAAAGACAAACCAGCGATGATGAAAAGATTATGGCAATGAACATGATCGGAAGCATGTGCTTAAAAAAGGATCTTGATGAGGTTGTGAGGTTTTCAGGAGTGGGAACAAAACATTCAGACAAGGAAGATTGACATTCTTTAGTGCTTTGTCCAACCTGGTCAGGCATGTTTTACGAATAACCATGCCATGATTGTAAAGTGCTGTTCATTCCTAATCCACAGGAACTGCAAATCCCTCAGGCATCAAAGAAGGATGATTAAATAACAGACATTCGATTATTATAAGATTGATTTAATATTCTAAGCTATTTATTGTAATGTGCTTATGCTGCATTCAAGTCAGAAGCCTGAATGTCTGGAAGAAATATATTTTTAAGCATCTTATTGACAAGGTGAACAACTACAAAAAGATTCTACCTGAAAGGCTTTCAGAAAAAAACATGTAACAGTTCAATATATTTGTGGGTTTTACAGGCATGCTTTTGGAAACGTGCAGCTGTCAGGGTGAGAGGGAGTATGTCAGTATCCATGGGTGGGAGTGAGGGTGGAGATGTCGGCAATGTTATTAATTTGACGCAAGTGTCTTCATACATTCAGCAGATGTTAGGGCCACACTGACCAGCTATGTAAAGGTGAAAGAACGGGTTCCAAACTTTGTGAGAATCGATATGAAATTTGATCTGAATCTGCCAGAGACCATTTTGTCAATGGCTCTGTTATGCCCACCTGGACATGGAGGAACATTCACTGCAGTGAAGCAATTTTATACTGTGTTACCCTGACCATGAAGCTCAGTTTGACATGATCAGTTTGACAGAGATACGCACAATCATACGCACAAGTGTATGTGAACAAGAGAGAGAGAGAGACAAAGAGAATGATAGAGAGAAAATCTATACAGAGAGTGAGTGTTTAGAATACCAAAAGAATCCAGCCAATGACCTACACACATGTAGTCATGCTCCTCTGAGAAAATGCTTGGAGAGGGTAAGATTTGGTGCTAATGAACTTAATCAGTTAGCACCATAGATGGAGGAGAGAGATAGAAAGTAAGAAACAGAGAGAGAGAGAGAGAGAGAGATCCGAGTGGACAGAGATGTTTTTCCTCTTAGTTTATGTCAAACTATTCTCTTGCTACTGCTCTTGTTCTGAGGGATTTTATCAATCACACAGCTGTCTAGGAGGAAAAATATAGAGTTCCACCAGGAATATTTCATTTATATTTATTTTATATTTCATGTTTAGTTTAGTCATTTTGCATAGGCCCCATTTCAACCTTCACTGACTTTTAATTTCTAAAATGGAATCAGGATCATAAACTGCGGTACTGAACAGACCTCTACTTCAGTGACAGGCCATTGAATTTTGACTTGTATTTGAATGGTTATTTGATTTGTTTGAAGAAAATAGCATCCGCATGAAACAAACTATTCCCTCAAAGGGGAATACCGTTTCAGTCACAGTAATGTCTGGACGTTAAGCTTTGTATTTTTATTGTTTTATTTTGAAGATGTATTCTACAATAAAATATTTGATATGAAATTGATATAAATTGTATTTTATATGAATTATGCTACCATAGACACAGTTTTCACCGCTCTCTAGCAACTGCAGTTTGGAACAAACTTGAATCATACATAACATATTAATCATGCATAACAAAATAATCATACATAACACATTAACCATACATAACACAATAATAATACATAACACATTAATCATACATAACACTATAATCATACATAACAAAATGATCATTCATAAACACAATAATCATACATAACACAATAATCATACATAACAGATTAATCACACATAACACATTAATCATACATTCTAGTATGTTTTCAGAGTAAGAAAGCCAAAAGCTTTCTTCTGAATCCCAGCCATTTGTAGCATGCTGAGTTTCCAACCCTAAATGCAGGAATAGATGGTAGTTTTTTTTTTTTTTAGATTATTTTGCATGCCAATATGTGGAGAGCAATAAGAGAGAGAGAGAGAGAGAGAGAGAGAGAGAGAGAGAGAGAGAAAGAGAGAGAGAGAAAGAGAGAGAAAGAGAGAGAACAAGTAAAAGTGATAGACTAAATGAACATCTTTCAGAATCCCAGTGAATGTTCACTTTCAGTGATATCAGACCATTAGCATGCGCATCAGACCTCCTGAAATCTGTGATTAGCATGTGCATCAGACCTCCTGAAATCTCTGATTAACATGTGCATCAGACCCCCTGAAGACTGTGATTAGCATGTGCATCAGACCTCCTGAAGTCTATCAACAGGAAGCAGTATCTTGGAGATGGACCAACAAAGCCACAAACTTCAGTTGCGCTGGGGAAGAACAAGACAAGTGGTTTGCAAGTTTTTTTTATTTGGAAGCCTTGGGATTAGTGTACATTAAAAAAATAATGACTGTGCTAGATGTTGCAGTTTTGGGATATTTTTGGGAAAAGGCAGATGTTTTTCTTTCACATCCAATCAGATGCATGAATCATTTATCCTCATTAATAATTTACCTAACCTAAGTTCTGGAGTTGTTTGAGCAGATGTACGTTTCTGGTGATCTCCTCCATCTTAGCCACATGGTGCTGATTGGAAGGCTGAATGGAATCATGTTGTATTTCTGTCAACGCATGTTATTTTGTGCGCTGGTTTCAGGCTTCTCTCTTTCTCGCACATACACACAATGCTATACTCACACATACACTGGAACATCTAACATATGGAAACTTAAAGTCTGTTGATATGCTTTTTCAGTTTGTAATACATGACATTCTAATGATTCAATCTGTAGCAGATATTAGTGTTCTGTATAAAGCACATAACCCACCTCCTGTCCTAAAGTACCTTCTTGTATGTGCTTGATCAAACTTGAGTGTTTATTACTGTTTCATGAGCACTGAGTAAGTGTGTGGGAGTTTATGTATGCAGGCACAGTGTGTGCATGTATTTGTACACATTATTTCCTCAGTAATTTTAGGTGGCACAAGTATTCACTATGTAATTTCAGAAAATATATGAAAATAGATGACTAACACACACACACATACACACACACACACACATCCCTGTGCGCGCACACACACACACACACACACACACACACACACACACCTATCAACAGGCACACTCACTGATGAATGTGTGGGATGTAAAGCTGGATGATCAAGGACTTCCTTTATTTCTCTTCCAGTACCCTCTACACCCTTCCTGTAGCAGTGCGTGATGTGGGTGGGACCAGCATGGTTCTGACAGCATGTGAACTTGCTCTTTGAGTGTAAAGTGCACGTCGAGTTCACACTGTCCTCCACGCCTGTGCTGTATCTGGTGGTTTCACCCCTGTAACCTGCAGACTTGCTCGTGCCTCACAGGGCCGGCTGCTCGTGCCGCTGGCCTTGGTGCTGAAATGACTGGGGCCTGTGGGTACTGATCAGTGGGAGGGGTGGTGATACACTCTTGGACCTACAAACTGCTTTCATCAGCTAGATGTTGAGGTGTAGTCTCTACCCACGAAGTCACTAGATGTTGAGGTGTAGTCTCTACTCTCGAAGTCACTAGATGTAGTGAGATTGTGTATACAGTATGTGTACTTGTGTGAAAGTGTGTGTACTGTATGTGTAAGTAAAAAAAAGTACTACAAAACATTCTTTGGAGTTATTGAGAATAGCAAAACACATTCTCTCTTGCTCTTACTCCCTTGTTCTCTCCTTTCACCCACACTAGATGGTTAGCAATATGCAATTAGCCAGATATCAGTATACCATGGTTCTGAATTATGAATCATGAAAAATGGCTTTGTATGGTATCAACACTGCAGTTTATTTGTACAAAAGAGCACAGTTTGTTGTATTTATATATTTGTCTTTGAATATAATTTAATTAGCTGAAATAAAATGTGAATAAAGAATTTACTTTAAAAATTTGCTTTCATCATGTGTTCACTTTTGTGTTCTTGTTTAATATAGCTGCCCTACTGTGAAACACAGAAATTCACAGGTAGTTGGGCAGTATATCTTTCTGTGAATAATATAACCTGCCAACACTGGCAGAACAACATTTGCATGTTATTATTCATTACCATATACATATTTCTTCTGAATTCTAAGTGGTCACTCTCAACCGTTATGAATCAGGTACTTCACTGTAGGCGGAGATACAGTTAATGTTTTTACAGCGTTCCTAGAAATAAATGCAGTCGTTATAGCACTACGCTGCACATTCCAACAGTACCGAGCCAGAGAAGCATTGACCTTTGAAAACCTTTTTTTTTTTTTTTTTTTTCTGAAGCTGTTATGGAGTCATGATGCATGAGCATGAACACACACCCATTCACAAAAGCTTCCTGTGATTAAGCTCCTCCCAGAGCCTTGGCTTCGGCTTGGACAGTGTAAAAACAATGAATGATACAAGTTTGATAGTTCTCCTATTACATGGAAATACAATGGTAAAGCTAAACCACACCTATTTAATATATTTATTAATTTGTTCTGTTTATTTATTGCCTTTGTTGCTGTATACATGTAAAACGAAAGGTCCTGCAGCCTCTCCTGCACCTAAGGCATTGATTTGCTGTGTATGAAATTCCTCCAGATGTTCATTCCTAAACAGTAAACTCACACATTACCAATTTTAAAAACCTGTCAGGCAGATTTTTGCTGGTGGCTGTTTTGGAAAGTAAATCTCTGCGACACAGGCTTGATCGCCTCTGTGTATGTTAGCTGTGTAGATCTCTGTGACACAGGCTTGATTGCATCTGTGTATGGTAGCTGTGTAGATCTCTGTGACACAAGCCTGAGTTGAGCTCACACACTCCACAACAGGATGTTGAACTTGACACTGTCTGCACTTCTTCTTTTGTTTCTTCACTTTCAATCTAACAATTGAAACAGGAAACAGAAGGTGTTGAATTTTAATCAGTGCAGCACGGTGTTGAATCTATTAAACCTGTAATTTGTGGCAGTTCAGTTCTGACTATTGTTTTTATGCTTTTTGCTTTCTTTGGTCTTCAGTGTGTTTGATATTTTCAATGAAAATGGAAAAGTTTGTGGGATGAAAGTTTTCTGCTGGACTTTTTAGTTTCAGATTTTGATTTAAAGCTGGGATGAAAGACCACACTAAGTGTAGAGGCCTGTGATGACAAGAGACATTTCACATGACAACTCCCTCATTATGATAATATCAACTCATTATGATGGCGAGCTGTTAGTAACAGGTGTGCTGACTCTCTGTAAGTCATTACACATGATTGATTTGGTTGCACAAAACCTCTGTTTAGAGTGGTGGGTGTATTGAAGGAAAGAAGGGTTGGAGGGAGAGGAGAGGAGAGGAGAGGAGAGGAGAGGAGAGAAGTTTGTGTTTCCCTGGTCTTTCCTGTTTTCATTCATACATTCATTCATTCATGTGCTCTTTTTCACCGGTCAGAAGGTCAAATGGTGCTAGAGCAAAAGCTTAGAGCTCTTGATGAGTGACACTCCTCAAGCTTTGTACCAGCCCCACGCCTCACACTGCACACCCAGCTTTAGTTTAGAGGTCGAAGATGGAAATGCGATTCATGTGGAGGGGAGTGTTGGCTTTGAGCAGCCCTCTGTGCTTTTTTTACAGTGTGATGTTTAGTGAGTGTTGTTGTTTATCTAAAAGGATATTGCTGTTTCAAATAATAATATGAGCTTTTATCATTTCAACTCCATAAATGATTTACATATGTTAAATTGTGTGTACAACACACAGGTGGACCAAAAAGTATAGTTATCCATTATTTCATGGCTGGAGAGCTGGACCACAGAATATGTATAGCAGTTATCATGGCAGAGTAACATAAATCATAGTTGAATCCATGAATCATTTAATCAGCCCAAAATATTGAATTGATGATAATTTCAGTTTGCTGAAAGCCATTGTTTCCAAATAAAGCAGCTGTCTCATCTCTCAGTACCACTGACAAAGTAAATAGAGTGGCTAACGTTTAGCATCGTTCAGCATGCTGTGTTTGTTTTGGCACCAGACACTCCAGGGCTTCACCCCAGTGGAATGCAGTGGAATGTCTCCCCTGTGCAGCATAATGTGTCCCCTGTGCAGTGCGATGTCTCCCCTATGTAGTGTGATGTATCTCTAGTGCAGTTTAATGTCACTCTAGTACAGTGTGATGTCTCTCTAGCACAGTGATGGCAAAACTAAAAAAGATCTGCTTTTTGGACTTCCTGCTTGTACTTTCTTTCTATTCTAATGTTTAATAATACCATCTTTTAACCTTTGCAACCGGAGGAACTTAATTTAACCATGTAATGATGGTACAAAGTGTTAGTAGTTGTGCTTTGTCTTTGAAGTGCTGCTCATGGTTTGGTCAATAGCTCATTTTCCATTACACTGAACTATTATTGCTGATGTTACACACGCGCACACACACACACACACACACACACACACACAAAGAAAAACAACAAATTTGCACAGTCTTACTCGACCCACTAGAGCTGTGAAACATCCTCTGTGCTTAATTTTATGTTCTTAATGTTATGTTTTGTTATTGCTGTCACTGTGGTACACAAGTAGATACTTGAAATAAAGGTGAGAGCTGTTCTTCTAAAGGGAAAATTGGATGCACTCATTTACCATTCAAGGAAGAGAGGGAGAAAATATAAAAGTGTAAATCTGGTAAAAAAAAAGAATGATTAGTAGCTAAATATAATAAGAATGAATCTAGTAGATAAATAAATAGTTCTGGTATTGACATTTTGAAAGGGTTTACGTTCTAGCACAATTAGCCTCGTGTTTTATACGCTAGGGTCTATGTCCCGAGTCACTAAACAGTGTGTTAGCAAATTCACCATCTGCTTGGTCACATAACAGAGCTGGGAGTGCTGGGGCCGTCAGGAGTATTGCATGGTTTTGAGTGGAGAGTGGTGGCCAGTCTGGATGTTGGTGGAAGCCAGTCCAGACTGCCGGGGTTGGGAGAGTAGCAACTAAACAGGGTATTGGCCGCTAACAATCTGGAGGTCAACCAAAAGTATATTTTTAAGAAGATGCCTCATAATGCTGAAACTAATGCTGTGTTTTGAGAGAAGGAACAGTTTGGGAATGGTTTGGAAATGCTTCAGGAAGGGTTCAGTAGTTTGGGAATGGTTTGGAAATGCTTCAGGAAGGGTTCAGTAGTTTGCCTGCTCTCTATGCACTGTATGTAAAAATATAATGTAAAATATATCCATTTAAGGAGTTAAAGGATTTAAGGATTTATGGTGAATAGAGAATAATTTGGACACTTAAATTCCAAGATGCTTTATGTCAGAGTTCATATCCATATTGGATTTGATGAATAAAGAACTTTAGCTGAGTCACTTCAGGATTAAGAAGCAAAATACATTAGCTATCTAGAATACTCTCTGTATAAGCTGAAATAAATAGAATTTATGTCACAGAAAGTTAAACAACTGTCATCTTGGCTTAAGTAGCCTACCACTTGCATTTATACATGACACTGTCATCCGGCTCTATTTAGAGACTCTTTTTATTTGACAAGGCACTGCTGTATTGAATTATGGTATACAGTGGAAACTGTAGTGTGCATCTTTTATACACTACAATTTGCAATGCATTGTGGGTTTCTGATAGTTAGCTACACAGGGAGCCAAGTTCACCACTTACAATTTTAAGCAACATTAAAAATGACTGGCACACTATATAGAGCACTTCTTTGAGATGATAACAAACACAACCTAACAATGTCATGACACAGAAAAAGAACGTATCCTGAATTGGGAATACAGGACCAAGGAGTTCATTTGAGCATGGAACAAAATCAAAAACCTTGTATGTGGCGTTGATCCTCCCCCGCAAATTTTCCAACCAAAGAGGCTCCATATTGTCTCAGACACTCACTGACTGCCCAGGCTAATTATCACCCACACCTGTTTCTCATTTTGGGGCTAATTAGGAGTGCTTTGTTTTCCTTTGCCTTTGGTTGGTTTCTTCGCAAAGTCTTGCATGAAATTGGTTGCAATTCCCACTTTTGGCTTCTCTAGTTTTCTGTGTTTCTATAGTTGAGTCCCAGCTTTCCTGTGTTTCTGTAGTTGGTACCTGGCTTTTGCTTATTGCCTGTTTTTGGATTTAGATTATTTAGTTCTTCCTACCTGTATTTTGACTTTTGTGACAAAGATTCCTGGATTTGCTCAAATATAGATCCTGATTAGTACTGTATAATGCTAATTAGTACTGCGTAATGCTAATTAGTACTGTATAATGCTAATTAGTACTGCGTAATGCTCGGATTCTTCTGAGGTTATGCAGCCTCATTATTTATTCATGCAATTCAAACCATTTTTAAAAACATGAGATGTTTACGTGAGTTAGGCAGTGTCTCTTAAGGCCCTCGTTGTTATGGAAGTCTTAAACTGTAGAGCTCTAGTAACTAACTTCAAGTCCAACTCATGCTCTCCTGTGAGCATGTTTCCCACATAGAGAAACTGCTTGCTTGACATTTACAATTATGGATCACATTATGGATCTGCCACAACCTGACTAATAACCAGTAAAAAAAAAACATACATTCTGGGGTTTGGCACTGGAAACCAACATCTTGTAGAAACAGCTAAACCGTAAATTGTGTTCTCCATACATTGTATTTAATTGGCAGGTTTAAGGTGGCTAATTAAGGCTAAAAGCCAGAGACTGTGGGGAGGTTAAACAATTATAGTAATTAACCAATAAGGTCAGAGTAATTCATAAGGTTTGTTAGAGTTCATCAGTGAGTGTTCACTGCAAATATATCTGTTAAAGCTCCATTCCAACCCTGCAAAAGTACACAAATTCAAACCTCTACACAGATATTAGAAAATGGATTTAATGGATTCTTTAGTTTACAGATTTTTTTCCTGTGTTGAAGATGTAGATGGACATGTGTCACTTATTAAACTTCTGTATACCAACTGCATGTTTCAGTTTATAAAGAACATCAGAAATGAAGTCTCCATGTGAGATTGATTTTCCGTATGAAGTAACAAACAGCAGATTTTCCAAGCCTGGACCAGCATGCACAAACGTAGTTAGAAATTGGCACTGAACCCAAGACTCACTCACAGATTAAACACAATCACAAAGGGGCACTGAAACCCAGACTCTCTCACAGCTGTTTTGAGTTCTGCAAATGTGTCTGGTTCCAGTGCAGTGTCTCTCCAAAACTGAGTGGGATGGATTATGATTATTTTAGCTAGAACTGAGTGGGTGGATTACGATTATTTTAGCTAGAACTGAATGGGGTGGATTATGATTATTTTAACTAGAACCGAATGGGGTGGATTATGATTATTTTAGCTAGAACTGACTGAGTGGATTATGATTATCTTAACTAGAACTGACTGAGTGGATTATGATTATTTTAGCTAGAATTGAATGGGATGGATTATGATTGTTTTAGCTAGCAGAGATTTGAGTAGATACATTTAGAATAATAGGGCAAAGATGGCCAGCAGTGATACTCCCAGCAGAGCAGAGCCAGTGAGTTGGGAGTGTCCATGCAGTCTGAAGACTCAGCACATAGGGAGCATTGCATTGGGTATGCTGTTTTTATTTTTATTCAGGCGCCTCACCAAAAAAATGATTGGACATGTTTGAAATATGCTCTTATCTCTCATAAGGAAGGGTTGATTGCATTTGTGTGGATCCATCTGATGCCAGCGCATGCTCACGAGGTTTGAAGTGGCTCCCTCTGGATGTTTCTCCTCTCATCTCTTCTCTTTCTGTGTTTGCACTCTTCTTCAACTGCTCCATCTCTCGATCTGCTCATCCCCCTCTCTCTGTCTCTCTGTCTCTGTCTCTCTCTCGAGTACATTTTAAAGTCATTTTCTCTCATTTTCCTTCTCCCACTCTAGTTCTGTCTCTTTTTCATGTGAGCCCAGCTGAAAGTTTGACCCAACAGCACAGAAAATACTGCCCACCTAAATGTCATCCGCGATACTCCATTGTGTTCTCAGTGTTCTACAACCCTTTGGAAGGACCATTGTTTTCCTATTTGTCACTCATATTCTTCTCTTTCTTTTGAAGTTCTGACACTGCCTTCTACTGTATGACATGCCCTTTGAAATCTCAATTAATACAGTTTAATTCCAGTTTGAAGAATATAATTGCCTTTTTTATGTTAGTTATTTGAGATCGTTCAATGGATTCGACATGTCAGATTCAGTGCGCTAATGTGCTAGAGCAGTTATTAACACCATGTTGTGTAGGCAGTGTGATTTCAGTGTGTGAGGAAATTTCTTTAAAGGGCTCTCCTCTCTCTCTCTCCTCTCTCTCTCTCATTCTTTTCCCTTTATCCAGATTGTAATATGTTAAGCCTGATAGTTCAACAAATTTTGAATCAAGCCCATATTTTTTTTAAACGCTCATACTACAGTATCATGGTTTGACCATGAAAAGATGGTTCACCATACCGTAACTGAAGTGCATACTTCAAGGTGCATTCGAGGTGCAATGGGATTGTTACATGGTTATTAGATGCAGTTGCTTTTATTTCCACTGAGGAAAGAGACGTATTTCTTCTGTATATAAAGCCCTGGGCTACGTCTCACTGCATGTACAAGCAGAAGCATCACCAGCTGCAGGTACACCAGGAAAAACCCCAGGTGGAGGCAGCAGTTGTGAGGTCCACTGGGATGATCTTCCACTGCAGTGGTTTATTCACAGCAGAAAATGAAATAATAATGCAAAAATGAATAGGAATATGAAGTATAAGATGAGTAAGAACCCAAATGTACAAGATAGATACCTGTGTAGGTCATATGTCACCCCCCCACTCCTCCCTCTCTACCACTTCTCTCTCTCTCTCTCTCTCTCACGCTCTCTCTCTCTCTCTCTCTCTCTCTCTCTCACGCTCTCTCTCTCTCTCTCTCTCTCTCTCTCTCTCTCTCTCTCTC
>JAOYMR010000008.1:1380736-1395362 GCA_025802075.1 Tenebrosternarchus preto
TCTCTCTCACTCTCTCTCTCTCTCTCTCACTCTCTCTCTCTCTCTCTCTCTCTCTCTCTCTCTCTCTCTCTCTCTCTTTCCCTCTTGTTCTGCCTGTGTAATGTTCTATTTCTCTGTGTCCCTCAGTGCTGAGGATTTTGCCCTCATGGAAATCTAATAAGAGCAGCTAGGCCTTTGGGCTGGATGCATAATGTGTTTTTTCACTTATTCTCTCTCTATCTATCTCTCTCTCTCTCTGCCTCTCTCTCTCTGTTTCTCTGTCTCTCTCTCTTTCTCTCTAGTATGTTCATCTCCCAACTCAAGCCAATTTTGCTGGTACCTCTCTTCTTTTACTTACTCTCTGGCTCTGTATTTTACAGTAATAATAAGTTCTCACAATATACACTCTGTCCACTTTTCTTCTATAGCGTATAGCCTTCACCGACCCCCCCTCTCTATACATTTTTTTTCTCTATGGAATTGTGGGGGATGACAATATTTCATCTCATCTCTACTGTCTTTGCCTTTTGCTCATGTCTGAAAAAAGAAAAACTACCCATGTGGGCCTCTAATCAGGTTCTGATGGTTCTCCAGTGTGAACAGTCCTACCCAGCTCAGCTACAATGCAGCTGACACACACTGACACACAGGAAAGACACTGCTTTAATGACTTTTTCATTTCTACTTCCAGCATTACCTGCTTCAGCAGTGCATACCCTAACCTGTGGTATTAATTCAGTCTGTGATCTGTGGTTGGTGGTGCTATATGACAACAGCAGACTGAAGTGTGTATGTATGTGTGTGTGTGTGTGTGTGTGTGTGTGTGTCCTACGCTTATGAGCCTGACTGACAGACACAGCATCTGCCTAGATTAAACACACTCAGCCTAGGAGGGAGGGGGAGGGGAGAGAAAAGAAGAACAGAAAAGTGGGGAGACCGAGAGACAGAGGTGGAGAAAAAGAGAGAGAGAAACAGAGACAGAGAGGTGAAGAAGAGGTGAGTAATGGAGGGAGATAGAGACTAAATGAGCTTTAGTGATGGAAAGAACAGGACCTAACGGAGAGATGGACATGTACAAGTGACTAGTTTAGCACTGTAGGTGGTCATTTTAATAACACCACTTATTTTTAGTGGGTGAGTGGGTGAAAGGATCTAGGGGAAGGGTTCATCCTCACTTCTAGTTCCATTCCTCCTGAATATTGCATTGTGGTCCAGTGAAAACCTCTGCAATTTGATTCACTGCAAGGACGGTGTTGGGTGGGCGGGTCTGCGAGGACGGTGTTGGGACGGCGGGTCTGGTTGGACGGTGCTGGGTCGGAGGGTCTGGTTGGACGGTGCTGGGTCGGAGGGTCTGGTTGGACGGTGCTGGGTCGGAGGGTCTGGTTGGACGGTGCTGGGACGGCGGGTGGTTCTGTGGGCAGTGCTGATTGAGGCAGCTTTGCTTAACTCACTATGACTCACCTAACCCAGTTAACTTATCAAACAGACATGTTACACTCTTATTCTCAGCCAATGCTCTCTTGTGGCCTCTTATGACTTTACCTTAATGATTCCACTTCACTTATTCATGTCTTTGGAATAGTTTCATAATGCATAATAAAACACATAATGCAGAATATTCCTTTTTGCAAGTGCGTTCTTACCACAAGACACCTAGAACTGCTGATTGTTTGCGTGCAGCTTTCCAGGAAAGTCGTCCCAGTAACTGTTTAAAACCCAACCGCTCTGCTGTCCAATAGCAAAGTGCTCTGCTCTTTACATCTACTCTGTCTAATGGCAACCTGTCCACTATGCAGCTGCTATAGGCAGTGTGTATTGAGAGCTAAACCATGTGACTATAGAATACAAAACAGTCCATGCTGGCATGCATTCTGTGTTTTTGTGTCAGAGCTGACATTACTGTGTGTGTGTGAATGACAGAGCCATAGAATATTAGAACACAGGGAGAGACAGGTGAAGGTAGACAAAGAGGTGTTTCTGTGGATGGTGTCAGCAGGAACGCTCTCTCGTCACTGTCTCATCACGTATGAATCTCTGCTGCTGTGGCCTATTGAGGCTGCTGGCTGCTCTGCTGAGGGGTGTGAGAGACACAAACACACACACACACACACACGCACACACCACGCACAGCCACTTCATATTTTTCATAGCAACCCATAACATCAAAAAACACACCCTGTTTGTACACAAATTCCTCAGTGTCTGAACACAAACATATAAAGTAGGGAGTCTAAAAGTTTAAGACGCTACCAAGAGCTGTCGGCAGTATATATTCATTCTCTTCTTTTTATCTTCAAGCTTGAGGGTCTTTTGTAGAATCTTAGCTGATCCCAGGACCACACCCTTCTGGACAGAGATCTCAAATGTTATTCCTCGGTGCTGGAGCTTCTCTCCCAGGTTGGGGATCACAGTCCATAATACTCCAGTTACCATGGGAACCACTGTCACCTTCACCTTCCACATCTTTTCTAGCTCTTCTTTCAGCCCTTGGTACAATATTTCTCAAGCTTTTCATGTTCCTTGTTCCCGGTGTTGCTTGCACTGGGGATTGCTGCATTTTTCACCCTCTTCTGCCTTCTGTATCTATCACTGCTGTGTCAGGTTGCTTAGCCATTACCATTTTGTCAGTCTGTATCTGAAAGTCCCACAGGATCTTAGCTTGGTCATTCTCCACCACAGCATGTTTCTGTACACTATGTCAGCGACGTGGTTATGGAGCTCCTTGTATGTTCTGCCTGCTAGCATCTTACATCCTGTTGTTATGAGCTGGATTGTCTTGGGCATCTTTGCCCAGCCTGTATCTGGGGTCCTGCCTGGTGTGGTAGATCCCAGCCTCTATTTATCTTGTATTCAGAGCTTGTTCCTGTGCTGCTGTGATTTGTGCCTCTGAGCTGTCTTTCAGTCCAGCCCTTTTCCGCTATTGGAGGGATTTTTCCATATCACTGACTTCCAATATTTGCCAGTGGTTTATAACGTGAAGTGGTTTATCCTCTCATGAAGTTCCTGCTCGTTCTCATCCTCCTCAAGTTTCTGCTGTCTGAGGTCTTCACCACGCACTTCAACACTTGGGATCATCAATGTGCTTTTGGACCTTTGTTGTTTCATCCTGGTTAGTGGCTTCATGCCATTGTTTTATATAAATATATATGGATATACATATATCCATCCACTCTCAAGTCATGTACGTTTTACAGCCCTCTCTAATGTTCACTTAAGTACCTCCCCCAGACCCCCCCCCCCCCCAGCTGCCATGCCACTGCCTGTATCATTATCAAGTGTGTGAGCCTTTAAAGAGACCAAAACTGTTAGCTCTTTGTCTTAAGCAGTCCAATTAAAAAATAGCAAATATCACGTATAGAAAAAGTATACTTGGGTGTTTTTTTAGTTCATAAAAGCCAAGTTTTAGTTGCAAAAGATAATTTTGCTGGATATAAAAACACTTTTAATGAACACACACACACACAAAACGTAATATTTTATTGTAAAAACGGTCTGAAACTCAAGGTTGAAAGAAAATTAACGAGAAGCCATCACTTCCATACAAAGATATACAACACAATAAAAGCACAGAGAAATGTAAACATATAGTAGATGTTAGGAGGTGAAGGAAAATAGTACTGAATCAAGAGGAATGTTTTCAGTTTAGTTAAAAAAAGATCCTAGAGCCACTGTAGATCTTATGTGGTACCAGACAAAATTAAAAACCGTTTCCTATTATTGAAATAGTGCACCATTAAGAATATCAGCTATTTTGAAGCAGAATGTCAACTGACTCCCTATATAGTTACCAAATGCCCAAGATACACTGCAAAATGTACACCTACTGAATAATTTTATTACAGGTTTTCTCTCAAGATAATCATCTGCAAGAATTTTATTTTATTGCATGTACAATAGCAGCCATGTGACCATTAAGATTTTTTCAGTGCATCTGATGATGGAGCAGTGGGTGGAAACTCAGTAGTGTTAATAACATAAATATGGTTGTCATCTTCATAACGACAACAGAGATGATGGTGACACATGGTGTTGCAGGTAAACAGCAGAAATGAGGGGACCGTGAAGTGAGTCCTGAAGCACACCCCATTATCAACAGAGACAGGGCAGGATTTGCTTCCCAGTTATAATAAACTGTCCATCAGCCACATATGAGATGAACCAAACAAGTGCCTTGCCTGCAAAACAAGATCTCTGTAACTCAAATTATTCACACACACACACACACACACACACACACACACACACACACACACACACACACACACACACTGCTATGAGACACATTCACACCAAGTAAACCAAAAAATGTCACTTGCTGTCAGCTAATTAAGCTGAAATTAGTTTTGGACTGAAGGTTTTGTTAACACCAGAATCAATAACACTTTTCATTCTAACTATTTTAATTTTAGAATAAATGTATGGTGGTGTATTGCTCCCAGGTTATCCATGAGGTTTCAGAATTCCCTTGGCTCTTCCTCAGAAATGTTCCATTATCTGACACAAGCGTTCAGTTTTTCTTCATGTAGGAACATCTCTACGGCTTCCCTGTCAGTTTTGTTTCCTTTTTAAAACTGTTGTTCTTTTATGTGGTTCCTCTGTGATGCCACTTTAGTAAATGCCCTTAAATCAAAATTGACATTCTCCACTTTAACCCCACAGGCAACTTTTCAATACAAATATTATTGAATTAAATATGTGAAGAAATGAAAACCTTTCTAAAAATAAACATGTCATGTTTATAAAAACACTTTCATACAGACATATGGATATAGTTTATAAAGTACTTAATAATTAGCAAATGTTAGTTTCAGCCAAGAGATGCATTTTTTTATAGACAAAGGAAAATGTACTGTCCAATACTCTATCTATTGGAGATGCTGGTGTATTGGCTTCGGTACCCTTACATATGGGAGTGACTATGAATAGGCTTGTGAAAGGACGAGGCATCTCAAAGACCAGCCCTCGGCAACAACGTCTTTGGCTTTCATATCTGAGGCTGAGAAACATTCTTGTTCCTTCCTCAGACCTCTGTTGTGTTGTACCACCATCTGCCATAGTCTAATTTAATGACCACAGCGGAAACAGCTGATCAGTCATATTACCTGATTTTATTTGCAGATACATTATTTATACTTTTGGTGTACAAGAAAAAAAAAATTCCTCAAATCTTGTATGACTTTTTTGTCTTTTTTTCATTTATTTTCTATTCTGTTCTTCTCCTCTCTTTGTCGTCAGCCATGCTGTAGTTCATGCCATTGTTTTATTTCAAAACCAGCGTGCTGCATTTTTCTTCTGATTGTCCTTGAATATTGCAGGCAGAAAAATAGAGAGAGGGAGAACAGGACGAGAGAAAGAGAGAAAGAGAGAGATGAAAGGCTGGCTCCTCTTCCCAGTCCCACCTTACCACCTTAGACTCATAGAACTGTATCTGTTAGTTGTGGTTTATGTGACTCTGGAAGGTATGTGAAACGTGTGTGTGTCTGTGTGTGTGTGTGTGTGTGTGTGTGTGTGTGTGCTTGTAAAAGCATGTTGACTGTCAGGCTTTCAGACACCTCTGAGAGATATCTGGCCACTGGTCAATCTTGTTACTGTGGAAACAGAACTTTGCATTTGTATGCAGGAACTGAGCGAGTCAAATGGCCGTACAGTGATGTTTATCCTCCTCATCATTTCTCACCTTATTTGACTGCTTTGGTTGCTGTTTGATTGGGTTTTCTCTTACTGTCTGTACTTGCTGTTTTATAATATAAAATGTAATTCATTTTAGAAAATGAAATTTTATACAATTGTAATTAACTGAACTTGGAAGACCTCCAAAATCAAAGTATATCAAAGTACATCTTTTTCTATTTTAATGGACATTGACTAAACCCATAAACCAACAGAAAAACCAACAGGGGTGGTAATCTACATTTGAACTGTTTAGTGTGCCACACAGATTCATGTCTGAATAGCAGCTGGGCCACGTCCCACCCCAGCCGAGTCTCACTGTCAGTACAATAAGCAATGCTCTCTAGCTTTGCTTTCTTGTACATTCCTCTCTCATCCCTTTGTTTTCTCATCCTTTTTTCCTTCAGAGGCCTGGGAACGTGAGGGTATGGCGGAGGACTGTGCTCTACCGGACTGAGGTAATTGTTATCATTCCTGGGATCTGCTGGGGCCACTCGGCCACCTTCTGAGTCACAGCCCTGTGTGCCCCCATCACCACTGGGACAACTGTGGTGTTGACCTTCCACGACCTCTCTGTTTGTTCTTCCAGCCCCTGGCTTTTCTCTACCCTCACATATTCCCTCCTTTGGATGTTGCACATGATTGCCTCATCCATTATCATGTATATAAATTATTGACACTGCAAATAATTGGCATTATTACTATTACCACCACATTTCCTTTTTAATTTTGAGTATATTTAAAACCTTAGTTTACTCAAATGCTTTTGCATTGTTTTAGTTAGATTCATTTATTTGTTTTATTAAGATGTGTGGTTAGATTTTATATAAAGTGGTAGAGAGAGAGATGTTTAAAATTTTCGTGAAGTATACAAGGTTTCCAGAAAAACAAGATATTTTAGATGGAGCTCCTGCATCAGCTGTGCAAGCAGTAGCTCTGCTTGTTCTCTCTCTCTCTCTCTCTCTCTCTCTCTCTCTCCCTCTCTCTTTATATAAAAACCTAACACCTTAATAAAAAAATGCAGAACATTTTAGTAAACTGTGGTATTACAATTATATTAAATTAAAAATGATTTGTTGTTGTAATAAAATCATAGGGAGTAAAATTATTTTTTTTAATTTTAAAGTAAACTAACTTTATGTGCCCTTATGAAACTATGTGCCACTACAAAACGTTTCATGTTCTTTCACATTATTAAACTGTTTATAATCATTTATTATTTGTTTACATGGTGATGTTCTGAAGTTTATTGCTGGACAGTAAAGTTAAGTGCAGTGCTGAACATTGATGTTCTGAAGTGCAGTGCTGAACAGTGAAGTTTTAAAGTGATTTTCCCATGCAAGGCATCCATTTATCTTTTTTTGTGTTTTTGTGAGACCTAATATCAGTGTATATCAATCTCTGTTTTGAAAAACAAGCTTTTTGAAAGTCAGTATCACAGGTTTTCTAACACTTGCTTCATAATAATAAATATAGATATTTACTACCTAAAAATGTCGTGTTAGAAAAAGATATTCTTTTTCACTGTTGACGTGGTCTCTGCTCTTCCAGCACGTGTACTTGTGCTCCCGTGCTCAGCACGTGTGCTTGTGCTCCCGTGCTCAGCATGCCTCATGCAAGCAGGATGTATGTTTTGCTTTTACTGCTGAATGTATTTTGTGGAAGAGAAGGAAAGCACAAGCTGGGATCGTTTGCTTTTATATTTCAAATTCTTGAGCTTGTTAAGGTGGTACTTAATTCCCATTAGTAATAATGACTTCATTTGAATGATTTACTTCAAGAAGGCCAATTGCTCAATCATTATAAGTTTATCACAATTAATGGAATTAGTACAATTCACTTGATTTATTTACATTTACACAACAGCAAATACAAACACAGCAGGATATAAACACTTCTGTTTACATAACAGAAGCAGTTACCAAACCGATCAAATTATTTTTCAAGAAAAAAAGACACCCACACATCTTCCCCCTAGTACATCTCTCCATCATACCCATCCTCTTCAATGTTTCTAACATGCAGTGTGTGTGTGTGTGTGTGTGTGTGTGTGTGTGTGTGTGAGTAGACACATCAAATGTATTAGATGTTAAGATCTCTTAAAGCCAGTAGATCTCCAGTGGTAGAGTTGGAGACATTGCATGTGATCATAATTCAACAAAACGTGCTAAACGTTTTTAAAACGCAGTGTGGCTTTCATAAGCATTATAGCAGACTATAGATCTGGCTCTTTCTGCTCTGTTTGCCTTTGGTTGAGGCTCATTATGGCTCTTTGGACGCTTTGCAAGCTGAACTCATCCCTGTCCCACTGCATGGTTCCAGAAAACCTTTATCAAATTCTTATTTGCTTTGATCTCCGCGCAATCGAATCTCCATTCAGACTCCTGTTAATCGTATTGACCTTTGGATAATGCCATTGCTATTGACCTCTGAGGAAAGGTCCTTCAGTAAACCGTAGAAGAGCCTCATAAAAAAAGGAAAAAGGGGGGGGAAAGCAATTTATTTCCTTTTTATTATTCATATTATTATTTTTGTTTTTAAAGCACCTTAGAAATTGTTGTAACAGAAAATATGTATCTATGCACTTCTTCAGTTAAAATAGTATAGTTTTAATAGCACTGCAGTAGTAGTTTTTTCATGTCATTGTTTTATCTACCATGATACTGTATCCAAGGTTATTAAACTGCTGTACAAGGATCGTACACATCAGCACATGTAACATGGTATTTCTATAAAGCTTCTCTATATTAATTACAGATAGTAAATCTCTATTGTATATAAACATGAACCACTCTGCATTACTGTTTGCACATGGTATGCAGCAGTAGATCACAGAGAATGCGATTAGTTTTAGTGGCCATTAGTAACTATGTCTATAAAGGTAATGAGCACCACTTCTTACTCCTCTTCTTGTACCCAGTCTAATCCTGTACTAGTCATTCTTCTCCTGGGAGGGTGTATTAGCAAACAGTGGTCAGTTGGATCCAGTCTATTTCTATCTCTCTCTCTCTCTCTCTCTCTCTCTCTATCACTTTTCCACTTACTGTTCTCTCTTTTGTGTCTCTTTCTCAGAAGCAAGTTTTAGTCTTATTAAGATTCTGAGTTCAGTAACATTGGATTAAGAAGCAAACCAAGAGATGTTTGTCAAGCAGCACTCAGCATGGAACGAGTCCTTAATTAAGCTTCACATGAGCAGGACTGAAGGTAAATGAATGAAAGCTTTAAAGAAACAGTAAAAAAAAAAAAAGATCGTTTTTAATTTTTTTTCTACAAATAGTTTCTTCTTCAGTCTCTTCCTCCTCCTCCACACACACGTGCATGTACACACACAGACAAACAGACACACACACACAAACACACACAGTGTATATTAGAAATATTGAAGAGGGTGGATATGATGGAGTGATGTGCTGGGGGAAATATGCGGGGGTTTAAGTTTGCTAACTGAGTGCAGCAGGAGAGTCTTAAGAAGCTTAGATAACAAACATAAATTGGAATAAGTTGGCAAGACAAATCTCAGGCATGGGCAGGGGAGCAGGGCAGGAGAAGCATCAGCAGAATGAAGGAGGAGATGGAGAGATAGAGGTAGGAATAGGAATATTAACTTTATGAAGATGAAGAAGCAGAGAGCAGGGAGGAAGGGAGATATGGATCAAGAGGAGGTCGACAGTGTTCTTCTAAAAATGCTAAAACTCACAAATACTTTGAATATGTGTCTGCATGTGTGTGTGTGTGTGTGTGTGTGTGTGTGTGTGTGTGTGCGTGTGTGTGTTTGTGGGTGTATGCTTGTGTGAATGTGCATTACCATTCAGTGAATAATCACTCATGCCGTGACTTAGCTTGAAGTGCATAGAATATGAATTCAACACTATCCCTACTTTAACATGTAGAGGAACAGTAGTGTGTGTGTGTGTGGCTGTGTGTGTGCATGTGTGTGCAGACCCATGTGTTTTCTCATTGTAGAAGCAGTATGGTATAGCTTGGGGCTTGTAAAGCTCTTTGTGGGACACAACCTAATTGTCTTCCCCTCTGCAGCCTACGCTAGCAACACTGTAATCTAATGAAAGGAGGGAAATCTCTCTTCTGAATATCCTGTCCCTGCAGGCTAGACTCCTGCTCCCTACTGTCTCCCTTCAGCCTGTTTCCCTCTCCCTACTGTCTCCCTCTCACTGCTGTCTCCCTACAGCCTGTCTCTCTCTCCCTACTGTCTCCCTACAGGCTGTCTCCCTCTCTCTACTGTCTCCCTCTTCCTAGTGTTTTCCTACATCCTGTCTCCCTCTCCCTAATGTCTCTCTACAGCCTGTCTCCCCATTGCAGAGTCTCTCCCTAAATACCTGCAACAGGATTTGGCTGCATTCAGGCCTGCTGTGAATACAACTTCAGCTGCCATCATTTGTAATTACCTGAATATCTGCACTAATCACTCATAAAAATATGTCCTGACATTCAACTAAGTCACAATAAGACATAAACAAAACCTACTAAGAAATCACAAGAAGCTTCTTTTTGTCAGTACAAAAGATTGGTTACTGACAGATCCTGTTCTTCACAAGAAAGACTCACTACAATAAACCATGCCCTAATTAAAAGAACAGAATAGAACAGTAGAGAAGAAAAGGCTTTTTTAAATATATGCATGTTTGTTCATCCATAGTAAGACAAAATATGAATGAAGGAAGATGAAACAAAGGTCCAACTGATTAAAACATAAAATATTATGTTTAGAAGGAAAAACATTGTATACAAACACCAAAACTTCATTCAGCCATGAAACATGGTGGAAGACGTGTCATGCTCTGACACTGCTTTGCTGACACCATAATCACCAGAGCAACGAAACCAAAAGTCGAAGGTGTACAAGAAGTTTTACAAGAGAATATCAGTGCAGCAGTCTGTCACCTGATACTTATTAGAAGTGGACCAAGAAGGCAATGACCTGAACCACTGGAGTAAATGAACAACAGAATGACCTGAAAAGAAGAATGTGTGTCCTGGAATGACCAGGTCAGAGTCCATACCTCCATCTAAGTGAAATGACAGAGTCAGAGTCTGTACCTCCATCCAACTGAAATGTTCTGACCAGACTTGATGATACCTGTTCACACAAGGAATCTTAGAAATATCAACAAACAAAAACAGTTTTTATTACAGGAAATACAGGAAATATCTGGCAGAGGTTAATCTGTTTTTTTTTTTTTTGTTAGTAAATATACTGTTGTTTGGTTTGTGTGTGTGTGTATGTGTCTGTCTGTGTCTGTGTGTAGATGTGTGTGTGTGTGTGTGTGTGTGTGTGTGTGTATCTGGCTATCTATGTCTAAGATACCTGTATATGAACCCTGCAGGCCTGTCATTCTTCATCTTATCACACCCAATACACACACCCACACACACACACAAACACACACACACACATACACATACCAGCATATGAGGGAAAGCATGTGTATCAAACTGCTGCATGTCCTTGAACCCTTGAACACAAAAGGGATCAGTTCTGGCTAATATGATGGTGTGCATGAATTCGTTTATATGTTCATACCACAACGCTTGGACACAGCACACAGACTGCGAGTTAGAAAAATGCCAGTCCTTGTTCAGAAGCTCCCGCACGTTGGCTGTGATCTTTCAACACGGCCTCTCACACACTGCTCTGTCATCACCCAGCATCACTACACGCCCTTCAGTCACTCCACAGCCTCACACACCGAAGCCCGTCTGCCATGGATGTCTGTGCGTCGTCTGCAATTACAATCCAGCTAAATTATTTATCCCTGTCCTCTCCCAGTCTCACACACACACAATCAGGACTTTATGAGGTAGTTGGAGGCTCCCGGGAGGGGAGTCGGTCTGATGATGTGGTGGCTGCAGTGGGGGACTGTGGGAATGTGCTGTGTGCCTTGGATAATTTATTCTGTTGCTGTTCTTTCTAGCTGCTGTTGGTACTCAAATCAGGATACACACGAATCAACCGCAAAATGTGTTGAGACTGTCAAAGGGAAATATGTTAATGAACATTTCCTGTGGTAGCAGCGCATAAATGGGTTTCTGAGCCGTGTGCTCTCCCACACATGCATTCTGATGTGATAGATATTATATACTAATCAATCATGAGTCTAGATTGTGGACATTATTTCAGCTAAGTTGATCTTTATATGTCACGTAACTAAATTAAGCAATTTCAATGTTATTGTTGCAAATAAAATTATATTAAATGTAAAATAAAATATTTTACCATATGTCTGATATCATCAGTTATATCATCAACAATTATACACATTTGGGTTGGAGGTTTTCATGGTGTTTCAGAGCACAAATCAATGCAGTAAACTCAACGTGGCTTATGCTGTGAAGCTGTAATCTTTGAAGGCTTTTAAAAGCTTTGTTTTATTCACAGTGGAGCAGAGCTGTGTATTCTGCTTGGTGGATCCCACTCACGGGGGAAAGAATGTGGTGGTATGTGGGAGGGTGATATCACATTCAATCTGGCTCCATTTGTAATGAGAAAAGGTTGAAGTTCACATAAATATTTATTATATGATTCTTAACCTCTCAATTAACTGGCATAGAAAGAGTATGGGGTGTTAGGACTGTCTATAATGGTTGAAACTATTTGTCCAGTTTCACAGGTGCATCATTAAAATTCAGATTGAGAACCTGTCATTTGGTGATACTCTAAAAGACGCTTCCAAACAATATATACACTGTGAGGTCGTGCAGGCTGTAACAGATTCAGTGAACACTCATCTGAATCAGTCAAAGAGGAAATAATACAGAGCAGAATTTATAACTGTGTAACTGATATTCTTTATTTCTCTCTCTCTCTCTCTCTCTCTCTCATCTCCACCTCTGCTCTCACCTCAACCATCAATCTGTATCTAGTACAACTTCTTATAGGTTCAGTGTATTTTGTTATGACTGAGTGAAATAGACTCTGAGAATAAATATGAAATGATGAGCAAAATCTCTAGAACAGCAATATTTTTAGTCAATTCAATTCAACTGAAGCTCATTTTCAGCACCAAGGACAGAGTCAGTCTTTGGAATCAGTTCTAGCTGAACTCCTGCTTTTGTTTCCTATAGATTTACATACTTTGCTTTCCTTGCACATTTCATTTTGAAATGAACTGAAATCACATTTCAGAAATATAATGAATACTGAATAATGAATACTGTTATTATTATTAGAACATACCAACTGTCGCTTTGTTGTAGGGTTAGACAAGCTTTCCCTGGAGGTGGCAGGAGTTTTATACAGCAAGAGTTTGCAAACCAGAGTTTGGCCTGTGAATGTGTAAAAAGTAGAACTTTGAAACTCTTGTATTTGTTAATCATCAATCATTTACAAAATAACAGCTGCTTTGAGTTGTAGAAACATACATTTGTCTTAACATCTTAGAGTACACTATAATTTAAGAGAGCAAATGTTTGCTAATATTGATTCATTAATATTGATGTTAATGTTAATTTTAATGTTTAATTTTACACTGTAAAAAATCTAATTCAGCTCAGACATGAATAAAAAAAAACTTGGTCAGTGAAATGAATCAAAATGTCAGTGAAATTAATGTAGTTGATTTACTAAAAACATTAAGTTCCTACCCAGGAAAGAACTACAAAAGTCTTATGTAGGAACATGTGGACATAATTTTAGAACCTGCCAAAATCTTGAGTTTCAAATCAGCCAAACACAATAATTAAAGCAATTATAACTCCACTTGAATGGCAGTGGTTAGTTTGTTGGCTCAAGCTGAAGCCTTTTAACATTACAGGCCTGATTAAACTAACTGACCCTAGAGCTGAGTGAATGTATTTTCTTCATGTATCACACATACTGGCATCCCTATATTTAACTGAACCTCCTATACGAGGGATACACTTGATAGAAGAAGGTCCATGTAACCATTAACTGTTCGTGAGGAGTGTATGGTAGTTGAAGCCTGGGTGTTTGCACTGCACACACACTCTACACGAAAGACAGCAGCATGTAATAGAAAAAGGCGAAAATGAGTAATGAAGCCATGAGATGCTACAGCCTGATATCAGACTCCATGACTTCATTATATTCCTGAGTGGTACTGGCTGCTCTGGAAAGGCTGTGATAATCGTCTGATCTCTTAATTTGGAACCAGTCCAAAAATGTGACCACAGTCACCATGCTAGGGTCTCTCTCACTGTAACAGAGATCAGCGCCGCCTCACTCTCTGTTCTGAGCTGAAATTGAAACTGTCTTTGAAGGCAACAGCTGAAGTAATGAACGGACTCGTTGCTGTGAGGGTATTTTATGAATGAAGCTGGAAGCAGGGGGTAAACGGGGTCAAGTTGGAATATGTGGGGGAAGAAGAATTCACGTAGCAAGTGCAAATCCCAGTGAGATCTATAACAGCAGGCCAACACACAGGCTAGATCAAATGTTTTTCCTTCCATGATCACCTTCAGCTTACCCATTATGGTCTAACTGTTATCTGAACTTGTACTATACAGCTCAACATATACCTTGTTCAATACACACTGTACTGTACTATGTTCCATGATCTGATACTACCAGGACACTCACTTTCATTATGCACCCTACACTGCAGGTATCGCTGATACTAATGGTATTCGGAGTAGTCATTATGAATTGAACTACCACATGACATCAAGTTCAATGTCTGTGCTGCTCTCAGGCAAATGTCAAGTACATATCTGTATTTTATATATAGTTGTGTAAGTAAATATATTGCTTTTTTTGTAATTATCCTTATATAGTCCCTTCCCTTTATTTTACTTACTGTCTGTTCATGTGTGTCTTTGAACTTTTATATGCTAACATTGTTTCAGAATGTCTTCAGGCAAGGAAATAATTACTGTGCAGCTTGTTTAAAGAAGTAGGAGCAAAGAATAAGAAAGTGAAAAGTCATGTTTAGTAAGAGAGTCCAGTCCCGACTGCTGTAGACCCTAGTTTAGTAAGAGAGTCCAGTCCCGACTGCTGTAGACC
>JAOYMR010000008.1:1434729-1448394 GCA_025802075.1 Tenebrosternarchus preto
AAAATCTGTGCAGCACGTCATCATGGCAAGGACTTTAAAACAAGATTCTTCTGGGAAATGAATAAAACATTCAGCACATACACAAATAAACATGCAGCAAAGCAAGAACATAAACGTGCACACACACACACACACACACACACAGATCTATCACTCCATGGGAGGGAGGAAGCAACATCAGAAGAAGCATCTTTGTTAATATTGAATAATACTGAGTTGTAATACTGAATCCTTCAGGAGTTCTTTTTTGTGAGTGGGTTAGTACCCTAAACATTCCCCTGAGCAGCTCTCACCCTCTTCCCCATGACAGAGACAGGAGTAAAACCCAAAGAGCAAGAAAGCAAACAAAGGATCACACACATGAGAAAGCAGTTCACTTTAATACTTTGATGTACGTACCAAACCATTTCAAGCAAGGTTAATATTTCATTTACTGTGAAGCATCATGCCAGCAAATGTACTGGAGAAGAGACTGATGACTGCATTTGTTTAAGTTGGATCCATCACACTGGATATCGGCGTAAGAGGAGCAGTTTTCCCTCCCAGACCGCTGGTGAACACCGCGCTAATGGGAGCAGAGGTCTGCTTAGGACCATTTGTTTTACTGAATGAAGATGGAAGTACCCCCGTCTCTCCCTGATTCTGTCAAAAACAACGGCTGAGTGCACGCGTAACCACCAGCCGTCTGCACAGGCTCCGTTCCCAACCCCACCCCCCCGAGGTCGCCGCTCCGCCCGTGTGCATGATCACAACCGGCCATGGAGGAACTTCTTACATCATGCTTGATATGCAAAATTGACTAAAATCAATTTGTTTGAAATTATGTTTGTACAAGATAAGGAAACTGAAGAAGAACTGCGCCAGGAATGGTTTGTATATAATTATGGGTCTAAAGATGGAATTTGTTTAGACTTTTGTCTTTTGTCTGTAGCCCTGAAAGAAAAAACTTAGTTTAGAAAGTCTTAAGAAATTAGCTGGTAACACATACAGACTTTCATATGTAATGTAGTGGTATAATTTTACACTTAGTGACACTGCCCCCTTGTGGCAAGTGCTTCTTTTCACAGCCTGAGTTAATCCTGTCTATAATGTAATGGGAAGGAATGCAGTATTTATTATTAGAGCTTGTTACATACTGCTCAAGGACTTAAAAAACATTGAAAGAAAAACAGTTACAAAATAGAAATGAAGCTACTATGTCACTGTAATGAATGATTAAAACATTCTGGGATATTAAACCTTTTTCAATGTCAATCCGTTAGACTTAGCCAAATAATTGATCAGTCTAGCACTACCTACCATGTCCATTAGGTGGAGCCATGTCTCTGCTAAGGACCTACCTCTGAAGCACTGGCAGGATTTCACATCAGTTTATCATGCATTTGTGAGGGGAAGCTAATCTTAAATCATACCTCCAAGGTTTTACAGAGCTTTAATTACGAGAAGCCCTATATCTGAATCATTTATATAGTGCAAATGACTGTGGTTGCAGTGAGCAAACTGCAATTGATCGACAATATCACAAAACATCCTGAGTGGAGCTCTCAGAATTACACAGCAACAATCCTATGTGCCATACCACAGAGATTCAGGTTTGAACCGCAGCTGCGCCAAGAAACTGGGAGGGAGACATTACATTGATGTAGCAGGTGGTCATGGTGATTTGCGACCATGTGAATGTGTTGAAGCGTTGCTGTTCTGTTGCTGTGTACAGGCTGGTTTAAAATGACGCAGTGGCAGAGTCTCCCAACCATGGGCAGCAGCAAATCTCACCTCCACGGAACACTGCTACTGCCACTGCTGCTGCCACAGCTGCTTCCGCTACTGTTACAGCTGCTGCTGCCACTAATGCTACAGCTGCCACTAAACTGGAGAGAAACCATGGCATGTTTTCAAGGATGTGTGCATTAGCCTTTTCATGAGTGTTTTCAAGACAAACCAGATCACCTGTAATACGTTTTGCAGAAGAGTACAAGTTAGACACTCATCATTTATTATTTATTTACTAATAATAAACATTGAATTACACATGTCTGTGTGTCAGTCAAAAACACCTGATCTCAGCTATTGTGCAACAGGTGATTCAGTTCCAACACATCTGGCTCTCAAATTCAGGTGCTAGTACAAACATTGATTAAATGGATCTGATAAGAGTTCACATTTAATTGTCAAGGCAGTAAATCTCCAGGGTCCAGTTCCCAGGATCTAAATCTGCTCTAACACAAACATGTCAGTCAACCCCTTCTTTATTTTGTAATATACAAATATTATACCTTCTACACCAGAGAAGGATTTTAAGAAATAATAGAGTATAAGGACAAGTAGACGAGCTCTGAATCTGTGCTCAGTGCTTCCTGTGTACTATGCTATTGCACACGAGCAAAATCTCATTCAACACTCTGCCTCCACAGCCCTTACCCAGCATACACCCATTACATCACTGCCGTACACGCACTCCTAGCACAACAGGACCAACAGTGAACCAGGGCAATGATTGTGTGTGTGTGTGTGTGTGAGAGAGAGAGAGAGAGAGAGAGAGAGAGAGAGAGAGAGAGCGAGAGGGAGAGAAGAAGAGACGCACAGAAAGAGAGACACACAGAAAGTAAAAAGCCTTTCAAGTTTAAAGAATGAATGACAACTTGAATGAAGAGAGAGAAGGGAAACAAACCAGCAGCACTGGTATCTTTTGCTGCTTGACGACCCAACACAGACATCTCTGCCCTTCCCATCTTTCTGCCGCTCGCAGGGAGAAGGAGGGAGGCGACGAGGAGCAGAGATGGACATGGGGAGCTTTTCCTTGCCACTGCCGCCCTTGTCTTGCTCACTGGGGGCTTGAACTCGGACACTTGTAAAGCTGCTTTGAGACAACATCTGTTGTAAAAGGCGCTATATAAATAAAACTGATTTGATTTGACTGGATGAGCTCTCCTCGACTTCCTCAGTATTTTGTCCAATAGCAGCATCCAAATGATACAATGCATATCTAACCAGCCATCCATTTCAGCTGGGCCCCATGCATAGCTAATGCACTGAGCCAAGAGAGAAAGGATGTGTCAGGACATGTTTCGTGGGTGGTGCCGGGGGTGGGGGGTGGTGGAGGTGAGTGGTGCCAGGGGTGGGTGGTGGATGAGAGCTGAATGGAGGCAGTGGATGGCAGACAGCCGAAGGGTTGCAAGACAACTCCACATATTCAAATACGCTTTACCCTAAAGTGAACATTTTATCAAATGACTTTGTTATTACTGTCGACCTAAAAATGTAATAGAAAAAATAATGGCATTTACTTTATGTGAGTAATAAAATGGCGGAGCCCATAACAGACTGGAAAAAATAGAGAAAGAAGAAAGAAAAAAAAGTCATAGAACAAAGAAATACTGAATACAATAAAGAAATAAGTAGATAAAGAGGAGACCTCACTTCTAACATTTATTTAACTCTATTTACACAAATGCAGAATATGGCACTGATCAGAGTTGATGGAGCATCTAAACAAACAAACAAACAAACAAACAAACAAACCTGCTACTAAAAACACAAGAGGACTCAGTGTCAGGAGAATCACTGCAGGCAATTCAACAATGCTGGCATCTCAAAAAACAAAATCCCTGTACACAATTAGTATTTGTCTTTGTCATTTAGCACAAGATACCAAATAAGAACAAATGGGATAAATTAGGGTTGAGTCAGGATTATATTACGTTTTTTTTTTTTTTTACATAACACCATATGTAAGATAAGAGAAAGTAAAAACTAAGTCAACACTGAAGAACACGCAGAGCTATGTAAACACTGTCAAAACATTGTTGAATTGCTTGAAAGAAACAGATGGTGAAAAAGAGAAATGATTTCTCTTGATTTCTCACTCAGGTTTGCCACTGCACAAGATCCAAGGTTCTGAAGAGTCGTTGGCCAATCTGAATAAATAATCTTACAGAATGGAATTCATTCAGAATTTCACAGAAAGCTCCAACAAAAAGCTAAAGAATGAGCTCTGCGTTTACATATGTGGGATGAATGCTTCTGCCAAAATCAGAGTAATGCATTTTATCAAATCCCACCTTTTAAAAGTACAAAAACCAATCACTTTTAGCATGAAATGAATCTTCGTGATGGTAGTAGGTTCTGCATGTTTTACAATTAACCTCTGGGAGTCGTAAAAATGAAACACTGGTTTTGTACAGCAGTCATGTCATCAAGGGAGCCTGTCTTCCTCTTCAGATGTTGCAGCAAGTCATGTGACCAGCCATGTGACCATCGGTGAGGCAGCAATGTGCGACTGACAGGAAAAGTGTAAAAATGCTACTTCTTGTGCCTTCAAGCAGTATTTGCATTTTAGTGTTGATGCAGAATTTAGTTCCATGTCCAGTAGTTGGAAGGGAGCTCCTGCTGGCGACTGTCACCAAATAAACCAGGGGAACTGGAACTGGAGCAGGGTGCTCGCACTTTAAAACTCCCTTCAGGAGTCAGTCTACAGCAAACCATGTTGAACAGTAGACAGTAGATACTGTAGATACTGTAGTCTGCTGTCACATGATTGTCATGTCTGTGTGAGAACATGTGCAACTACATGTATGAAACCCTTCTTAAGGTCATAAAAGAATGTTAGACTGCATATCTATCTATCTATATCTATCTATCTATCTATGTCTCTTTTCCACTGGTTCAGTAAAGTGCTTTGAGGGGCATGTATTTACACTTGAGGGTGGAGGCTTTGCCAGAGGGCTTCAAGAAAGGATCAAGAGCAAGTCCACAGCACTCAGTAAACACACACATGCGCATACACACATATCTTCAGGAAGAACGCGAGAGAAGTGTGTGAGCGTCACAGGTCACACAGGAGAAGTACCTGGTTGTGCCCAGCTGTCTTGGTAAGAGTCCTCCCTGAGGAGGCAGGGCTGATCAGAGGAATGGGGGCGGGACCGGTCTGGGGAATGGGAGCGGGGAAGGGGGGACGGGGGAAGGAGTGAGCTGTTGGGGCTGGTAATATCGCCTTCACCAACCAGTGTCAGGTCCATTCCGCTCTCCTCCTCCTCGAGTGCCTGGGCCCTGCCCTCGCGCCTCCAATCGGCACCCCCCGACAGCGCCCTGCTGTGGCCGCGTGAGATGGGCGAGATGGTGGAACTGAATGGCGCCTGGTTCTGAGAGGCAGGCTTTCTGTGGGGGGGCATCAGGGCCCGCCGAGCACCCTGCACTTCCACAGCCGAATCTAAGCTTTGCGACTGGTGACTGGCGCTGAGGGCGGAACCGTTCTCCTTGGAACGGGGGCGGGGCTTGTGGGAGGCAGGGGTGGAGCTCAGGGGGTGGTCACAGGGATTCATTTCCGGGTCGAGGCGCAGGAAGTCGGGCAAGACGAGGTCGGATTTGTTCAGCAGACCCCGCTGGTCGTCAGCTCGGTTGCTCTGTGCTTTGGATATGAGCTCGAAGAATTCTGACCAGAAAATATATACACAAAGTTTCAAATCTCTGCCTCAAAATTGGAGTAAATACATAAATGAATGAATAAAGGGAAAAAAATCCTATACATATGTAAGACACAGCAGTTTGTAAGAGAGAGAGCATTCATGTTAACAGGCATTAGTATCCACTTCATAGTGGTGCACTAGCATTAACTTCATCAGCCAATGATCCTACTCAGACCCATTAAGCAAAAGATGTAGCCAAAGCACCTTCAGAGTTAAATCGAGAACAGAAGATAATCTGATATAAACAGAAGGAAGGAAGGTGTAAAGAATTAGACCGAAGGCAATAATGTTCTTTACCTTCAGCTTCATCTATATTAAGCTTTTTGTGTTTTCGTTTTTCCACCTGGACCCTGGATTTGACAGATGAGGGCTTTCCTGAAGATCTGTCCTCCCCCTAGGTGGTCACAGTGAGAACGAGGCACATTAGGGCTGTGTGGATGACAGTGCCTCCGTCGGGGGGTGGAGGGGGGGTTCTTTACGGGGTAATGAAATCACTGTGTCCTCTCCAGGTCGTGGGTCTACTTCCCCAAACTAGAACAACGAGTTCTACTGCATCCACACATACACATACACTAGTGCTGCTGCCAGGGCTAATCTATCCTGTTCCACACCACCGCAACAGAGCACAATGACCATCACCAGTACAACACACCACAAACACTTCACAACAAAGTTCTCAAAACTGCCCCTTTCTTCTGGTTCTTAATCCAGATCTCCTCACAACTAGCTCCAGCTATGGACCTAAACAATTTGCCCTAATTCGCCCCCCTCCCAAATAAAACAAGCAAACTAAACAAAAACAGTCTCATGCAGGTGCAGAGGCCTTGGAGGAAGAGTGTGGTTAGATCATCCAGAGGTCCAGAAGGTCACAGATTCTCTCAGAAGAGGGGGAGGGGCCAGCCATGCACAGACCCTCCCACCAGTACACACAGGCCAAGGTCAGAGAGCGAGAGAGAGACAGAGAGCGAGAGAGAGACAGAGAGACAGAGAGCGAGTCTGGGCTTGGACAGAGGCAGAGAGAGTTGAGTGTAGGAGTAGGCGTGGCTCTCTTACTGTGGCGGACTGGCTCCTCGTGGACAGGGGAGGTCCATGACTCTTTGTTAAGGCCAGTTTCTGTTTGTCTGCAGAGCAGTAGAACACCGAAGAACATGAGATCACACACCATGCTGGTATTTACAAAGCAGCACGATTAGAAGTGAATAAAACATGATGAGCCATCTGAAACATTTTGAGCCTCTCTGACAGAACGGATGATTTCCAGAGCGTCGTGTGCAGTAGTGGCAGTATGTGATACTGCAGGCTGACCAATCGGCAGCACAGGTCATGTGCACGTGGAGTAACACTTAAGTGAGTGTTGATACCGACACTGTGCATTATGGGAAATCCTCTGCTGCTCATTCAGATCTACTTCATGCCACTGCACTAAACATCCTTTATACCATGTTTTATACTTCAAGTTAACACAGTATATTTTGCACCTCAAGTGCCTGGAGTATTTATATTTTAAGCATGATGTAATATATATTATTAGATATGTAATATATTATTAGATATGTAATATATATTATTAGCTATGTAATATGCTATTAGATATGTAATATAAATTATTTGATATGTAATAAGATGTGTAATATATGTAATATACATTCATATATATAATATATACGTGAGATATGTTAGATGTATAATATATGTTAGATATGTAACACATGTCTGTGTTTCTTCTACTGTACCTCTACAATTTCCTTCAGGATCAGTACATTTGTTTACATCAGTACTACTTGCTTGCCTATCTGTCTGTCTGTCTGTGCTACCCTGCATGTGCAGGGGGCGGGTCTTACCTTTGGCTGTGCCATGCTCGGCTGCCTCCAGCACCACCCGTAGCCCGTCCAGGTTGGAGATAGGCAGGCCAAGGTCCAGAGGCTCTTTCTCTCCACTCTATACACACACAGAAAAATGCCACCACCTTGGATGCTGTCCAGAGACATGCCGGGGTTTCAAACTCTCCGGGGTTTCAAATTTAGAATTTTTGAGTGGCACAATCTGCATTTCTACTCTTGATTTATCAGCATGTAAGAGTGTTCAGCCTGATGATACAAGCAGGAGCAGGTTGACATCAGCAGAGTGTGTGTTCTGTATGAAATATGTCCATAAGCCTGGATTAACCCCACACCTCAAATTAACCCCACACCTTAGACTAACCCTGGATTAACCCCACACATCAAACTAATCCCAGACTAACCCCACACCTCAGACTAACCCTGGATTAACCCCACACCTCAAACTAACCCCAGACTAACCTCACACTACTGTAGTCAAGTTTGAAAATGAGCTTTTCCTGACCTGAAACTTGCACTGTGCTATTAATAAGGTACTAGATGGGAAAACTATGGTATAGACCCTTGTCCATCCAGATAAAGCAGACTGCAGACTTTTAATGGTGTTGGCATTAGCTGAACACAGCTCTGCTGCTGCCTCTATATATTTGACTGGTGGACATTCTCAGCTCAGAGTGAAAAAGCCTCGTAATTGTGGTGAAGCCCTTGTACCAGCACAATTACCACTGTGCCTCTACCACATCACTATTATCAGTACCGTGGCCAGGGCCCTGATGTATTAAAAATGCTCTGGCATGCAAAAATCAGTCAACAGTGGTCTTGTGGTCAGAATTTGAGCTATATTAAATGAGGAAGAGGGTGGATGGTTTCAGACAGTATACAACCTGTAACAGGCCGCTGAGCACAGGTACGAGGTAGGTGTTTCCATTAAAGTGCTCATGAGTGTATCAGGGATGTGTCATGACCTGCTGAACTGGAGGGATGGGGTGTGAGGATCTCTGTAACCGTCCTGTGTTATTTCCTCCCTCACAAGCAGCATGCAGAAGGGAAAGCTGAACGAGATACTCACGATCCTGGCCACCAGGTCTCCTAAGTGCAGGCCATACTTGGCAACGACCGGCCTCAGCACTTCAGTCACAGGCTTGGTGGGTTTCGCCTTCAGGCCCACTGAACGGTTGATGGGCACCAGGTCCAGCCTATCAGAGGAAGGGAAATCAGCCAGCATTAGCTATGCGTGAGACACTCAGGCTGCGTCGAACACTATGCATGAGACCAGTCCTTGCACAAACATTTAATTTTCCCATTGAAAAAATGCACTAGTAAATGAATGAGTGGGCAATAGATGAATGAATGGATATGTAAATAAATTAATGGATATGTAAATAAATTAATGGATATGTAAATAAATGAAAATAATAATGCAAATAAAAGGCAGTGTGGCTGAGTAGACAGAGATGTGTGAGAAGGGCGGCAGTGGGATCTACCTGAATAATGTACGCTTCTCCAGACGCAGGTCACGAGAGCACAGCGTCATGCAGTCCTGGTCTAATACTAAAGGCTTTAAGCACACACAATGCACACTATTTTTATACAATACAACTCCACAGGATTGGATGACACACATGCATGCACGCACACGCACACGCACACACCCCACCGATGAATCACTGAACCTAATACACAGTAGTTGAATGTAAATGTACAGAATTAACCATGGTCTCCTGGATAACTGTTTTACATAATTAAGCCGTCCTTTAAACCTTTAGCATTGTTTTCCAGTTCTGGTCATTGTATGCTATTTTTAATGCCCTCCCTAATGCCGAGTCACCTAGAAGTCCTTTTGATATTGTGTGTGTGTGTCTGTGTGTGTTCGTTCAGGGCAGGGGTGGCATGCCTGACAGAGGTGCTCCAACATTACAAAACACTACATGACAGCAAAAAACTGTGAGGCTCCAGTTTGCAATAATAATGTCAAATGCAGGCAGGATTAAATAGAAACGTTTGCAGGGTGCTGATTGGCTGCGGTGAGATGTGCTGATTGGCTGCGGTGAGATGTGCTGATTGGCTGCGGTGAGATGCGCTGGAGTTACCTTCTCTCCTCCCACCAGGAAGAGGTCTACAGCCGCCAGGTTGATGCAGAGCTTTTCACACAGGCCCAGCAGGACTTCGCGGATGGATACGCCAGGCCTTACTGGTACTGAGCAACATGAACCGTCTGGCAGGTTAATGTTACAGTACCGCTCAGATAAGGACATGGAGTTACGCGACACCTCTCCCTTAGAGATGGAGGGGGGGGGGGTTAAAATGAGAGAATAAGGAGATAAAAAAAAACTTTTCATTAAAAGTAAAAAAAAAAAAAATTCCTACACTACATGCGTGTCTCAAGTGTGGATGAAACTTCACAAACTGAAGCATATGTTTGTGAATATCTGAATGCAAGGAGGGCAGATGTTCAGGTCTGCCTGCGGTAGAAGAAAGTTCCTCACCTCGTTCCTGCCGGGAGCGGCGGTGCCAAGCTCCAAACTTGCGCCAGACGACAGAGATCCCTGTGACTCCCTCCGCTCGTTACTGCCTGTGAAGCCTAGAGCAGCAGGAGACACAAAATCACCACGCCCTGGCATTAACACTACTGAACACTACGAAACGTTCATCGTTAATACTACTGAACACTACTAACACTACTAAACGTTAAGCATTAAAACTACTAAACATGGATTCTTGCCAGCAGGCTTGCATGTACAGTCTGATGAGAACTTTACATATCAGCAGTGAACTCTCAGACCCACACACTTACTGTATTCTCCCAAGTCTTTTTTCTTGGGTCCTTTCCCAAAGCTTCGATTCCTGGACCAGGAGAAGAAACTACCTTTCTTTTTATCACTCTGTTCATCTTTACTCTCCTCATTGAGTGACTTTCCTGATTTGCTCTTCTTCTCCTCCTGCACGGACAAATACTTTGAATCGATCATCTCTGCAGTTCCTCATTCACAACACACAGCATGAGTGATGTAAGGAGGAGAACCACTGCCTCTCGCTGCACCTCAGACACTAAAAACCTGATCTAGCATAGAAAATTTGTTTATAGACATTTCACACACGTGTATAAACCTGTTGAATGAATAAATGTTTAACACTATATGAACCCTGAATACACACCTGGACCTGAACTAAATGAACATAATCACAATTTAACATTGTGAACATAATCACAAAAAAAGTGCAACTGGTCAGAAAAATCACAGTTAGATTCTTTCCTTAAATTACTCAGTGATTCAAGAACTGCTATTCAGCAATGAAGCAGAACTGTCTTCCCCCACACATACCCCAACCCTCCCAGCATAAACCAAACACTAGTTCTCACATAAGCCTAAAACAAAAGTCCTTTCCAACACTTCCCAGCTGCCTCTGGAGATAGCTACTGCTGACAGACTGCCTTTGTGTTTTGCAGCTTTGATGATAACTATGCTAATGACAAACTAGGCAAGGTGAGAACAAGCTAAAATGACTCATACACAAACAGCATTTACATAATTTGATTTACTGTATGAATATAGATGGGTAATTCTGCAAAGACAAATGGCTATATTTATTCTATATGTATTTTAAATCTTGGAAATTCACATAGCAAGTTTATAAAATACGGCAGAAAACGATATATGATTAATTTCAAATCTTGTGTAAGATAGTCTTATGTGGATCCTAACTGAAGAAAACAATACTCTTTTAAAATGAACAGGCCTTTCAACAAACGTAATGAAAATTGGCGATTGGATGTGTCCGAGTGTGTTTGAGTGCAGCACTCTCCTGTACCTTCTTAGGTGTGGAGAGGCTGGAGCGGTCAGAGCTGGTGCTGTGCTTGGAGGTTGGGCTGCTGGGAACGTGGTAGGGGTCTGGTAGAGGACGTCCCTCGACCTCTGCCAGCATACACTCCTGATACAGACAGGACTTCAGAAAGCGCGTGTAGCTGTCGAACTTCATCAGATTAAAGATCTGCATGAAGAGAAACCATTTGAGAGACAGAGAATGAGAGGGTGAGAGAGAGAGACAGAAAGAGACAGAGGGTCATGTTAAACATGTGGAACCGCAGCTGGATTCTTTCTGTTTTTGTGTAGTTTTGATCTTTTCTCAGTAACTGAAATCATACTCCACGCTCCTACCTCAACAAAAAAAAATCTGAATCAAAATCAATGGTTGACACCCAGTTTCTAAATATAGTTACTCCACAAAGCAGTTAGACTTCCTTTGAAAGAACAGATCTCACATTCACTGCAAAGCACTGAGAGACGATGCACACAGGAAACTGGGTACATTTTTGAGCCACATGCTGGGTATTTGCTCCAGGGTCTCCAAACCCCCTTCTCTCCGCTATCATGCGCTTACTGTAATAAATCACTTCAGTGTGAAGCTCAAAAGCTTCCGAGACTATTTTCAGGCCCCCATGATAAGAGAGCTGGAGGTAGTACTCCTACTAAATGAAGAAAAAAAAGCAAAAAAAAAAAAGAAATCTCTCCACATATCACAGGTTGTCACTGTTACACACAAAAGCTCAACCATACGTTCGATAACAACAAGGTCCTTTTTTAATGTGGTCTGACCTTTTAACAGCTGGTTTGTTTTGTGGAATCCACAGCTAATTATTAAATAGTTACACATTAACACAGTGTCAGTCCCGGCCAAGACTGGTGTCAAACACAAACGGTTCAGGACATACTGTGTTCCACAGAAACATGTTCACTGCTCTGAAGACAAGAACTCTGTCAATGACAGAAAAAAAAACAGGTTCCTTATGTTTACGCTACTAACCAAAGCTTTAATTATTTTGTTTCCCACCAGGGTATGAGAATCGTATTCAGATCATTCAATATTTAAAAGCTGTAACATGATTCCAATACATTTTCTGTAAACAAAAAGGCCTGAATGAGGGTTTTAACTAGGATCATCAAAACATGGCAGGTACTGTGTGTGCCGGTGAGAGAAAACCTCAGCAGAACATGAAGAAGCGACCCCAACCAAGCTGTTAACTGGGCTTCAAACTGGGCAGCCACAAGAACAGCCGTGTAATGGTTGCACACAGACACACATGTGATTGTTCCAAACCTCCGCTAACTATTTTCTTCCCATTAATTATTAATACAAAAAAACTTTTCAGTTCCAGAATGCACATCAGTAGGGGAAAACCTGGCTGTACCTGACAGACAATGCTAGGTTAAACCCACACCAGTGCTGTATGAATGTGGGAATGTAAATAGAAGAAAACCTGCATACGTTCTGCAATTCGTCATGGTTGCATGTGGATTTTGGTTATTTGAGTTCACATGTCGAACTCAAGTGATTTGAGTTGTTTGAGTTCAGATGTGTTCACAGCTTAAGGCAAACAAACGATACACTGTTCCTGGGTTTGGCCTCACTTGTAGCTGTTGCTCTTTGAACATGTCGGGTCTGGGAGCGTTGAGGATGTCGTCAGCCAGCTGAGCCTGACTGTCAATGTTGACCGGGGTGGTGGCCTTGCTGGACAGGAAGCTGGTGTAGATCTCTCTCGCCCTCTGGGACAGCTGAAGGTCATGTTCCATGGTAAGTTCACAAGCCAGTAATTGGTCACCTTGGTTACTCATTAAAGCTGAACCTTAACTAGTCTATGACATTTATCCATTGCCTGATAATACTCGCACTCAAGAAAGAAGGTTACATTGTTAAAGTAGATGACTAAAATTATTATTCAAGGAGATGCTGTAAAACTAGTACAGAACACACTGATCCTGACAGGCAGAGTGAAGGAGGCCTCTGTTTGCCTGATTTCCTGTACACACGAAGGTCGCTAAACTATGTACCTGTTTCTTGTCCGTTTCTGGAACATGGCTGAAAAATTCACATGCTTGCCAGAACAGGATATTCTCCTCACTGAATTCTTTCTTCAGAAACTCCTGCAGAGACAGTAACAGAAATCACACATCCAGTACCATACAAACAGAGTGGTTGAACCAAACTCTTTGTTACTGAGGAAAACACTGAATTTTGTATCTGGAGAATTGAATTTAAAGAAAAGATTTCTTTCCATTCAGACTCCTTTTTATAGATTCATTTTGCTCTGTATACAGGCAATAACTCAGAAGTATCTTTCATGTTGATTCCTGCATCCACTCAGCGGTCATGGTAAAGACCTGGTCATCTGAGACTATGAGTGCTGTAAAGGAAGACACACGCTTGCTGGGCGTGTGTTTACACTGCAGCACGGGCGATCAGACGTACTGACACACGCTTGCTGGGCGTGTGTTTACACTGCAGCACAGACGATCAGACGTACTGACACACGCTTGCTGGGCGTGTGTTTACACTGCAGCACAGACGATCAGACGTACTGACACACG
>JAOYMR010000008.1:1485075-1500252 GCA_025802075.1 Tenebrosternarchus preto
ATGAGCAGATGCAGGGCTGGTGTTTGTGCAACTCTGATTTTGGCTCTCAGCAGGAAACAGAAGCTCTGCCGTTTGTTTTAACTGCAGGGTGCCGAGTCTCTTAAGCAAGCAGTGGTCTGTGTGAGCTCTTTTACCTGTGGAAAGACCCTGACTGTTGACCGTCTCCCTTCTCATCTCATGTTATTTCGCTCTTTCGCATGACTTTAATGGCTCATCATCGGGTCAAAGGATACACTTGCGCACACCCCTATGACGAGCGATCACCATGACTCACCATAGAACTGCCGCTATGTATTTACTGAGGGAAAGTAAAACTCGAGGAGTATGTGCCAGCTAACAGTACGCTTGAACAGGAGCTGGTGTGTGTAGGTGGTAGTCACAGGGTAAATGTCCTAAGGCTAGCGGCTATGTATTTAAAGCCAGTGGGTTTAAGATGATGTGCATGTATGTGCATGGAGGTGAAGCTCAGTGGAAGCTAAACGACGGCGATGATGAGTCAGTGTGGGCGTGGCTGTGCGTGGACGTCACTCACTGGGCGATAGCTCGAAGATTAGACAGTACGTATTCGCTGACGGCGGGTATGAGCTGGTGGGCTGTGTCGTCTAGCAGATCACATTCCAGCACGTAGAGGACACCGTGTAGCGCTCCGATCCTGCTGGGCAGATGCGTGCTCCTCAGCGTGGTCTCCAGCAGGCGACAGACGGGCTCTGCCGTCACCTTGTCCTGAAGAGCACAGACGCGTTACACATTACGTCACATGGACGTTTAACGAATCATTCCATCGTGCAAAGAAGATGAGCATTAATGTCTGATGACCCCACCCCCTTCACCCTCACCATGCCCAAGACCGCAGCTGCTTTGCAGATAGCAGGGATGAGGTACTGGTTGAGGATCTCATCCTCTGGAGGGTGAACTTTCTGCAGCTCCATTAGAGTGGAAAACATCATATCGAACTGATTCCTCTCAGTAAACAGATCAGACACCGCCAACAGCTGAGAGAGAGAAAACGGATCAGAGGGTGTCAATGAAACCAGGAATCAAAGGAAGACAACCAGAAGTGTAGTGGGTGTTGTCCATGTGCGCACGTGCACACACGACACACACACACACACACACACACGACACACACACGACACACACAGACAAAAATTCTCACACTCACCGATCTGACCACCTCACTAATAAGCACCACTGGGATTTTTCTGTTGCTGGGGATGCCTGGGAGGATCCACTGGCTATAGAGCTCCAGAAGGAACTGGGAGCAGGAGTGGATGTCGACCCCAGCACGGTGCTTCCTGAATGAGAAAGAGGAGACACTTCAATCACTTGGAAGTAAATAAACGATCAACGTTACATAAAAATATCAGAATGTATATTTGCAGTACATACATTGCAAGTGGGTTTCATGTCATGGTTTCACAGTGTCTGATTGGACAGTAACCTCACCAGTGGTTCCCATACATTTTGTGCCCAGTGACTTCCCAACAATGTAACCTGGAGTTCATGAGCCCCTCCCCTCTCTCCCACAGACATATGCAGTCCATGACGCCCCTTAATTGTACTACAGCAGACTCCATTTTTCCATGCAGGGATGCAGACCATATGACCCTCTGTCTAACTCTCTACATAAACAGATTACATGGCTTTCACTCCTGCCACATCAAGCATGTCTGTAACATACATGATGGCTACTTAATGAACAGGACAGCTTCACCTTGGTGAGAATAATATCCTAAGGGAATATCCTTGACCCAAGTGAAACAACTATCTATTTCTGGCTTATAATAAAGTTCTTTATTATTCTTTTTAAAAAACATATTAGTAAAAATACCCCCCCAGCCTGAAAACAACTTCCATAAACCAAACTGTGGTCTACACATTTCTCAGAAAAAAAAAAAACTAAATAATGAAAAACAGGTTTATGGAAAAACAGGTCTGTGGAAACAACTGTTTCCTGTTTTAACAGTCAGATTAGAGCCATAGACTATTTGGAGCATGTAGTTAAGACTATTCATGTCATGACCTGGCAGCAATTAGCATCAGCAATAGTTTTTAGACAGCCGTCGTTTTGGCTTCAATAAAGAAGCATATGGTATGAAGCACAGAGAAATGTGAACACGCTCTACTTTAAACATCTTGTTTCTTAAGATTCATGAAAGCAGCACAATTAGTAATTCTATTAACTTTTAACCATCTTGCATTTTTAAACTGTCAATACCATAAAACCATGAGTTTCAAAATCCTAAAACCCATATACAACTATATGTGTATATATAAATAACCTCACCTAGAATTGATAGGAGATGTTGGTGGTGAGGAAGGTGCTGGAGCATCCGTTTCATCTTCTTCATCCTCACCCCACTCTTCCTCCCTCAGAGGAGTGATATTATTCCCCAACCAGACTGAGTGGATGGAAACCTGTAGAGAGCAGAACAAGTGTATACAAACAAATACAGAGAGATGATCAGGCAGCATTAAACACACAAAGGCACACATGTAAACCAGAAGGTCTGAAGTTTGAGGTGTCATACCTGGCCTAGTTTATAGTCCATATTGCCCAGTTCTCTCTCAGTGTTGATCTGGAGGAGGAGTTTCTCATGGCTGATCAGAGTGCCTGCATGAATACAAACACACACACACACGCACGTTTAGTTGAGTGAAAACGAACAACAAAAATGTCAGACAACAACATCTGAGATTATCAATGTTGTGTGTGTGTGTGTGTGTGTTTTACCTGCAGATGAAGATGACAGAGATGGCACTGGGTCCCAGGCTTGGTAAGGAAAGTGTGTGGCTATATTATCTCTTTTGGACACCATGGCCTGAATCTCTCTCTCCACCACACCTCTAATAACGCTCAGCTTACGACCAAACCTGCAATGCAAAACTTACATGTAACTGATTTCAACAACATACAATATTGTATACTTTAGTCCTCTACAATTTGCCAAATGATAGGTCTTTCCATAGAGAATAAAAAATACAATTGTACTTGACATTTCTTAATTAAAGAACATTTAAAGATTTCTAGTTTCTGCATGCACCTAAAGTGCATACTGGTGTTAATGGAGAGGCAGCACTGGTTTCTGTACTGGTGTTAACAGAAAGTTACCTGGTGTCGAGAGCTTTGAGGCTCTTGTTGCGTGGCTGCTGCTCTGGGCAGCTGACGGCAGGGTTCCCTGCTGCAGGCAGAGTCATGGCACTCAGAACCAGTGAGGTGATGGCCTGCACCGCCAACACGTTGATCTGAGTGCGCTCCAGATCCTCCTGGCCCACAGAACATGCACAAAAACAAACGCAAATAAATAAACAAATAACCAGCAAGGTAACGCAATAACCGCAATGAAGAAAATCTGACTGGGGTCAAAATTTGTCTGATGTCAGTCAGAATATTGGCCAAAGCTGATCTAAGTTCAGTCTGCTTGAGGCAGGACTGCGATTACCTCCTGCTGGCTCTCTTCCTCTTGGTCCATAGCGATTGGCTGGGTGACCAGCACCCCTAATAAAGTAGCCCAGGTCTCCTCAAACTGGGTCCTACTACTCCAACCTACAGACACACAGCACACACATTATGACATACAAGCTCCGGAAAGCATACATGAGACATCACCATACAGGCTAGAGCACATGTGTGTCTCATACCAAGAGTGTTAATGCGGTAGAGAAATTCCCTGAAGACCTCTTTCTCCTGAAGGAATTCAACAGGAATCTCAGGCAGTGCCGTCCCAAATTCCCCACCACGCCTAGGAGACCAGCCCAGCTTCCAGACCTGAGAAAACAGACCCACAGTCAGTTCAAGGTATACTAAAAGATACACAGTCACACACACACACTCCCCATGCTCAATCCTTCTGTCCTCTTTACAAAGTCAAGCCTATTTAACTCCAGGTCTGGAACGCACAAACGTACGGACGCACATGCATACAAAAACACTCACTAGAGGTGGGACACGTGTGTAGCTGTTGACGAGAGGCAGTCGAGCTAGGCTGATGATGACGTTCCGCAGGGTAGGAGTGAGGAATGCTGGGATATTGCTGTTTCTATGGTGACCAAGAGTCAGGACGCTCTTCAGGCTTTCCACCAGCTCAGCCATGATCTCACAACATTGCTGCTCACACACATCTAAAACATATGAAACACAGGCACACAGACAATAATTACCATTCATATGGGTCCATCAAAAAGTACAACAAAGTTTATTTGACTAATTTGCTTGGTTAAAACACACATTAACACCTAGCCACCATGTGTACATGTGTGTGTCTGCACGTATGTTCAAAAAAGTTTAACACCCACTGTCTGGTGCAGCATCCACCTGGTCCTTCTCTGTGTCTTTGTGTGATGTCTTCCTCTCTGGCTGTACAAGGTGGTCACCAGGACCAACGGCAACTGCATCACACACACACACACACACACACACACACACACACACACAAATTCAATTAGTTTCATACATGTATGTACAACCAAAGTGTCCTGTTGTTTTAAGCAGATATCTCCCCTTCCTATACACACACACCCACAGTTAAACACACCTGCGTAGATGAGCAGCTGAATGCAGTGGATAATGGAGCAGGTGTGTGTGAGGTAAGTGTGTGAGGCGAAGTGTGTCCAGACTGCAGGCTGCTGCAGGGCCAGGCACAGGCAGGACACACTCATCTGAACATCAACACTGAGAGGCACTCTGTCCTGAAGTAATCGCCAAGCCACGAGCTGAAGCGAGACACAGAGACACACACACACACACAGACAAAGAGAAAAGGGAGAGTAGTGTAAAATGGGTCAGACTTACAAAACTATCTACAGCGAAAATGTTTTTAAGTTTTAAAAAACAAAAGGCATTTGAGAATGTGTAACTAGCATGTAAAATAATACATGTTCTATGTGATGTGTGTGTTTCTCACCTCTATGGCAAGTGTGCTGAAGGATGTGATGAGATGCTCAGTGGCAGGGGGGATGTGCAGAGCTGAGGGCAGTTTGGGAAGAGCCAGCAGGTACTGACTCAACGCTCCACACACACTCAGCACTGTCTGATAGAACCCTGGCTCACCTACAACACACACCAGCACATGCACACAAGAACACACACATACACACACAACTCTTATTTCCATGGCAAGCTGCTGAGAGCTGCATTTTTAATTAAAATGTCAAATCATAGTCTGGAAAAACAATTACAGCAACCCATAAACTAACCAAACATCACAGCAGCTCTAAACAGCCTGTATGCTGTATGCTAGCATACAGGAACAACTAAAGTTACCTTGCCTACAGTACAGGTGCAAACAACCACATCACTTTCCTGTGCAGGAAGCAGAAAATCACTGTTTATGGCCCACAGGCTGACATGAGGTCACGCTAGCAATGCCTTACTTAAACTAACCGTATACAGTGCTGAGCGTGTTCAAATAGGAGGAGTCCATGTTGGGCTGGGAGGACAGTGGGAGGGGCTGATGAGGAGAGGGGAGGAGTGCCGTGATGCTGGCCAATTGGTCAAATGTCACATGGAGGGCAGTCTCAAAAAGAACCGTCCCCTGATCTCTACATAGTCTCTGTAGGCCAACACTCAGGCATGGAGCCAGAAGACAGAGATTAAAGTCCTGAGAGAGGGGAGGGGCATAAACAAGCATGTTAAATTGTGTTTGTGAAGTGTGTGTGTGTGTGTGTGTGTGTGTGTGTGTGTGTGTGGTTATCTGAGGGTAAAACATGCCGATTACCTTGCTGGACATGATGGTTTTCAGGTCAGGTTGGGGTAGTTTGGTTAGCAGGTCTGTGGTCTCATACAGAGAAATTTCACCTCTCAGACAACACTGTGACTTCACCAGAGCAACATACCACTCCTGTAACACCACATAAAGACAGAGGAAAAATATACTATGTGGATTCTGTGAGTTAATCCAATAGAAAACACTATACGCTGCGTTCATTTTAGAAAGCTTCATAGCACAATCACATTCCAAGGTGACTTTTATAAACCACGTGGCAAACCTCACCTTACTGACTACGACTTTCTCAGGGGGAGGTGGTGGAGCACCGTCCAGAGGGTGCTGGGTATGGGGAGGACAGGGGCTTGGAGTTTCCTCGGCAACAGTGGCTCGGAACCTGTCCAGCAGGGAGTAGAACCTCTGATGCCTGAGAGAGAAGGGAAGAGAAGAAGGGTTTACACACCTCAGACTGGACCTCCCTACAAAAAAAACCCAAAAGGCACGAGAGATGTCAACTGGAGAGGCTAGAAAAAAAAAAAACCTTCAAATCTGGAACAGGTAAAAAAAAATAAATAAATGGAAATGTGAAGGTCAGTATTACCTCTGAGCTAGGCCGCTGGTCTGGAGGTACTGCTGGATTCTGTCCAGCTCCTCCAATGGCAGCTGAGCTATACTATTCTACAGAGTAAAAAGAAGGAAAGTCAATTTCATACATTACTGAGTTACATTTCTGGTGTGTACAGAATAAAACCCAAAAGCTTTCTATCGGATAGCGAGCAGGGTTTCCATTTTTACAGCTACAACTCTTCTGCAAAACACCACAAAACATGTATAGTGTTCATTGTTAGTGAGGTAGGTGTGTGTGTGTGTGTGTGTGACCTGTAAGGTCTCAGCAAGCAGCATCTCTACACGTCTACAGGCGAGTGTGTCCACCATGCGGGCCAGCACACGGAAGGGTGTGTTCAGCAGTTTGTCCACATAAAGCATGAGTAAAACTCCAGATTGACTAAGATGAATCCCCTCCAGACACTGGAGAGTCTTCTTCAGCATCACCGGCTAGATAGAGAGAGAGAGAGAGAGAGAGAGAGAGAGAGAGAGAGAGAGAAGGGGCACAGTGAGAGAGTCCACAGAATGTGTGTATGTGAGTACTGCATGGAACACTGACTGTGGTGTTTGTCTGCATGTGTGTTTGTGTGTGTGAGAGGGAGAGAGAGAGAGATAGAGATAGAGAGAGATAACCTACAGTTGACAGGTTTTCACAGCGGGACTGGATTGCCTGGATGAAGAGCCCACTGGCTGCAGAGTTGCGATGCACAGCACTGATGAAGTCCTGCACAGGAGGCTCATGGGACAGACTGATCAGATCCCTCACATGATTCACCGTCAACCATGTCAGATGCTCTGAATCATGCAGATTCTGACACTGAGTGAGAGAAACAGAGGAAGAGAGAGAGAGAGAGAGAGAGAGAGAGAGAGAGAGAAAGAACACAAGAAAGAGTATGTGACAATGAAAGAGAACAGTAGCCAAAGGTGGTGTAAGACAGAGAAAGAACACAAAGAAGGGGAGAAACAAAGGCACAGAAACTATAGCTGACTACGTCTTTTCCAGGGAACACCTCTAAAGCTGCTTCACACGGACGCGTCTCACCACATAGTCACAGAAGAGGATGAGCGCTCCTCTGCGAACAATCTCTCTGTTGCACATGGCCTGCTTCTCCTCGGGCAGTTTGTCCTCTCCCTCTGGTGAAGAGTGAGGGCTCAGCAGCTTAGTGCTGGACAGACTGTGCCTCCTGAAAAAGAGAGCGGGAGAGAGAGAGAGAGAGAGAGAGAGAGAGAAACAGAGCAAGCATGAGTGAGTGAGAGAGCACATTTAACATGGTGTAAGATTTTTATACTGTCTTTTTCAAATCTAAGTTTACAGGTCAGTTTGCATGCTGACAGGAGAGGCATACCTGGGCGTCTGGTGCACCTCAGACCACCACGTGTAGTTGGTATAGTTGATGATGAGAAGAACTTGGCACCAGAGCAGAACCAGAGAGGGGTGTGTGGTGATGAGCTGCAGCACCAGGCTGTTAAGCCCCTCCAGGGGGTAGAAGCCGCCGTCCTCAGCCCCCTCGGCCTTCAGCAGGCAGCTGCCCGCAGCCGTGATGCGCCGGAACATTCCTGCAGAACAGAAAGAATGCAGGGAGGGATGGAGTTATGGGAAATGCAGTGCAAATCACAACAAAAATTACACTAAACACAAGGAAACTCAAACATCACATTAAATTAACCTACTACACTACTTTCTGTGAGATTTAAAGCTTATGAAAGGACCATTCTACAGAGCCACACATCCCTTAATTACACAGAGTAGCACAGTATATGAGTAACCTGACATTACATTAGATTTTATTACTGCACAGTTCGTGTGTGTGTGTGTGTGTGTTACCTGATTTGAAAATGTGGATGAGACACATCAACAGGGTTCCCAACTGCTGGCAGTAGAACGTATGCTGCTGGTCAGTCATATCCACCTTCACCTGCTTACTGGAGATGTCCTCCAACAACACCCCTACCAACTGCAGAAGGAACCTGATGGAAAGAGTGAGACAGAGAGACACTTAAGATGTTTACACAGAAAAAAAAAAATTGCTATAGAAATGCACTTTGCTTACTATTTTAAAAACAGACCAACTCAAGAATACAGAGTTGTGAAAACACTGCATGAGAAGTTTCCATGACAGCAGTGTTACCTGGCGAAAGTCTCTTCAGGTGGGAAGCGCTGTTGCTCCCCATTGGTGTCTACAGTGGCGTTGGGTTGGAAGCTGGGAGGTGAGGAGTCATTGCTGTGGAGATGGGAGATGGTGGGGCAGGAGAGGAGGTAGGGAGACAGAGACAGCTCCTGGACGCGGGACAGGATGATGTCCTCGGTGGACTGGGAGATGAGCACGCGGAGAATCGCCAGAATTCCAGACACCCACAACTGTACCGTACCAACTAAAGCCTGTGGGAAGAACGAAAGGACATCAGGAACACACCCAGAGCACAGGGAACGAGGACAAAACGAAAGCAAACAAAGAAGCCGGGAAGCAAGTTCAATTAACAAAACTGAGAAGGCCAGCAGGAGACAATCAAAACAAAACAGCAACCGGAAGACTAAACTGCTAAGGCAAATAATACATGCAAATGATTGAATGTGATGGTGGGTTTTCAGTTTGCTCATGTGTAACCGAGAGCTCTGACCATGGTGGAAGGCGTGACAAACATGCTCTTCAGCAGCATATCGACTGGCCTCAGAGAGGATGGAGCCACAGTCTCAAACAGTGTGTTCAGCACCCCCAGTGCTTCAGGGGAATCTACGTGCATCTGGTCCACACACACACACACACACACACAGACAGACACACACACACACCCACACACCTAAAGCGTCATCAATTGTTGCTGGATAATTATGGGGATAGTAGATATAAAATACAAAGTGGTCAGCATTTACAGTTACTGGGATTACAGCAATGCATGCATGTCCATGTCATTTTACCTGTTGTTTGCCAATCATGGGCAGGATTACATCAGCAATCTGCCTTGACAGCCTCTTCCACTTGTCTTCATTCTCTTTATGACACTGCTGCAGAACCAGGATAAACATCTCCAACACCTACACACACACACACATTAAATTTAAACATTAAAAAGTCATTTCACATTGCAGCTGATCTCCTATTCTTATGCAGTTACAGCCACCCACCCAAACCCCAAGATACCTGATGGTGTTGTATAAGGTGTTATGCAGTTACAGCCACCCACCCAAACCCCAAGATACCTGATGGTGTTGTATAAGGTGTTATGCAGTTACAGCCACCCACCCAAACCCCAAGATACCTGATGGTGTTGTATAAGGCGCAGCAACATGGACACCACCACCTCTTTCTGGGTCTCCAGCTCTTTGCCTGCATCAGCCTTATTGGAGCCGCGGAGGACAAACAGATCATGCACTATGGGCTGCAGGGCAGGGATGGCTGGGGACACAAACATGGTCAGTACAGACCTCAAATGATCCGTATCCACATTAACAATGACCTCAAATGATCTGAACAGACCCTAATGATGACTGTAAACGCTCTGTAGGGTAAAGGCAAAAATTAGCCATTTACACTCATAACAGTAACTGAAATTTTGATCAGGTTTAGTTTGAATGTGTTAAAATTCCAGAAAAAGTGAAATCTTCACAATACAGTATCTGAAACCTAAAAATGACAAATGACATTAATTCTTTACAGAGCAATGTTGTGTTTTGTGACTAATGCTTAAAGAGCTGAGAAGAGTTTCCATTTACAAACTGAACGCAGTAGCGTAAGCTGTGTAAGTGCGTTTTACACACCGTGGGTAACAGCCTTCCTACCACTGGCCATGATGCCATCACAGAGCTGGATAATCTTTGGAATGCTGATAATCTGTTTGGAGTGATAGCGCTCGTAGGACAGCAGCACCAGGAAGAAGAAAATGTTGGGAATGATTGCCTCTGAATCCCTAGGACATAAATGTTCACAGAAAGGACAGGAGAAAGAGAGGTAAAGAAAAGGAACTGGGATAGTGGCTTTGACTGATGGCTCCAGCTCTTCCAGTTCTTGCCAGTGTTGACATGAAGGACACTTTATGTGTAAGATTTTTAGCTGCTGCCTGAACTTACCTGAACTGACCAACCTCAATATACTCAAACTGCTTTAGCACAAAGCCAATGAACACCTGAAACACACATCATGAAACGTTTACTACGGTTAGCTCAGAAAGATGGCTGACTTTTGAAGGTGGCTTGAAGTTGTCCAATTTATACTAAAGGCACAGAATTAATCCCTTGGATTCCAGGCAGGCTGGAACTGAAAAGCCACCAGGTTCAGTGTTTCTGAGAAGCTGTAGCAACTTACCTGGTCCGAGTCGAGCAGGCAGTAGTTGACTCGGAGCTGAACCAGCTGGGCCAGCAGGTCCAGTACTTGCCTCTGCAGGGCCACTGATGTGCTTGTGGTGTACTGCTTCAATGCTTTGATCACCAGCGGCTCAAACAGACGGATGTGGTTGTGGATGGCATTCTGAAAACAAACGGCTCACCGTCAAACTTGTGTGTCTTATTCTATAACAGAAGCTACGCTGCATTTTTTTAAAAGACAAAACCCAGCATGAATATTTTGTGTAGTTTTCCCACAAATATTTACAATAAAGTATAGTCCTATTTTTTGACAGTGTTTATACATGTCATCTATAATAATCTTTTGCATTGTTCTCATCACTGTAGACTTCATAGTTTTAGCAACAATAAAAAAAGATGTGCATTTAGAACTCAAATGACTTAGCAGTGCCATATTTTGTAAACATAAACTGTGTTACTGCCACAGAGAACAGCCAGCGCTGTCGAGAGCAAACGTGAAGGTAAGATGAATGAAACAGGAGTGAATCAGCTGTACTTTGTCTCCTCGATGCCGTGTTACATTGGTGATGCTGGACCTCAGCTGATTGGACACTTTCTGCATTACATCAAACCACCTGGAGGAGGAGGAGAGAGATCACCCACGGTCACGTCAAAGTCCGAGAAACAGTGAACAGACGTGGACACGTGTTCACGCGGGCCTTCATTCACCCTGATGCGTCCTGTTCTTCCTCTGCTTGCACCATGTTCCTCAGACTGGCGTCTGCTAGCGCCTGGGTGAAGTGTGTGTATGGTGCCATGAAGCAGTAGTGGTAGAGGCCTGGCCTGAGGCTGGACGATCCCAGACGCAGGGCCTTCCCCTGGGCCCGGCAGGGGTGGGGAGAGGTCCCGTCATATTGCGAGGCCAGGTTAGTGCCAAAAAGGGTCTTCAGCAGCTGAGAGACGAGAGTTCATCCTGATGACTAAATGCTTATAACGTAGAACCGTTAGAGTTTGTGTTTGTGTGTGTGAGTGAGTGAGTGTATGCGAAAGAGGGAGGGAGAGAGGACTGTGACACACACCTGTTGGACACACACAGTGGCCATTGTCGGTTCCCGTGAGAAACATGACTTCAGGTAACCCAAGACTTCTTCAACACACTAAAGGACAAAGAGTAATAACCTTCCATTTCTGCATTCTTTCTCACCTGTTCTACATGTCAAATGCATTGTTTTCTAAGTGCAGCACTGAGTAAAGCAAATACATTCCTTCTTTATGTAAAAGGAGTCATACTTTGCCAATGTCATGCAGGGTGGCCAATTCCAACAGCTGGGACAGAACATCAAGGGCTGACCGCAAGAAGCTGCCAAATTTCTCACTGCTGTTGTAGAGGTCCAGTGTTACCTTGGAAATATAAACAAAGGAATGAGAAAGTATCCAGATCTAAATGCTATGCTATTACTATGTTACTATTAAGCTATGCAACACAACTTAGGAAGGATCATGAGAAAACTAGGGGAAATCGTTTCTCTAACCAAAACTTAAACTTTAAAGGGAAGCAGACTAACTTTGTAGTTGGCATGAGTTGCTTTGAGCACGTCATAAAGCTTCAGATAAGGGGGCAGGTGGTAGAAGCTGCCCACTGAGGTGGACTTGTTCACTGGAGCTGTGCCTGTGCTCTCCGTTGGCCTGCCTGTTCAAAAATAGAGAAAGGACCCGAGGGCTCAATAACAACATGCAACACTTCTCTTGAAATGCCTGACATTATACTGCTTATGGCTCCTCAATTTAAACAATAAACAGACACCAGCACAAGATTTACTGTTACATCTCCACAGTAGAAAGATTTCATACAAAAGGATGGTATTTACATTCAGGTCAAGTAAAATTCACAAGCTCTTTACAGCAGCATTTCCTAGACCCATTTTGAAGCCATCACAATACACTGAATTACGGTAATCTGTTTTCAGCCTGCCAGTGCCAAGCTCAGTCTCTGTCCATCACAAACCAAAGCGATGCAGCTAGGCTAACACGGAAGCATGTTGCCAACCAGGTCTGCTATGAAACGGGTTTGCTAAGCAGCAGTGAGCCTCAGGTTTACCTGTATTGGCCTCGCCTCCTTTCTTTGGGCTCATAGGAGTGGCACCAGAGTCAGCCATTTCTTTCTCTTTACCCTTCCGCCTGATTGGACTCAGAGATGGAGTGTTGGCCAGTGATGGCAAAGTGGCCTGGGGGAAAACATTTACTGGTTTTAGACAGATCTATAAATAATAACTTACAACAGTATTCCATGTACCATTTTATAAAGACCTTGAAACCATGGGTTAAAACAGTATTCCATTTCACAAATGTTGTTCGTCCCAAATCTCTACATTATCATACTAATTTCAGTGCAAGTATATTAGCTACATCCCCAAGCACTGCTCCAGTGAACAGGTCTGACTCAATGGGCAGTACCACCCGCCCGGCATAACAAAACCACTGTGTTTCTGTCCCACACAGAGCCATCACAAACCATCTTCATTTTCTATCTGCCATTACCTTGACTGCAGGGCCTGGAGATGTGTCATCTAGCACATGTGCACATATGTTGAGGATCTTCATCAGGTGGGAGAACAGTTGCTCTACCATGGAGACCACAGCGCGGTCACTAAGGGCAGGCCACGCCTCTTCCTGTTTAGAGGGGTTGGAGCTAGACTCCTCCTCACCAGACCATGGGCTCTTCATGCACTTAGGGGCAGCAGCTTCCAATGAGATTGGATATGTAGATTAGAACCCAGACAGATCAGGCTACATATTATAAACCATCACATATCACACATCCTTTAGAATCACTAAAATGCACTCAAGTAGTGCAACATGCATATAACCACAGCACTATGAAAAGTGAAAGTGGCCATTGGAAGTGGAGGCAAGCCCATGTGTGGGAGCGCACCAGCAAGAAGGTTCCCGACCAGCAGCAAGGCATCCTGATGCGCTGCCAGGTCCAACGGGAACCAGGCAGAAGAGAGCAGAGACAGGACCATGCTGGCCACACCCACAGTCAGAGTCCTGCGGCCCTCCTCGCCACTGCCTGACTGACACTGGGGCAGACTGGAGAGGAAGGACAGAGATCCACATCAACGCCACAGAAATCCACATCAATGCCACAGAGATACACATCAACACTACATAGGCACATGTGACAATAAATAAATGCATAAAAGTTCAAACAGACAGTTTAGACAGCATGACAATTATATTTTGGGCTCAGTCCAAGTTCCTGCACAAACAATCCAGCGTGTCCCCCACGGACGAACACACGTTGGTCCCACCACTCACCTGCAGGCGCGTGCTCTGCTGCGGCCCTGGCTGGAGCGGCTGGAGTGGAAGACAGGGGAGCTGATGAAGCCGCAGTGCCAGCCTGTGCTCCAGCTGCACACGGGGTAGGTGAAGGAGAGCAGACACAGGGCCTCACAGCAGCCAAACTGGAGCAGGCAGACGACACAAAACACATGTAAGGAGAACATACACATCACATGTGCTAAAGGTTTACAAGCCTTACCAGACATTGTCTGAAATGACTGGGTTGCACATGTCCTGCGTACTGTTTGTGATATGTTTTGTACGTCTATTAATAGTAGATTTATTTACTGACTATAGTACTTAAAAAGTGCTATAGAAATAAAATTTATTATACTGTGAAGTTTATGGAATAAAATTTAGGCTGCGCAATTTGTTAATAAAAAGAAAGCAATCCATCAAGTAAACAGAAAACAGAAGAACTCACTGACCTTTGGTGTGTGTCTTTAATAATGTAATCTGTTTTATAGTAATACTTTTTTTCTCTGTAATATTTTAATCTGCTTTTACTATTTTTTTAAATATTGTAATGTTAAAGATATTTTAATTAAAAATACTTACTTCCCTTCAATATCATAATCTGCTATTACGGTGCTTTTCTCATTCATTTCTCTCGTCTATCTGATACTCATGAGCTGGATTTGACAGGCTAAAGGTTAAGACTGGGCAGTGTGAACTCACAGTTAGAGCTCGAGATGTGGAGGAGGTGAGAGCATGAGAGATGGCAGCGATGACCCGGGACAGGCTGTTCTCCACAGAGATGTCTGATGCACTCACTGCCAGATTGTAGCCTCGATACGTCCTGTGAAACACCACAGGAGTTGTGCATGTTTTCATCCACATGTGTTTGTTTCTATTGTATAGTGTTTTGATATGCAGTGTTTTGTTTTGTTTTTTTTTAGAGTGATTAGTTTAGGGATTTTAATGAAAAGTGTGTGTGTGTGTGTGTGTGTTACCGTGTGATGGTGCTAACGGTAAACTGGGAGGGAGGCTGGGTCTCGTGCATCAGTAGCTGTAGATACACACTGCTCTGATCACGAGCAATAGCCACCACTGGATCAGCCTGGGCCTGGTCACAGTCGTAGAACAATCTGGACACCAGTCTGGAGCCACACACACATCCACAGGAAAAGATCTTTAAAGTGAACCACGGCATCGGTTAAACTTCCTGAACAGACTAAATTAAGAACGCGGAACATGCAAGAATGTGTAATACAAAGGATCTTTTGGGGTGTGTTTTTGTGTGTG
>JAOYMR010000008.1:1511013-1521293 GCA_025802075.1 Tenebrosternarchus preto
ACTGTACTGTTATCAGGTATAGTAGTACAGGTAGAAACGCACTGTACTGTTATCAGGTATAGTAGTACAGGTAGAAACGCACTGTACTGTTATCAGGTATAGTAGTACAGGTAGAAAGCTGCTCAATCAATCAGTGTGGCTGCTGCATAAGTTGCAATTGCACTGCATCATATCCTGTGGCTGTAGTCTGGTATTAACCAAAGAGCTGCACTCTGTATTGATCATGTGAATACTGACAATGATGAAAGCACTCAGACCAATCACACACAAAACATGCTTTGCGTTTGTTAGCGTATGTATATTAAAACAATCCCTAATGTTAGATTTGTAAAGACCAACACCATGATAAAGATTAACCCAAATATGCTGTGTAAACCTGAAGGACAGTTTAACATTGTGTCAGTGAATGACTCCTGACTGATATTAACTCATTTTTATAAGAGACATTAAAAAAACATTTTATCATTACTTTTATCAACAGTTTATCATTCATTCATTTAGCCTGATGGGTGTAAAAGGGTCCTTCTTTCTGTGTTGAGTTCTAAGCTGTACCTTGATCTCCCCATCATTGGCAAAGTGCCCGAGGGCTGCCATGATTTTGGGAATGGAGGAGGCCAGTGTCTCCTGCACCGTTTCCTCCTGTCGTTTAGTGATCCGCGTCAGGCACGGCAACAGGTTCACCAGGTAAGGCCTGAGAAAAGGTGGGAAAAGGAGGGACAATTAAAGGCAATCAGTTTTACCTGCACTGTGTTATTACTTACAAGTGCAAGTTATCTCATGAAGGTGCTTGTGTTATTACATACAAATTACATTGTGGTCAGTTACAGCAAACTGTACCTGCATTTCTGTGGCCGCACGAGATGTGCAAGCTCAGCAAATCTCCACAGAGCTGCCCGCAGACTCCGAGAGGCACCGTTCTGAAGAACAGATATCGAGAATCTGTACTTATTTTTATAAAAGAACATACACTAATAGCCAGTATCTGAACGTAAGGCCCCTAACACATTGCTATACTGTTGCAGGTCCACCCACATGTTCTTATTACGCTTCTGTCATTTATGTTTGTAATATTACAACTAAAACACATAATAACAAAGGCATTAGTACACGATTAATAAAGACACAATTCAGTTTTTGTAATCTAGGCAAAACAACCTCAACATACCTTTTTAATCTCTTTGTATAGCTCAAGCTGCAATCGTGGCAAGTTGGAATCCATTAACGCCTATAGAGACAACGAAGAACGTGCAGAATTAAAAACTGAATTTTAAAATTTTTTTTTTTTTTTAATTTAACCAGGACATGTATAAAATGGGGAAAAGGGACAATTCACTTTCAAAAATGAAACACATTATGCACAACTGTCTTAGGCATTAAGAGTTTGTGACTATAGTCAGCACAGCATAACTCACTTTAATTATTTTATTCAAACACTCATCCGCCACCATCCTGACATCAGATTCCTTGTCATCACTGCACAGCAGGAACATTTCCATGGCAATTCCCAGAAGTTTCTGGAACTCTGGTGAGGTTCTGGTCCAAGAGCCACAGTTTATGAGAAAGAGTCATGTCATATAAACATCATAACCTCACCATAACAGATCATTCCAAGATTATAAATAAAAGAAAACGTATGTTGGGGGAGTTGACTGCTCCAATATCATTTGTAAAACACATTTTTACCCAACAATTAATATTCGAGAAGTTTTAACAGGGTACCAAACTAACTTCTTTATCCACTGTACTGAAATGTCACTGAAACCTTCACTAACATTAAGAGAAATAAATGTCGTTCCTGTGTAATACACAAAAATAAAAGTCCAATGATTCTCTAATTTCTTCCAGTCTATAAAAGAACCTACAGTATTAAAGGTCTCTAACAGCATAAACAGGATCTTCTTTAGACTTGTGTGGGAAGTAATCCGCATTTAGCTGTTCCAAGACCTGTTCAGTTCACCAGGCTGCTTGGCAAGCACAGTTTATATTGCTTTTGAAGTCCGTCTCACTTTTGCTTTAACAAACAAGATTGCTGAGGCCAATCAGAGCATAGGTTTTGCTCATAGCAAACAGTCCTTCAAACTATCTAAACTGTAACCTGAAATCAAGGTAAATAGTGCAGGATTAACTATATTTTCAATAGGACATGGAGTTGTGGTTGCAGGCACACAGATTCAGGCTCCTGACATGAAATCCATCCACCTGATGAGATTACATTTAGCAATGGATTTGCACCTTTCAGCTAACTGTATTGGAACTATGAGTAAGAACAACTCTGATAAAAGTCTTTTACATTCTTACAAATCCAAAGTTGTCTTAATAATCAAGCAGCTGCCACAACTGCAGACAACAAGATCAGGATGCTTCTGATCCAGCTTGCATAATCAGGTCTACCTCATTTATTAAAAGTCAACTTTTGAGCCTTAACAAAAATAAAGATATTAATTATTTTGGCCATTTCCCCATCCCCAGGAATGATGGGTTAGCATTTAAGACAATCATAGTTTCATTTCAATCTGGCCAAATAAACTTTTCTCCACACCAATTCCATGCCTTCCCCAAAGTGGCATTTTTAGCTATACGTTAAGTGATGCCCAGAGTAATTTGCTTATATTTGCTGGGTACATTTAAGACTAGTTTAAAAAAGAGAGATGGGAACAAATCTAAATAAACAATCTTCATGATAACCCAAAGGGCGTCCAATCTAAGTGCTAATTCCTAATATGTGTACTTTGTGCTACTTAGCAGCTCATGCACTACTGCATACCTTAGAGACTGAGCTACTATGTTCTCACATATTGTCAAACAATGAGCCACACGGTCCTTTTTGGTCGTAGCGAGATCCTTTTTCCTAAAAAGAAAAAGGAAAACATTTGGAACGTATTATGGAAAATTAACAATCAAAATATTTGTATATTTTTTTCAACATTAAAAAAAAAAAGAACTATTTTATTAGTTACTGATAAAGATAACATTCATTATGTAAAATATACAGAAGAACACTATCAACATGGGAAGCAACAAAAATCAGTTTGTGTGTGTGTGTGTGTGTGTGTGTGTGTGTGTGTGTGTGTGTGTGTGGTTTTGTCAATAGTTTGTTTGACTGACTTTGAAGTAATGCAAGTTTTGACTGCAAGGTAATAAGTCACAAAATATGCATTCTATTCACTCTACACATGAAAAACCCATTCGTTGAATAACTACATGCTTAACGAACATGCTATGTAAACCAATGCAAGCGTTTAAAAGTCTATGCCGAGTCTAGAATTACTCAGAAATTGTCAGACAGTAGAATCTATTAGCGACACTGTAGTTTCCTTTCTGTTACTCGTTGAAAATGGACGATGTTTTATGCTGCTGCTATCAGTTCAATGACAAGTTCCATCAATATTACTGTACCACTAACTGTGCAGCTACTTAAGTGACTGGCCATCACATTTGGTTGACTAAATATCTGTTTAAAGTGGATACGTCTGACCGTTATTAGAATTTAATTAGGCAAACTTCACAGATGTGAACCGAAACATTTTAGTCATGCACCTAAGCAAACAGCCGGTGAAGTGGGAGACCCCTAACCGTTAAGCAATTGGCTGCAGACTTAAAACACAATTTCAGATTACGTTAGCTAACGGTTTGACAGCCCTTAATGAGGACGATGAGCTAATATTGGCTAACGTTACAGTGGGGTGGCTAGATAACTAGCTAGCTAGCAAGCAAATAATATTCCATGGGAGTAAACGTAGTCCTTATAGCTACTCACTGTTTTTGGACAAGCTCCTCCGCAGACAACGGGCCCTGTTGTTGCTGGAATGATTTGAGTGACTCAAAGGCCTTCATTAATTTCTCCATGGTGGCCATTTTACCAGCACTTAGCTAGCTAGCTCGAGATTGATTCGTTAGCTAGCTAGCGAGCAATAGCTAATATTTACAAAATTTTGATTAGCCAGTTTGCTAGCACAAGTCTGGAGCGCTTTGCGATATACCGCAGATGTCGGTGCCGCAGCAATACGGCAACAACTAAGTGGACCACTTGCGGTAGTAAACGAGTACAGTTACGTTCGCTATAAACTGTAGACACCTTGGAATATCAGCAAAATTCTGCCAAAATTAATGGGACGCAGTTGGTAACCCATTGGGTACTAACAGCCATTTTTGAACAGTATCAGTATCAAGCGAGAAACAATGTAGCAGTAACTTCCAGGTTAACAAATTCCTGTCAAAATAAAAGTGACAGGCGGCAAATGCAAAACGTAAAGGTCAAAAACCGCTGCTGCTATTTTGAAATAAACATTAATGTGAAACGGATAACAAGTTTATACTTTGTTTAGTTAGTTTTTCAACTGACCTGCATATATTCAAATCAGTCAGGCAGTGAAATATATATTTTATATTATATTCAAAGTCAATTATTCAGTCTTTTACTTGATTTTATAGAGCAATAATCAACAACACACATTGCTGGCTACTGTATTTAGTCTAAATGTGCTGTGTTTCATTTAACAGTTTCGTTTAAGGATGCTGCAGTGTAAAAGCAATATAATGCACAGAGAGTAATGTAGCATTGTTAGCTTTCTTTGAAAGTTTAAACTAATATACAGTGAAAGTAACTTCTTGAGAATTGCAAGAAGCCTGACATTCATAAACTCTTAGCTCATTGCCTATGGGAGAAAAGAGCTTTATCAGAAAGTCTGAAATACAGGGGAACACAAGAACTCAGTTTAGCACCAATGTTAGCAGCAGAATTCTATTTCTAAGACTAATACCGAGTCTACTGTTGATTAACCAGCAATGCAAAGTGCCAAAAAAGTCTAGAAAAAATGTAAGTCCTTCTTAAATAGAGTTTTAGTCACTTGTGTATTAGATGTCATGCTGTGATGTCTTTTTCTACAGTATGGCATGGGTAAGCATAGAGTGATCTGAGCTGTACACAGAAAGGGAAATTAACCAACATAGGTTTACACATCAGAATACTAATCAAGCAAAGCTACCATGATATTACATGCCGATAATCCTCTTATGAACCATTTAACCCCACTCCAAGAAACTCTCAGGAATCTACAGTCCAATATCATTTTGAACAGAAAAGGCAAAGTTTATGAATCATATAAAAAGAAAGCAGTTGGATCCTTAGGCAAAAGTTGAGTGCTCATATGTTTGTTGAAAAGATTTTATTTCAACTTCTTCAATTGTGGCTATTTTATCAGTTATTTGCAGATTTTAAATAGAAGCCACAATAAGATTATATTAGTGACACATTCCTAAACAAAAAACAAAAAATATATATGTAATTTGCTTCTTAGCTTCTATCAGCACAAAGGTTTGTCATACTTCCTGATCCATTTGCTTTCATTGTTATAAAAGGGGAGTTTTTCGTGCAGATAATTGGTCCAAAGAGTTCAGTGCCCAGCCCTGATGCACCTGACATCTTTATCTGATTCTAGCCACCACCTCTGCAACCCTGATTATATATCATTGTTTTCTCTTTTAGTCCACATAAGTATTTTCTTAGACATGAGAGATGCACTTTGTTAAGATTTGAATAAATCAAATAACTGACATAGTTTGCATGATTTGTATTCTTTTGATGGAATATTATTTGGTTAAGATTTGAATAAATAAATCAAGTAAAATATATTTGAATCACAAATTTAAAAATTGACATGTTATTTCTTTTTTTTCTTTTTTTTTGGTATGGGTACTAAAATGTCTACAATAAGTAACAGCACTTAGATGTGAGTACTCAAATATAAAAGCACTCAAATATAAAAGCAAATATAAAATGTTAGATTTTTGTAAAGCCAGCAATAAATTCATCTGCAGTAAATGAATCTCACAAGAAGTCAAAGTCAGATTTATTATTATAGCGCTTTTTACACCGGCCGTTCTCTCAAAGCAGCTTTACAGATGCCTGAGTCCCTGAGAGCAAGATGAAGAAACCTTGAGAGGAGCCAAGACTCAAAGGTGGGCTCCATCCTCTAGATCTCTGGAGAGCAGGTGGAAGTGGAAACAGGGATAGAACAATAAGCCATAGATTGTCACATAATATATTTCAGAGTATATGTCATTTCTCATGATTAACTATGTGTAATTTTCTCCATTTTGATAAACTGCTTATAGAATGTTCGAAACTGTCATGGGTAAAGAATGTGCAAACAAAAGAGCAAAAAAAGAATTTCTAAGTGAAGATTTTACTGGAAGAGATCAAAACTCGAAACAAGTACACAGAAGACATACCCAATGTAACATTAATAACTGACAACGTGGTTAAAATAAAAAGAGAAAGGGAAATAAGAACATAATGACACACAAGTGGTGTGGTGAATTAGATGGAAACTCATGCCACCTGCGTAGGGAGTGGCACAAAACCAAAACATAAAACACAAACAAAACACTACATAAACAATAGCCACATGATTGCTGGCAGACATTGCAATCACACCAATGAAGCAAAAGAAAAAGAAAACAAAATCAGGGAATTTAACTACTTAAAAAAGCAAACTTGGGCCATATAATGATGCAATCAACCACACTACTACAGCTGAAGTAAAAAAAAAAAACCTAGACTGGATACCTTTATATTTAAAAAATGTGACTGCATGTGACTGCAAAGACACATTTGCATTAGCACTCTGCAGGTGGAGGCCAAAAATGAAATCTGCTACCACCAAGAGTGAAATGTTTTGGAAGATACAATCACTCAGCCTTTCAAAAAATAATACAGAGAGAAAAACACCTCCAGTGCACTGAGGTTCAACACCTGAGTGGATTTGGTTTTAAACCCCTCACAGAGAGAAAGCCAGAGGAACCAGACATGGGCTGGTGTTCCCAGGAGGACACAGAGAGGAACCAGACATGGACTGGTGTTCCCAGGAGGACACAGAGAGATGTGGTAACATGGTACCAGATGAATCCTATATGGGTTTCTTCCAAACAGTAATTAAAATTGACGAGGTCAAAAAAGGAAATTATGTGTTAAACGTACTGAAGTCTTTCTGAAATACAGGAAATGAAACATGAGAAGGGGTTTAAAGTGCAAGACTTAGTGAATTAAAAGCATGTAGTGAAAGATGACAAACACATTCAAAAGAATAAACTCAAAATAGACAAAAAAGTAAAAACATTTGAGTAAAGACACACATTGTTAAAAATTCTGTTGTTAAAGTATTAATAAATATTTTTAAACCCAATGGGTAGGCATGAAATATTTGTAGAATAGTGTATTTATTAAGTTTTCTGTGTTTAGACACTAAGTTTAATGTAGTTGTTAAATGAGTAATAGGCTGAGAAAATACAAATTTATCACCACACTGTCGTGTTTATATTTTGCTTTAGCCAACCCTCTCACCCACTGCTCAGACAGAATCAGCTGCATGGAAACTTCAGCTCTTCACCATATGTTCTCTGGTTTATATCATTTGCATTTGAGGTGTGGTGGTGGTGTACACAGAAGTAGAATCGATTCTCATTCTGGGGTGTGGTATTTTCTTGTGCTGTTTTTACAAAGAGGTTGTGTTTTGCATTTTCTGAGTGGGACAAATTAAGGGAAATTCATTTTGCCTATCATTTGCCACAATTTATGATCTTAATGTAAAAACCTGCAAAAAAAACTATACAGCACATAACAACACGCCCCACCCCCACCACACACACACACACACACACATACACACACACACACATCTCCCAATCACCTTAGATAAAAAGAAAAAAACAAAAACAAGTACAGAGAGACAGCATTCAGCTATTATGCTATTTTTAAGTGGAACCAGGTGTCAGAGGATATTTGAACATTAGATGTTTCTAAATCAAAAGAGAGATGGTCATGCAGAAAGTAATCCCCACTGTGAAGTATGGTGATGGATTTTGATTTTGTGTGTCTCAGAACATTGTCAGGATACATAGCATATTCCATTAGATATCAGATTTTCAATTCAGACATGAATTCTTTAACTGGGTGTTTGTAGGGTTTTCATACAAACAATGATCAGAATTACAATGATCAAAATTATGTCTACAAGCCTACACAAAATAAAATATGTTCTGTGATCAGTAATAGAAGCTTTTATCATGATCATCCCAGTCCACTTACCTAAACCCAACAGAAAACCTGTGGGGTTGAGTTCTCATTGACAGCAGCATCTGGTGCTGCTTCATAGGGGCGGGGCTTGGGCAGAGCACCATCAGTTCTGAAACCTGTAAGAGTAAACATCTGACACTACCAAAATTAGCATATTTTTAATATATGTAAATATAATGATATAGCTACATAGGTGTCTCTGATGTTAAACAGAATACTCTCACTTCTCTGCTCCTGGGAATAAAACCTTCATCTACATACAAATGTATGTATACCTTAAACTGTTGTTTTACAAAAACATATATATTTTTTATCATTTTTAATCATTTTAATTATGCTATTCTACTAATCTGCTTAGGTAATTGTTTTTATTATGTGTGTAGCTATGATAATGTTTGATATGTTCATGTTTAAGAACTGCATAATGGAAAAGTGTCATGATTCAAAAAAATATATTAAAAAATATAAAATCATCTTCTTATTGTATCTTAAATAGGCAAAAACCAAAAAACCAAAAAGCAGATTTAATAACTAAATGTAATTACTAAGTTTGACTTACTGGTCTAATTACTATTGATTTACTAATAATGTATGTAATTACTAACGTATTAAAATTAATCAGTGTTTATAAATGTTATATTTATCAAATCAATTAAAACATCTAAATGTGCTTAAAGAAAATTATGCTGAGAAAATACACGTTTTTTCACTGGAAACCACAAAACCACAACCACAACAATTTAATCGACATCGTGGTGATCACAGTGTCATTGAACAGATGGATGAAGGTCAAGACATCAAGGACTAATAATATGGATGGTGCAGTGATGATCTCTGTAGGGTAGTGAATGGCTGCTTCTTACTTTGTCATGTGCCTTGTTCTTCCATAGATCACAATCCCACTTCAAATTTGAGTCTGGATTTCAGAAGTGTGGAGATGAACGTCTCTGATGATTCTTCCAGCACACCTAACCTACTCCCACCAAACAATGTTACAAGCAATGACATTTGGAACGTACAACTCGGAATTGCCTACAATATGATTTATGCTGTTAATGCCATGTTGGGTTTACCAACCAAAAGCTTTGTCATGTGGTTCATTTTCATGGACAAAAGTAGTAAAAGTGGTGGAGTAGTGTTACAGTTTTTCAATCTAAATCTCATTGTTTCTGATCTCTTATTTTGCCTGTTTGGATTGACCTTTATAGATCCAAAAATGTTAGAATTAACAGTATACATGTATGCACTACATTTTACTGGCCACCCTCTGTTTCTCTGTTTAATCTGTATGGAGCGTTATTTGGCAGTTGTTCATCCTGTGACCTTTCTTAAGTTCAAACCACTGAGATACAGACTGATGTGTTCAGCTGCTGTGTGGGTGATTACTCTTGCCTCTGGTGCATTTTATCTATCTGTTCTGCTCTCAAGTAATATCCTTTTGTTTGTTTATACTCTTCTGCCACTGTACTTTCTACTTCTCTCCTTTAAAATCTTCTGCTGCTTAGCTATATTTAGGACTCTCAAGCATCCAGGACCAGGTCAGAAAGGGAAGGACAGAGAGAGAGCCAATCATGTGAAGAGAAAAGCAATTAATGTCATTCTAATAACAATAGTGGGTGTGATTATTCAGTACATCCCTTTATTTTCAGCAGGATTTCTTTATGGTATTTTATCAGAACCACAGTTTGCCATATCCTGGTATACTGCGCATTGCATGTCTTTTTTGTCTGGATATATATATCTTTTACCCTACTTCCATAGAATTACATACAAAGTTACTTGCCTTAGTCACTTCAAAATAAAATCATGACAAAGACACCTAACTGGTAGATGTTTCTCCTCTATCTCTTTCTCTAGGTTCCAAATCTGGCCCACACTGCAAGCTACAATTATATCCATAAAATTCTATCATGAAATTTTAGATGGTTACACTCTAGTTTTTTTTATTAAAAAGAAAGAGAGAATTCTGTGATGATAATTTTCTACAACTTTAAACAAAACATAATAAGCTTTTATTATTAAGGAAAATAATGAAATGAAAATACTCCTGTTGATAAATGTTAAAAAGCAAAATGATGATGTTGATAAATGTTGATAAAGGAAATGTTTATACTGATAAATATTGATCAGTGTCACGGTGTCCGCCCTGGCCGCCTTCCCCGCCTTGTCTCTGTGTGGGTGTGTCTGTGTGGAGGTGTGTACTGTT
>JAOYMR010000008.1:1533759-1579690 GCA_025802075.1 Tenebrosternarchus preto
GTCTCTTTGTAGAATTATATGATTGGTTCATATGGCTGGAGTGGGTCAGTTATTCAGTACTGCTCCAGCACATCTTTTCTGGCTTCTTGTCTTGTGCTTTAATTGTTTTGTTTTGTTTTTAATCACTTAAAAGTGTCTGGTCAGTCTTTTAAAATGTTGAGTTGGCTAAATTTCTAATAACAAGTCTAACCCAGATTCATGCAGTGAATACACTCAGTACATTTTGATAGACAAAGGTGTTGCACCAGAACCTTTAACACCAGACCTTTGTGAGCATTAAAAGACTATGGATTTGTTTATAAAATGTTTTAGTAACTCACCCATAATTGTTGCATCTTCTCTCTTGTCCTTCAGCGCAAGAGCAGTCTGAACCCAGAGGCGAAGGAGTTTGTGCCAGGAGTGAAATATTAGGAACCTTCCAAATCCAGGCTCCTTCATAGAGACTCTGTGTGACCGCTGAGGGTCAGAGGTCACCCCCACCCGTGCCACTATTAAGTGGTGCGTGAGTGTGTAGGGTTGTGGGGTGTGACTCCTGGGTGGGAGGGGGGCTGTTTGATGCTCTTCTATAAGCTTTTTATTTTTGTCTGTCTTCATGTGTAACCTGGAAAGATTGTTGGGGTGGGCAGGGTAATCAGTGTATGCTTCAAATGGACCGTTTCAGGTTGTGACTAGCTATCCAGGAACTTCTCTGTGTTATCTGAGAGAGACAATTATGTGATTTCCACTATTGTGATAGTGAGGAGCAGTTTCTCCCTGGACATTGTAACAATTTCCTTTTTTTTGTTGTTGTTGTTCATTTATTTTTCTCTTTTTGAATAGAGTATAGAGGGGAGGAAAGTGTCATAAGAGGCGAAGGTAGGGGTGGGTAATGACTGAAACACCAAAACGAAACATTGGCAGGTGGACCAGTTCAAAATGTTTTAAGCTGGTGGCAGCTGACTACCTTTGATAGATTTCCACAGTTTCCCCCCCCCCCCCCTTCAGTTGACATCCTGTCACTGTGCAACTTGCATTATCAAAAATGAAGAAAAAAAATATATAATTAAATAAAAAGAGCAGGTTCCCTCTTGGATGTTTGTCTTAATGTTTGAGTCATACAGCCCTGTAAATACTCTGGTATTAATGTTTGAGTCATACAGCCCTGTAAATACTCTGGTATTAATGTTTGAGTCATACAGCCCTGTAAATACTCTGCTGGCTTTACAAAGTGTTTCCGTATAATATCCATGAGAATAGTTCCTACAGTTTGCTTATAACCTGAAATACTGCACAGAAATGAGCTCCAACAAAGCAAAATGTTTTGTTGTGTTGGTCAGTGTGACATTGTTAAGTAATGAATTCAGAGCCATCAACTGGAAGCTTGTGCTCTGGTTTTGTAAGAGTAGGTGATGCAGTCCTGTTTTAAAAGGGTGGTGGGTAACACTGCTGGGTCCAGTTAACAGAAGTGTGTAGTGAGTGCAATGTGGAAGATGTGGGTGTACGTTCATTAAGTTTTTTACTGGACAGATGAAACGTGCAAGTTGTTTCCAGTTCTGGAAAATATTGATTTATATGCAAAATATAAACATTTTGAACTGATTTTTAAAAAAAAATAAGTATACTAGTTTCAGATCTTGAATTGCTCTTTGAATGTGTCAAAATGTAAATGCACTTTGATGTGTTCCAAAGTCATTTTCTGAGCTTCTGTGTGGAGGCAGGGCTGGGGGGTCTAGAAAGCTCAGAGTAGACCTGAAAAAAGAGAATCTTGTTCTCTTTGTTTTTAAATCATTTTGATTTTTGAAGAGTTTTTTTTTTTAATGGTTATTACCATTTTGTTTTGGATGGCTAGTGCATGTCACTTGTAAAAACTTGCTTTGATTTGTTGGATATTTGTTTCTGAGTTTTAAATCCTTTATTGGCCAGTTGATTACAAATGATGGACATTCACACATTATGCAAAAAAATTCAAGCCTGTTCATGACCCTTGCTCTAGCTTTCTGTGTAGTAGTGCACTGGCAGGTCATTCAGCTAGTTAGTACATACCTCTGCACTGTAATTCCTCTGAAATTCAGAGCAGTATTTCAGATGGGTTTGGACAGATGGTTGTGTAACTGGCTAACTGGCCATAGTGCCAGCGGTTATGCTCCGAGACCACTAGGGGGCTTCCACTTTCTAGGAATGTGGCTCTCTGGGACCTTGTGTTGGGCTGAGTATTCCAATACCCACGGTCTCTTGTGAAAGAGAAACTTGCTCTCAAGCTGTTCTGTATCGAATAAGACGATGTCTAGCAGGATGTCATGTCTTTGGCCATACACAAACCAGTACAAACCAGCGTGCAGCAAATGTTAATCGTTTTTACGTGGCATTTAAATGCATCACACAAGTGTGATGTATCAGTGTTAACAACGCAACAGTCAAATCCAACTTGTATATCAATATCTGGATTCTGTGCTCTCTGGAATTAGATTAGTTTCTTGATACATAAATGCAAAACGTTTTCCTGATGGCAATGCATACCAGCCATTTAGTAGATTACATAAACATATCTGATAGTAAGGGGCTGTCTAGCTTTGTAATTTCACCAATTAAAAGAGGGAAAACTCCAATTGGGTCCAAAAAAATGTCAGCAATGTTTCATATATTGGCTGATTATTTCATATATCATTTTTTCTTTGTTTTTGTTTGCTTGTTTGTAAGATGAGGGTGTGTTTCTTCTCACTTTTTTTTGTCCAACTAATATAAGTGGATCTTTAACACTGAATTCAAGTCTGTTTTTAGAATTATTCTCAGGCTTCATTTTTTAGAAACTGCAATTAAATTTTACAGCAAGTACAAATTATTCAATAAATGGCTGTTACACTTGAAATCTGTACAAACACACTTCTAAAATGTACAGGTATGTTATTTTTAACCTCTGACATCCCCCTTCGGTGTCCAGCAGTAGTCTGCAAACATATGACCTAAATTTTTCTTGACACTTTTCCGTGCTTTGCTTGATGTGCATATACGAGAATGTAAAGGTTTTGGAGAAATTCTGGAAACATTTACTTTCAGTATGCTAAAATACAGGTAAAAAGGTATTTTTGGAATGGGATAAAATTTTACAATGGATAAGAATCATTGAACGAAAAGGTGCTTGCGACAACTTCTGTTAGCAGCAATAATGTTATCCAGGCAATATTTGTTTGTCTGGAAATTGAAATTAGGCTTGGCAGTATCAGTTGTTTTAGTAGTTGTTGGTACGCTGATGAGGTGCTGTGTGGCCCAGGCAAGACTGGGTGACTGCTTGTCAGTGTAGCTCTGCCTGTAAGTAGTGACTCCATCAAACTGCAGTCCTAAACACAGTGACACGATATACTGGTTTAATTTCTGCTAGGGTAAGTTGCCCTGAAGTATGCATGATGCTTGGAACTGAGCATGGGAGTGTGTGTGCACAGGAGTGGGAGTGGAGTGGGCTGCAATGCATTTGTTGAGATGAGTAACGTGTATCACGGTGAAACTGCTCCTCCCTGAGCCTCTCTATCTGGATTGGGTTCACTGCATCACTCCCTGATGGCAAAGCCAAATGCTTTGTAAATATGTACTTCTTGTGATTGTTTCTTTTGGTATTGCTTTAACCTAAACTAATATATAAAAACACAAGGAGCTTGGCAGTGTGGACAGAAAATCTTTGTTTTTCAGTATTGCGACACCTTATTTAATATTTTGTTGCATGAGCTAGTCTTCTGCAGTAATGGGTAGCGTATTCTTTTAATATATTACTATGTACAAACTTTATATTATGGAGCACAGTTACACTCCTGGGTGTCCTTGGTGCCACCCAAATTTCAAACACTTTCCTTTTTAATCTACCATTTTTTTTCTATGTGAATACCGATATGTGTTTATTCTGTTGTCGCATCAGAGAGCCCTGTATGACCGAGAGGACGGTCCTAACTCCTCACCGTCTCCACAGCAAAAACGCCAGGCAGTTTACTTTCTGTTTTCTGACCTTCTGAATCCACGTTGTCTTTCGTTGTTTCCTTAACCACTACTGCTGGTGTGTGAACCCAAGCTTCCCTGTACACAGGCGCGGTTAAACACTGGCATGGGACAGACCCAACACACCATCCCCTGATCCACAACCTGAGTGATGGGTGTGGGTTAAAGGGGTAGCCTATTGTCTTCCTCTGCTTTCGGAAAAACAGCCACACCTGTGTTTCCTCTGGAAGGGAACTGGACAGGGAAATGTGTAAAGGAAGAAGTGGGTGGCAGGTGTTTGCATGCGTTCCTGTCTCTTCTCCGTACCTGTGCAAGGGTAGAGGACAGGATGTGGACAGCCATGGTGGTTTGTAACAGTGGTGCTTGTACTCTATACATGCATCAGTCGTCTTGGACACAAAGACAGACAGACAAAAAGAAGCATAAGGGAGGTATTGCAGAGAAAACACCTAGAGAAGGGCAGATACATTGTTAGGAACAAGTAAACATTCTGGTAGAGGTAATCCAGTATTAACATTTGGTGGGAATAATGTCCAAGTCCTACATAAAACACATGAAAGTGTATGTGATGGTCATGGCTCATCTTAAGTGTTATGATGAATGTTAGAAATGCAGAGTAAAATCTTCCATGTGATCTCTGGGTTAATATGACTGCAGCTCCATCATGGAGTTTTCTTCTGTCCCCACTGCTATGCACATCTGTGATTTTTCACAGTAGGGAACTTTGCAAAGCTGGTGACGCATATTCTCTTAACTTACACTGAGCTATGCAATAGAGTGTGTGCTCTTCCTAAGATAAATTATAATTTCTCTTTTTATCACATTTTATTCACATTTTATTCACATTAAACCTGTTTCCTGGCTGTTTCCTGTGTTGGTTGTATGTAAGCAGATAAGAGTAAACAAATACAATAACAAACATTACACAATATTAATATAAATTGTTTTGCTGCATACATATGTGTGTGCGTGTGTGTGTGTGTGTGCATGCATGAGTACCTTCTGTCGTGTGCTAGGGGAGAAGGCGTTATGAACAGTGGAAACCTGCTCTGGTAACCGCTTTGGAGTATAGTCAGGCCTGCTCGTGCTGAGCACGGTCGCTTGGCTCTGAGCCCAAACTATACAACAGCAAAACGAGATATGTTTAAGATGTCTTTAGTAAACACTCAAAGTACGTTTATCAGGCTTGTGTGTGTGTGTGTATACACAAGCATATCGTTATTCAGCATTTCATAGAATGTTTTATGTGATGCCAAATAAGATCCACATAGAATGTGGAATTAATAGCCTTTAATTTTAGATTTATTAAGAAATTCTGTATAAAATGGTTCATGTAAATCATACAATTCCAGTGTAATAAAACCATAAGAAGAAAATAATCGAGTTAAATAAATTGGTGGTTACTAAATGAATAAATAAATAGCCTGTATAATTCCTGATAAACACTGACTATTCTGAAGACATTTTAAATCCTATAGTCCGTCAATTTGAGGTTAAACGCAACGCAAGTTGTTTGTTTGTTTAGTATTATTAAATCACTTACCCAGTTTATAAACAATCATGCGGTCAAACGTCTTTAATCCCGTCAAGCAATTATTTATTCTAAACGAGGGTCAACAGACTGTATCGTAACATTTAATTATTCACCTTTTAGAATTAGAAAACGTATAATAATGCGATTCTCACTGTTCTAAAATATTAACCTACTCGACCAGGTTTCGTCATTCATATTTTAAAAAGTTTATTTGGGGGCTTATACTTGGGGCAATTATTGGTTAATTTATGTAACGTGTACGTAATCTGTCTAATTTACAGGTTTAAAAAAGTACACGTTGTTCAAAGTTGACTGGCATGCCGTGCAGTGACGTAGGTCTGACAATAAGTGATTCAATATATGTATTATGTCATTTGGTTTCGTTATGTGGAAAAATCATATATGATATACCGATGCTCACTGGGTTGGGCATAGAGTTAGAAACACGAATTTAAGTTTTCGGGCGGAGACCTTATTCACATTCATAGGTTTGGCATCTCTGGCTTTACGGATTTCTCCAGCAGCTAAGCTATAAAGGCGTTTTTACTGATCAGAACATCTTGAGGCCGAACATTTTTGCCGCAAATAGGAATGGACACCCATGTAAAAAGAGGAGAAGTCTATTTACAACACCACAAACATTGTGAGGTAAGTCTTGGAAGTATTTTTTGGCAATGTTTTTAACTGAAAACCGCATAATAATAATAATAATAATAATAATAATAATAATAATAATATGGAGCAAAATAATACAAAACATTTGAATCAAGCAAATGTAAAGGATATTTTATTTTTGCGAAATGACAACTGAAAAAAAGGAAAAATCTCCCAACATCAAAACCTTTTCCCCATATTGATAAAAGACGTTGCACACATATAAAACAATGGGCAGGACATAAATATATTCAATTATCTTAAGTACAATGTATGAAGGCATTAATGTTTCCGTAACAGTTTTGCCCAGACAAGTATTCCAAGCCCCTGGTGTAAAAATATGTGCTGGTATGAAAAGAGATGAAAGCAGGTTTTGTCTCTGCATGTTAAGACAGCGCGTTACTGTGTTTCGCAATGTCGCACGTACCCATGACTCACGTTATGGTACATTTAGTAGTTCAGCTCTGGTACCTATCCCTTAAAACACACTCACACACGAGACGAAACATATAAATATAAACGAGAATGTCATTAATTTCGATAAGGTTACCACCGTTATAAAATCAACAAACGGAACCTGGTGAAATACACATACAGTGATGTTTACATCAAGGGATACTTCACCCAGAACTGCTAAAATGGCTGATCTATGATTTGTTTTTGTAAAGCCACTAGTTTGGGTGAAGGATAACAATTGTTCAACAGTGTGCCACATCCTAGCCTTGAACAACACTATTTTAAACAAGGCCATTAACAAAGATAGCATCATGTTCCAACTGATGCATTGTAGTTGGGGGGGCTGCAGGGTCCAGACTACATGTAAAGTTAAAGAAAGACCGGTCACCTGGTGGTCCAACACCTGAAGCGTCCTCAGATTCCAGACGCATGTCAGAGTGAGGTGTGGTGATGCATTGTTACAGACACCCTACTAGTTAATCCTTCTGTTCTCATTCAAATCTGTTCCTTCCGATGTTTTTCTCCATATTTCACACTTGTGGCACCATTGGCAGAAGTGGAAGCGGTACTGGCTGAACCTTTACCCGAGCAGCCGGAATGGTGTGGCTCGTCTTGAGCTAACAGAAGCGGTTTCAGAACGTTCACCAGTGATGGTCCGCAGGCAACCAGACCGCAAGGTAGTCCGGCTAGCTGAGTGCATCAGTGTTGCCAGACTGCCCCCCAACGCAGAGGCCCATCCCGGTGACAACATGGCTGCCTTCTGCGTACTGACAGAAGAGAAGAAGCTGGTGTTTGCAGTGGAAAAAGAGGGCTGTGGGGAATGGGTGGAGAAGATCTGTGACATTGCCTTTCAGGTGATGATTTTCATGTTATACCTCAACTGAAAAATTGATTTTGTTTCTTATTAACAAGCTAATTTTTTCCATATAAACAAAATTTGCCTTTCTCCTACTATACCTCATGTTCACTGCAATGTTTCTATGTAAAACAGAAAGGCAGTAGTAATGTGCCACGGCAGAGCCCACAGATGGAGGAGAATCAGATCTACGCCTCCAGAGAAGAAGGTTGGTCCGCTTACTTCACTCGTCAGCAGTAAGCTCACTCTAACATACTCGTTTTTTTTGAGTATTTGCCAGCATGTTGAACCTCCACATCCCTTAATCCCCACCAGTGTTTGAGTTTCGCGTGGTGGTACAGCAGACTGAAGCGTCATGGCGATGTGGCCTGTCCGGGGAGTACTGGCTGCAGACAAGCGAAGACTCACTGGTGCTGAAGGACGTGGAGACCAGGCAGGTCATAACGGGATGGCCGTACAAGCTTCTGCGACGTTACGGACGAGACAAGGTCAGCCAAACATGACTGCAAAGACATGCTTGAACATTCTGCTGCAGAGCTGTTTAATCTTAAACTTTACCTCACTAGTGGAATCTGGACTGTAGAGTATTAAGACTTTTATTTGGATACAGTGATGTGAAAGCTATACATACCCATAGTACAAGACTCAGTGTAACTCTTTGCTTGAATGAATCAGAGATTGTAACACTGTATAGTCACTTTGTGGGTTGTCATAGTGATTAGTTTTACAAGCAGTAAGCAGATGCCTGTATGAGGAGACAAAGTCAACAATGGCAGACTATGACTCATTAGCCTCAGTTTATGATGAGCTAGTCAAATGGTTCCTTACTGGTGATGCAAGAACTGCTACATGACATGCTGGTTACATGTGCTGAAGTATGAAGTCCATATAATAAACCATGAATCCAAAATAATGAGAGACTCGACTTCCACTACAACTGCATAATGCCAGTGACAGTATTTGTTCTACCCCCATACAGTTATTATTCTGTGTTGATTTGGTTCTCTCTTTTCCTGTGTCATTCCTTAGCTAATGTTCTCAATCGAGGCAGGCAGACGCTGTTCTTCTGGTCCTGGCACATTTAACTTAGAAACAACACAAGGCGACGAGATCCTTCGTCACATGGAGCTGGCCATTCGCCAGCAGAAGAGCCTGGGGATCCCGGGAGGCAGCTGCTCTCCCCACTCTCCTAGTTCCCCTATGCTCAGGCGACCTCATAGTGCCACTCTGCTGGACTCTCACATTAACTCCAGTTCTGACTCAAGCACTAATTGTGAGTGTGTGCAGTCTGTCACAACTAGTGCTCCCAGCTCGACCATAATTGGTTTCTCAAATGCTATGTATTTGAGTTCTGCAGTTCCCATTGGCTCAGCTGACGCATCAGGTATCAAACCTGCTACTGGTTCATCAGAGTCTACACGCGGACATTCCTATGATTCCATTGGCTTGCCTGAACCTGTGTATTCCACTCCTGCTGATAGTCTTTGTTTAGGGGAGTGCTTATATGCACAGCCCATCAATGCCGTCAAATTACAAGAGGCTGTTCAGATAAGAAAGCTTAGTCACCTTCATAGGGAGTACTCAGAACCAGTGTACTCCAACCCTCATGATGTCATCCAACCCAACCCTATCCAAACATGTGTCTGTGTTCATTCTACTAACATAACCAGACTCCCCATCGCCATAGAAACACCTCACCATGACAATCAACCAGAACCAGTGTACTCTGAGGTGTGTCATGTTATGCCAAAGTCATTCCAGGCTCAAGATGAAGAGGAACATATCTACAGTTTACCGGATGTAGGCACTACTCACCAAAGACAAGAAGAATCTAAATGCAGTGCTATGAAAGAAAACAAACAGGACACACAAAGCAAGAAGGCAGACGAGATCAGTGCCATTTATAGTCAAGTCAACAAACCACGGAAATTCATGAAACCCCAAGAAAAAAATGTCATTAACAAAGCCCAAAATATTATGTCTGAAGACCTTGGACTGATTTAAAGAAACAATGTTATTTCTACAAATTTTTAAATATTGTGCAATAAGAGTCTCAGTAGTTACCAGTGTTAATACACATTTAGTTAATAGAAAAATGTGTTTTTATTTTTTGTTCTTATTTTAGTTTTAGAAACAAGCTTCCAAGAAATTGTGCCATTTTTAGTAGTCTAAGGCTATTAATGAGTTAATAACACAAGGTGAGATAAAAAGAGTATTATTATAGTGACAAAAATCAAATACAGCAATTTCTAATTGGGATAAATAATGACTTTCTAATAAGATTTATTTATTAAAAGTGTTTTTCATATATTTACTGGAACAATGTGTGAATATATTAAAATGTCATTTGACAGATGTTTTGCAAGTATCTTTTGTCATCATCAATACATTCATCCAATAGAATTCTTGTTATAAGATTAATGAGACTGAAAGACAAAGCTGTCATGCCACCAAGTGCTGGTGCCTTTAGTAACAGGATTTAATATTATTCCTCATACTTTATTTATACTGGAACAAGATGAGATTTACTTCTTGTTCCTGGTGCAATATGTAATAACAGTAGAGCAGCACACTACACAGGACTACAATACGTGCACACTACACAGGACTACAATACGTGCACACTACACAGGACTACAATACGTGCACACTACACAGGACTTCAGTAAGTGCACACTACACAGCATTACATTAAGTGCACACAGGACTATATTACACTTAATATTAAGTGCACACACAGTGATAACTACATCAGTTCAGGATGCACAACACAGCGTGAGATGAATGGCAAGATCAGTTCAAAATATGCTCAAAGACAAGACAGTACAAACATTTACTTCGGATACTAGTTCACAAAAGCTGCTGGCTCATTTGACAATGTGCAAGCAACCAAACAAACCGAACAACCTTGGGAAATATACTCTGCTTAATGTTTGTCCTAAACACATGTAACAAGAACAAATCTCAGCCACTGTGCACTGTAACAGTGTCTTATTGGCCTGCATATAAACATTGCCTCCTATTGGCTGGAGTAATTATAGCAATGTACAAAACAAAGCATGCTAACAATGCCACTGCTAACAATATTACTTGTATGAAAACAACGATTCTCTTCCACCCTCTTTATAACTTTGGTGAACATGACATTCAGGGTGACTGGATCCAAGTTCTTTAATTATCAGGTTGTAAAAATGTCGTTCTCTCAAATGAGACTTTAGTGTGCTCTTGTGGATTCCTCCTTCATGGTCCCCAGTAGCTAGGGCAAATACAATATACTTCAAATATTTTGCATTTTATTCCATATCGTAGCTAAACAAATCATTTCTAATACTAATCACTTAGCAATATTTAAATTAAAATGTAAAAAGGTTATTTTAAACCATCTCTGGTTCCAATAGTTTGATTTGTGTTGTTCAAACTTCTACAAACATCCATCCTTTTTTGTGAGGAATGGAAACAGCATATATTTCAGTATAAAGCAAAGAACAAAATAACACATTACTCTTAACAGACAGAAAGAATCCAAAAATCCAATCTATCTATCCATCCACATGTAATGATACTCTATACTATTTTAATATTTAAATCTATAATCTATAAGATTCTATGAGAATCTATAAAAGTTTTATATTTTTTGCACAGAACCAAAAGGTTAAATTACACTCCACAAGTACTATTCAAAATTAGGTTATTGCAGAGGCACAAAACTTCAGTTAGATTGGGATAATAAAAAATATGGGGATTGCTTGCACCAGTCATTAACATACAATAACATGTTATTGTTGATGACAATGATGATGATAATGATGATGGTGATGATTAAGAATTATTATATATGGATTAAGACACGAATATTACACAAATTGCATAAATATAACAAACTGCATTGTGTGCAGATTCACCTTGGCTTAATATACAAAAAGATTTTTTGGGATTTATATATAAAAACTCATATCTGAAATTACTTTCATCAATAAAAATAATAAATGCTATAATTAATTATTTCTTCCGCTAACATTGGGAAATTATTATTTTTTTAAATAGCAAGACTAAGAACATTTACATTTCTTGTGGGCTAAAGAGACGCATCCACAAAATCACAAATATTAGACAACATGTAGTTGCACGTAAAGCATTTCCCCCTTTTTAAGACGTTTTCTAGAAGTTACAGGTCTGTCACGAAGTTCATGATCAGTTACTTCTGTACCGATCTATTTAATGTGGAGCTTCTAATTTACGTCTCCAAACCAAACCATTTCATGTTTTTAACCCTCGTAACGTCTATGTTCGGAATCCTTTTACTCATTGTTTTCCTAGTGCTAGTCTCATGTTGACATACATCACAAAAGACTGTTCATTCAGTGGTGCAGTTGGCATTAGGGTTATCAGTCCGAACAAAACCAAAACGAAAATTTTTATATTTACAAATGTATCACAGAAGATTCACGATAATTGCTATCCATTTGGGTACATAACCATGAAAACATAATATATACATTTGCTACTAGATTTACATGCGCCGTATTTACGGTAGGTTACACCAAAGGAATAGATTGCACAATACGTCACTACTACAGGACAACCGGAAGTGCTCATGACATCAATAGCGGACAGCAACAAGACAACGCTTTTGTTACATCAGTGTAATTCAGTCATCTTATTCATCTTGTTTGCTTATTCTTACCCAATAACAAATTAAAACGAAATTACAGCGGAAGAATTCGTTTTGCGTGCAGTGCAATCGAGTGTTCTTTAGCTGGATCCGTGGCAGTATGTCGAATCGCATAGCTTTTCAGACTCAGCTAGCCTCCATCATGGAGGTATTGGCGAATGCAGCCGTGGCAGAAATATGTAAACTTGTGGACGATGACTATGCGGTTATTAATTTACAAATGTCTCAGTGCCAGCGCGAAAACAAAGCGCTAAAAAGAAAACTGCATCTATTGGAACTGCGAATGGCTCGCGGTTATGCGGAAAGAAGAATTCGTGAAAGCTCACTAAATCGCTCGAATAGAGTACAAGTGAGCGCAACTCCATCCGACAAATACAGGGGTCCGTCTAGTGGTATGTATCGCACTGTGCATGTGTAATTCTTTCACACTGCGGTATTCGTACATTTAACCTTTGACGCGGTAACTTAGCGTGTCTGATTATTATCTCCGAATATTTGTGCTTTCTTTTAAAGACATTTTTCCAAATCAAGATGAACTCTACACGAGACCGCTGAACGAGGATATTTGGAGGGATAGGGAACCTTCCGGTACAGATATGGCGATTGTTCGCCCGGTCGTGAAAGATGACGAGAACGAGGTAAATATATGTTAATAACTTATTAGCAACTGTAAACACACAGGATTATTGATTAATGTTATTAACTAACCCTAACATTCACTTTTTTGTAAGTTTTATGCGACTCATTGGCTATTAAATCGCATAGATGAGAACTTAAGTGTTGTTTTCCGAAAGGCTGGCGATTCTAGCATGACCGAACCGAGCACTGTGCTGGTGAAGGCGGAGACATCTGATGAGGGCCACCCGCCACAGGAGCTATTCATCCGAGAAGACGGTAAGTGTGTGGTTGAAAAGATGTGATCTTGTTCAGATGTAATAGATCTTGTCTTCTTTTCTTGCTCAGAAATAATAATTATAGCATATTAAAAGACTTCATTATCTTTGTAGCTTCTTAAGCCCCTGATATATCCCACTTTTATCTCAGGAGTAGCTGAAGCTGTGTCTGAGAGTGGAGAGTCAGGTTATGGTGCTGCTCAGGTGGATAAAGCCGATGGTCACCACCCCAGGACGCGACGCCAGGCTTTGGAGGTCAGTGGATCCAACAAACTGCTTAAATCTGAGCCACAGTTTGAGAACACTGAGGGTTTAAACCAAGAGCCCTTGGGAGGAGAGAGAGAGGCAGAGTTTGGTGTAAGTGGGGAGTGCGGTCCTTTGGGGGAGCTTTTTATGCAAGGGAGCGATGATGCAGACCCACAGCAGCCGTCTTGTTCTTACATGATGAGTGACAGTAAAACGGGAGGCCAATCTGAGCATCTTCCACAGAGACCAGAGATCATTGAGGTTGAATCTGCAGAGGAAGGGGAGGACCTCTCTGTTTGGGACAGCAATAAGATGCCTGGCAGACGGCAGACTTTGCAACGGTATCCTACTGCAAGCACGGCAGAAATCATCAATAATGTTAACCTGCCTACGTCCAGCCAGTGCCAGGTGGCCAGTGACTTCCCAGCACTGGCATCAACTTCTTCAGTTGTACAGGATATGGACAGCTGGCAGCATGCCAAAAGTGTCAGCATGTATCAGCCAAGAGTTGGACGGCCAAGAAATGAGAGAGTTCCCCACGAGAAACTCTTTACCTGCAACTATTGTGGGAAAGCTTTCAACCGTCCCAAGAAGGTGGAGATCCACCAGCGGATCCACACGGGAGAGAAGCCATTTAGGTGTAATACCTGTGGGAAGTTCTTTGCAGAGGCCGGAAATCTGAAGAAGCATCAGAAGGTTCACACCGGGGAGCGGCCATACAGCTGCACTCAGTGCGGGAAGACGTTCGCCTGGATACGGAACCTCAAAACCCACCAGCAGAAGTACCACCCAGATATGTTCATAGCTGAGGAACTGCTGTCCCTGGGGGAAATAAAAAACTGACCTCCTGACCTTCTCAAAATGACTGATGGGCATGTAGATGGATAATGCTGCATGTAGCTAAAGGGCTTTTTATTGTATGGTTACAAATAACAAGCTAGAGGGAAAAATCTAACTCTCAATATTTTGGTCTAAACTTCTGAAACAATATTTACTGCGTTCCATTAAGATTTTGGACCATTTGAATACTGTGAGATTGAGGGTTTTTTTTTTTGTTTGTTTGTTTGTTTTTGTTTTTTTTAACAATTTAAAATGATTTACTCACCTGAAACATATAGAACCATAATCACTGTCATGCCAAAGTAGAACTTGTTTTCGTTGGCAGCTATTTGGAATTGTATGATGCAAGAAAATAAACTCTGATTAATGTCTGCCTTTGTTTGCTCCTTTAAAGGGGAAAATGTTTGTTTAAAATATATTAAGCTTTTGGCCAGTTTGTGTGTAGGCTTTTTTCACCTCCCCCTTAAATGTGTGCATTGCGACAAGGCTGGAGGTATTTTATGAAGTGACAGATTCCTTTTATCCACATATGTCCAGCCAAGCCAAGACTGTTCTCTAGGATGAGAGGTAAGGGGCAATAACGTGAGCTGGCTTTGTCTTAAATTGTCCAGCTGATCAATTCTGCTTTGTGAAATGCCTCCTATTCAAAGTAAGGTTACATTCTGTCTTAAATCGAAATTATTTAATTGCTTGCAAAACTATAAGTGCTTGCCATAGCAATGTCTAGTTGTATAAATCCCTGAGAATAAAGATTACTCTTGAATTTCTACATTTTGTTTTAAACACAGGCTGGATCTTGTGCTATGCCCTCAAGACACCTCTTAGAGGTATATGTCAGCTGTATCTATAGGAGCATTAACCTCCTCAGGTGTAGCACTGAGCAGGCAACATGAAAAAGCATGCATTCATACTATAATTAGAATAAAACCTAATACTATATACAGAGAACAGAAAATGTAATGATGGCAACAACAATTACTCTGGCCTTCTGGGTGTTAGTTAAAATGAGAAATCACAGTTCATGCAGAAATGATGTGCCGTCCGTTTAACTGTTCATGTGCATTCACAATAGAAGCCAATCATCTCCACAATGGACATAAATATATGTGTTAGGTTAACTAAGCCAGAACAATTTTAATACAGTTAAAATAATGATCCAAGAATTATTGATACACAACTTTCATGTTTTATCAGAAAATGTTTGTGTGTGCACAGAGCTGTCAGTATAATGAATTGATTTATTGGCTCTACATCTGTTGAAGTGATCAAAAATGGCACATCAGTAGCTCTGAGCAAACTTATTTGTTTAATATACGACTGCCAAATAGTTTAGATGTATTTAGCACCATATCACCTTTTTAAATAAGGAAATCTAAGATTTTAATTAACCAGGATACTGGGCTCTTCGACAGTATCACTGTTCTCTCACATTTGAGTTTCATAATTGATTTCTTTTTCCATTATACTCAGCAGTAATTGTGAATGCATTAAACACCAGTCCCTCGTAGTTAAGCTCAGGCTTATTTCTGTCTGTTTTGTCACTTCAGAAGACCGAAGACGAAGAGCCAGATGTGCTGTTCATCAAAGAGGAGCTCACAGACCAGGGGAGGAGGGAAAGCCAGCCACCTGGAGGTTTGAGTGTGCAAGACGGTGAGTAAAGTGCTAGTGAACAGAGGGAAGAGATTCAGGTCCCTTCCCTCTGGAAACCTAATGCTTTGTTAATCAGGAGTGCTGGAAAAGGCAAAGTAGAAAAGTGGAAGCAGTTGTTCTGCAGAAACTCCTGGTGAAAAGCAGCAGAACAAGTGAACACATGAAGCTAACTTGGTCTTTTCTTGTTAGATTTCTTAGTTGCACATTAGTGGTCATGTTGTTAGATGTATGGTTTTAACTGCATATTTTCTTCTGCTAATATTCCATATCCAAAGTAATGAATAATATCTAATTTAAGTTTAAAGAAACAATACTTCTAAGTGACCCTGGATATTAATGTGTTATTACATATTTATCCGTCATTCTAAAGTATGTTGTAATACTCGGCTTATTCAGATATAGGTAAAGCATCAGCATTCGGAACACGGCGTGTCCTTGGCTGCTTCGCTGGTGTCCATGCTGCTGGTGGTGAGGGTGACTTCATTAAGATTGCATTCTCTGCTCCTCAGGGTTTGTGGAGTCCAGCACAGACATTTGTGGCAGTAGGGTCTCTTCCTCACCTGCACAAATCACAGTAGCCCTCAGTGCTGAGGAGGTTGGTGTTTTTTATTTTATTTTTTTTATGTTTTACAATAATAAAATAATTTGATAGTCCGTCACCAAGCGTTTTTTTCCCCCCTTCTTTTTTTTATACTTTTAACCAGGTTTTCTAATTTTCCAAAATCTAATGTATGTAATGAATGCCAGAGTCTAAGTGCTTTATTGTTCCTAGTGTGACGAGTTGGCCTCATCCCTTATGAAAGAAGATGGACAACAAGAAGAACAAAAGACAATCCCCACTCAGTCTGCACCTGTGCAGATTAATATACAGAGTGAGTGAGGCTGCAATAGTTGTGAGGGAGGAACAGAACATTTGACAAGCAGAAAAAGAAATTAGACTAGGTACCGTTTTACACTGTGTACCAGAAGTAGGTAATCATTTATTCTTGGTTTATGTATGGCATATTTTATCTACATGAGCATCCACATCACTGACATGTTTGTGATATGTGGTGACAGGTGTACTAGGTTCACAGGCTCCTGGCTCTCTGCATTCACGTGAGCCTGCTCTTCCACACAGAGGAGCAGTAGCATCAGCAGGAGCCAAGGTGTGGGATCTTCCTGGCTCAGAGTCTCACCTCCCAGGGGCAGCAGAAAGCAACAGCCTTCTTTCAAACACAAGCGCTCAACGACGAAAAAGGCCAGTGGCTGTCGAAGTGCTGGGGACTGAAAATACCTTATATGAGAGACCTGCAGAGCTGGAAACTTTTTTTACGCGGTGGGCTGCAAATAACCCTTCTGTCAGTCAGCCGTCTTGTTCTTACACTGTGGAAGAAGATCAAGACCAGGACTGTGTTCTGGTCCAGCCAGGAGCTCTGTCAGTCAGAGGGACACAGGAAGGCCTGGAAGGAATTTCCACTAACAATCTGCAGGATGCCAGAGGACCTGTTAGGGTAGAAGCAGAGTGGACCACAGCACGCCGTGCCCAGACTCAGCAAACGAGTCACTACAACAGGACAGATGGAGTTCGATTAGAAGCCGCAAATAGGGTGAACCTCACTCAGTCCATCCCAAAGATCACAACAAACCCACAAACACTTACAAACCTAACCCAGCCTGGGGTTTCTCTTGCTGGGCTACAGCTTCCAAAGCGAATGGAAAAAGGAAAAAGGAAGAATTACATCTGCAAGTACTGTGGAAAGGCTTTCACTGGGTTATCCAATGTGGAGGCTCACCAGCGGGTCCACACAGGAGAGAAGCCTTTTAAGTGTGAAACCTGTGGGAAGCTCTTCACAGAGGCTGGAAACCTGAAGAAGCACCAGAGGGTTCACACAGGAGAGAAACCATACACGTGCAACCGCTGTGGGAAACGCTTTGCCTGGATCTGCAACCTGAGGACCCATCAACAGTCGGCTTCCTGTGGAGGAATATAAGAACAGACCCTGATCAAATCTTCGGGGCCGTAAAAATTACATTGTTTTATATTTGTTTGCCCAAAACATGTATGGCTGGTAAGAATGCTTAGTCACATGGAGAATTAATAATGAAATTATTACAATTAGTAGCTAAAAGTGTTTGAAGGCTTGATAATGATTTTTTGTGCTAAAGTGTGAGCAATCAGGGTGACTAGTTTTTACGTTTTAAAAGTCATGTGGTGCTTTTATGTGGTAGTTTGGTGCCTTAATGATTTTCTTAATTCCCATACCTCTAATCAAGCTATATAAAATTTTAAACAACTGTGCCATATACCTCACTGACCACTCCACTGACCGCTCTGCAGCTGTGAACTTACTTGGTTTAAATTTTTTAATAAATGATGTTTACTTTTTTTGAGAGAACAAAATAGTTTTAATAGGCTAGAATGTTTTTTCCTTGGAGGTCACTCCAACTGGAAAAGGACCATTTCTACTAAAGATCACTCACAGTACAATAATCGCACAATGAATGGAAGACGAGCATTTTAGTACTCATTTCACAGTGATTTGTTGTTGTTGGGAAAACTACTTTGTTGTGTTATGAACAATGTGATATCTGTGCATTTGTGTATATGATTTTGATCCTATGCAAAATACTAACAAAAACAGCTTCTAGGTGGTGTATGTACAAGTTTACTGCATGCAGGAACATAAAACACCTTCGAAACGGTTTCGTTAAGCCCGGCTAGCTCAGTCGGTAGAGCATGAGACTCTTAATCTCAGGGTCGTGGGTTCGAGCCCCACGTTGGGCGCTCTTTTTTTTTTTCTTTACCTGTGCCAGAAACAACTTTGGACGAGTAGTTAAATTGAATCTTTGCAGGTGTGTAAACTGTGCAGCTCTCAGACACTGTATTATAAACTGAAATATATCTAATTATATAACAGTAGATTATATAAACATGCAATTTATATAATACGATAATGGATTCTATCTTAAACTGCAGCGTTATTTAGTGATATTTACCACAAAAATTCTTTACGTTCAGTACACTCTTTCACAGCCTCGTTTTTGCAGGTAGAATCTATATAAATAGCCGGTATTATTTTTAAATAAATTTGAAAACAGTATAGCAGAGGATGGTTTCGATCCATCGACCTCTGGGTTATGGGCCCAGCACGCTTCCGCTGCGCCACTCTGCTTTAGCCAAGACTTCGTTCATTTTAAATTTATAGTTACAGATAATGGTTTTTAACATCCAAAGTGCACCATTGCACGTTAGCAGTTCTTGAAAAAACTCATTCCCTGACCGGGAATCGAACCCGGGCCGCGGCGGTGAGAGCGCCGAATCCTAACCACTAGACCACCAGGGAGTGACAGACAGCAACCTATCTACCTATTTTATGAATTCGTCGCCGGGTTTACGCTAGCTAGGGTTAGCTATCTAGCTAAAGTTTCATATCTAAAACATTTACGTAGCGTATTCAAATCCATCAGCATTACAAGAACGTTGACAAACGATTTACTGTTCTATAAAATATTTTTATTTGTGCTCGTGCAATACGACCTCAGATGGTATGTGTGCTTACTTGCCCGTGGTTATAGAGCGTGTTGTGAGAAGTCACTGTAGCAGTGACGATGGAAGGATGAGAAGGGTTTGAGTTAAGTGACAGAACAAGTCCTCCCACTAACTGCACAGAAAGGTCACCTGGGGCCACTGGTTCAGAGGTCATAATAACATCAACACTACCAAGGACACCATCCCACTGACTTAAGTAGAAAGCGAAACACATGTTATGTAGGCTTTATGTTAATGACTCAAATATTGAAAAGTGAAAAATTACACTTTTATTATTAAAATATATCTAAAATGTGTTTTGCAGATACTAACATATAGGGAAGTAATTCCAGGATGTAGTCCAGTCAGATGGCTTTGCTTATCAAGAGCAGCAACACCAGGGTTCTCTATCCTCAACCTGTCATGTATCAATTCTGTTATATCTACAAACCAATCAGGTGATCCAAGCATATAGGTTAACTGGTGACCTTGGCCCACTGTTTGAGCACTGAACTGTGCAAAAACCAGTATGATGGACCTTTGATAGGCTGAGTGCATCTGAAAGAGAAAGTGGAGGCAAGGTACCAATTAGAGAGAGAAAGAAAAAATAAAGATACCTATCAGAATTTTCATAAATTCCATAATGGTGTCTAAATTCAGTGCAGTTTCACTTTGGACCAAGATACCAAGTTTTATTCATAGTGCCCATTACATACATACTAAGAAGGCTGTAATTCCCCCATTTTTTGTGTCATTGAATGATGATTGTTTCTATATGCAAACTACACAAGTTACTCAGGGCCCCCGCATCTTTCAAGGGGGGGCCCCCTCCCATTGCAACATACTTTTGATTACTAGGTCTGTTTGTAGATACGCTTACTGTAAATCTCTAAAGAGTTCAGGGCTCCACAATAAGCCCAAACCATTTTAAATAAATGTAATGGTGAATCTGGCTGCTTTTACCATGAAGTGAACTATTTTTCTTCTCTGTGTCTCCCTTTGTTGTTGTTATCCAAGATACACACACAGTAGAGGCAGACAGGATGCTTATAAAGAACCATTACCTTTCAGAGGTTGAAAAACAAAACCCCCCCCCCAAAAAAAAAAAAACTAGGGACGTGGGTGGTGGCGTGTGTGTGCTAAGAGCGAGATGAGATAAGATGCTAGTAGCTAAATGTTGTGTGATTCATATGTGATCATTATAGTCTCTCTGATTAACATATGAAAATGTTTCAGTCTGCTGTTCACATCAGGATTATGCTACCTTCACTTCAGATGTATCTCAAATAGATACATACTCATACGTAGCATCATGATGCATAGATTTCTACACTCCAGATGTGCACACTGCTCAAAATACAGAACCATTTAAGCTTCAGTCATAGAATAAACTGCTTCCTACAGACATATGATGCATTATAATTTGTGTGTAAAAATCATATTTTCTATGGGTCCCATAATAGTTGGAGCACTAGGGGCTGTAACCCCCAAACTGGGGGAGTGGCTCCAGCCGATCCCAGGAACGACATCTGAGCTCTGAGAACAGACCTGAGAACAGCTAAGATACTACACAGGACCCTAAAGCTTCCAGAGTGAGAGGTCCTGACCTTCAACCTCAGGTCCTCTTGTTTTTTCTTCATTTTGTATTTACTGTAATTCTAGCCCAAGGAACAAAGCATACCCACTGTCTGTGTAGTAACTCCAGCCAACAATTGGGCTTAACACATTGTCAGAGAGAGAGAGATCCGCAGTGGAACCACTGGAGCCCACACAGCCAGGCATAAAGACCCTCTGAGCATTTCCCAGAGAAAATTCCACCTCCACACAGGTACTGCGCAGCCCAGATTCAGTCACTAGACACCTGCAAACAAGAAAACTCCAGTTCTGAGCATGAGCAGGATCTAAATCTGTTTAAGACATAAAACCAGGTAGTATGATATACAATTATAAATATGAGCAATTTTTTATGTCATTATATTACATTTAAAAATCTGTTATTTTTATGCTGTAATACCTCGAGTCTGCCCCAACAATCAATTTCCCTTGACAACATCTTCACCGGTTGATAGACACTTCACTGTTGTAGTAATACCTCATACTGTCCCATCCTGCACACCCCTAGAACTGTAACAGGGATGGATACTGGCTGTCAAATGTCAACATGGCTCAGTTGATTATTGTGATGCTCTGTTAATATATGACAAATAAAGGGTAAAAACTTCCCAGTCTTTCCAAAGTCTTAAAAGTAGAAATTAATTACTTCATGTCACCAATTCTTTTAAAATCTTTCAAAGCATAACTTCACAGATACAACGCAAAGCATTAATATTTTTATATTATACTCCAGGTTAGTCTTTGGGTTATTCCACAGTAGTGTTTATTGCCTGTTTTCAGATTTGGCATAATAAAGATCTATTTAAATCTAGCTGGACTGACTCAGTTCTGTTATGGGGGCAATGCCCAGTATCTCTGGGTCTGTAAAGGAGAAAGCAGGTCACCATCCCATGTTGCACACCATTGTGCTGGACGCCTTCCACCCACCAGTTAGTTGCAATCATTACAGCTTCAAAGCTCTTGCGTAAGCTCTTGACTGAAAGACAGGCCACCTGTCGCAGAGCCGAGCTTCTGAACGAGGAGGACAAGACATAGAATAATAGAAGACAAATGGATGAGAGTTCTGTTTTGCCAAACTGAGATTAGATTTTCACTCATTTAGCACAGCATTAACAAAGATATTGTGATCTTGGACCAAGCAACATTTGAAACAGATTTACAGGCAGCACAATACCACATAGAACTGACAGAAATCACTGAAGGAAAAGCTTTGTAATGCCAGTCACACTGAGACAGGGATAATGTACCTCAAGTGCAGATCACCATGGATGCGGTCAAAGGTTGCCAGGCAACTGAAGGCCTGAAACAAGACGCCAGCACTGCATGTCTCTTGTGTCCCTGACCACAGTGTAAAAAGTGTTAGTGTTCAAATCTCTAATGGATTCCAGGCAAACTCTGGTGAGGGAAAATGCTAAGGCATCCAAACTGAATAGAGGGAAGTTCAAATCAAACTGTATCCATAAAAATAAACAATTATGTCCACAACAAAACTGTCAATGGACATAAGGGAGCATGCTTGTCTTTTGGGGTAGTTAACCAGTCTTCCCAAATTCCGGCCCAAGTTGATCTGTTACAAGATAATAGAGGTATAATAAAATATGTTCAGTTACACGGTCACAGGCAAAGTAGACTATTAACAAAGCCAGGCCTCAGAAATACTATTTGCACAGCTGATGAAGGACCTCTGTCTGAAACGTCCTGTTCCTTTGGAAACCTTGTGCACTACACAAGGTTGTTCTTGGTATATTAACTATAACATATAATAAGGAGTGTCTGGTAATGTTTTTACAATTTTTTTGAATGGATAAATATGTCCAATGATCACAAAAAATAGGGTTCCCAATGTTACAGAAGTTAAATAAGTTTGAGTAAAAATTGCCTTGCGTCTACTTACCTCTTGTCTAACATGCCATGTAAAATAAATTGCAAGTACAAAGTCAGCCTTTCTCCTCAGTTACCCCAAATCATTAAAAATGCTCCTCACTGTATTTTTCATTATTAAATGTCTCAGCATCTTTGGTCAAATCCAGGTTTAATGGCCAAGACATTTCACCTTCACTTCCACCAATTCTGGTTTAGGTGCTAAAGTTAAAGGTTTTGGAATTAGTCTTCTCCCCCTTTTTGTATCTGTTTTTAATGTTTAATCTTTTTCAGTCCTTTTGATCTCTAGCTCTTGTGGCTTGAACGGTTACCTCTGCCTCTGATCTCTTTTTCGCCCTCCTGCTTTCTCTCTAATGCCTCTTTAGCTGTTGTGCCACATTCACACAATACGGGTTTATTCATTCAAAACGGCCAATAATCCACTCTCTCCCCCTTTGCACACATTCACTATCTTACCTCCCCAGCTCCTGTCATATTTTTCTTTCTGCCCAAGAAAATGGTGATGCACTGCCCAAGAAAACTCAAAGCACAAATTCTATTCAATTTAATGTGATATGTTACATTACAGTGTAACAGGTTTTTTTTTTGTTTTTTTTTACATTAGAGTGCCGGCCATAACAATTGACATTTAAGTGTTTAATAGCATGTATAGTATTTAGCATCTAAACTGTTTAGTATATAATAAGTACTAATTATTAAGAGGGGGAAATAGTGCACTCAATACAAATTCCAATTACTGTATAAAATCTGGCCAAATGTGTTTTGAAAGACAAGTTATATTATATTTAAGTTATATTAAAGTTGGATGTTTGATGATTATGTTAATATTTGATCACTTACGTGTCACTTCAGTACATGTACGGATATAAGAACAGGAGAATCTTAGTCAATACCTCCAGCACTAAGGGGTTTATCATAAACCTATAGCATTAAATAACACAAAGCATTAGCACTCTACTATTACAGCAAATCTCTGCCTCTACAGCCCACTATGACCATCACCTCTACCACTCCTTTCCGTATATATATTTCATAACACCATGCTGAGATAATAAACACAACGCGTGATGCACTGTGAAACAAAACATGACATTTTTCATTAAAATTAAAAATCTATTTGTAGTGCAATTATTTTCAATTGTGCTGATACTTTCAGACAGGCTTGCAAGCACGAACATTAAACTTTTAGTGATCCTAATCCCTTTAAGGTAATCCGGTAAATTTCACAAAGGGAATGTGACTTTGAGGAGGATTCTTGTCCCCAGAACGTTTCAAAGCAAAGTTACGCTTATGAGTATAAAAACTGTATGAAACTGGACAGTAGTTTCATTTTCCCTCCGCCACCTTTTTCTACGTGGCAAATCTGCTGATTTTCATCAAATAGAAATGAATGAAAAATCATTAATCTGCATTCATTCAAAATCATCTCATGTAAAACTAAAAATATTATGTACAGCAAAATAAAGGACGTGTACATGTACATCTCAAAATGCATAAACGTGAAAATGCAATGTGTATTTAAAAGTAACGTTGTTCAATATTGCTGCAAGCATAACAGGATGGAATTTTCTCCATCTCATTGTGGTAATCTGTACATGTAATCTGTCGTCAGATGTTTTGTTCTCTATTGGAACTACAGACTTAATCCTGTTCTCTGTATGGGGGGGGGGGGATAGATTGCATTAATCTAACTCCAACTCATCACCACAAATACATGCACGCACACCATAACAAATGTTACACATGCATACAGACACACATACATACCTTTGCCATGTGCAGTAGACATGAGTATGTTTTATACGTTCAGTCAGAAACACCCAACAATTTTGTGTAGATTTTGTGTGGCGTCATTTAGCCAAACAATGCACAAACAATAATTTTAACTTTCTGAATTCACTGTCAACTGAATTCTGAGAGGCACAAATAAACTCGAGTAATGTCATCAGTAAAAATAATATTAATTAATAACGTAATAATCCATTAATAAAATAATACATTATTAATAAACACTTAATAGTAATCCATACATAAGAAAGAATTTTCAAACAGTAATAATTATTTTGCTGGAGAAAGAAACAAAAGGAAACTAATGAAAAAAATTCTGGACAAAGAAAGGAGCTTTTAGTCAACCTGCAGTATTTTTAGAGCAACAGCATGTGTGAATGACAGAAATAACACAAACAGGAAGGTAGTCCAAACACGACAGGAAACCACCATGCTGCAAAAATGTGCACTGACATCATATTCCCGTGTGCCAGTGTCCCAGAGTCACCCGTTGTCTCACTCTCAAGCGTCTGCCGTCTCCAAGAGTTTCACACTCAAAAAGAAATGTGACCCGGTTATTCCAGTGTTTTCTTTTTCCAGAGGAGTTTTATAATGACCTTTTTACTGTTTTATATGACAATGTTATATGATTTCACATGAATTTAAAGACTCAAGAGTACAATTTAAAAATAGGCATTTTCAGGTAGTAAACAATATGAGGGTAAAATACGATACAAATATGATTAGAAGAAATCGAGTGTTTCCTACAACATTTTAAAAACGTGAACATTTAAAAAATGTATATTTTGTTAAAGAAACAAACAAATGTGTTTTTACTACCATGTTATATCAGAAGTCTGAATACTATAGCAACTGAATCAAAATGGAGAAAAGGTTTTAAATGTTTGAGCATGTGAAGGCTAAATCCTAGGTAACACTGTAAAATAGGCATTATTCTGCATCAGGTTAAACAGTTATTATGAATTATTTGTTGATTTGTCTTGTCTTTGTGCTCCATAGAATGTATGAACATAGAGCTGATGGCATCCAGTGAGCATGTTCACAAAGCACAGCCTCCTCCTACACTTCAGTCACATATGAAGAGAGTATTTAATGGTAGCCGTATGAATCGTAGTCGCTGTTCCGATTTGATGAAGGTTCTCTGCTGGAATTTACTGTGAGCCTGCTGGAATTTACTGTGAGCCTCTCCAAACCTGGCAACACACAAAAAACCTAACTATATTATAGTTCTGGTGTCTGTGTGTGTGTGCGCGTGTGTAAATGTGTGAATGATGTGTGCACATATGAGTGTGTGTGTGTGTGTGTGTGTGTGTGCGTGCGTGTGTGTGTGTAAATGTGTGAATGATGTGTGCACATATATGTGTGTGTGTGTGTGTGTGTGTGTGTATACACTTACCAGGAAAAGACTGCCTTTTCACCATGTTATCTGGATGTGCAGCCTGGCTTCTGTGATAGGACACTAAAATAAAAAGTCAAACCATAAAAAAGAGATCAGGCCTACATCCCAAGAGCTTTACAAGTGTGTGTGTGTGTGTGTGTGTGTGTGTGTGTGTGTGTGTGTGTGTGTGTGTGTGTGTGTGTCTGTGAGACAGAGAAAGAGATCAGGCCTACATCCCAAGACCTTTACAAGTGTGTGCGTGTGTGTGTCTGTGAGAGAGACAGAGGAAGAGAGAGAAAGAAGTGACTCACCACTTTGACTCTGCGTGGGGCCGATCCAGCGATTTTGCCTCTTCTGTGAAACTACAGGTAATGTAGTAAAAAATATTATCATAATACTGTACATACATTACTGTTACTGCCCAAACTACAAAAAACAATCTTTAAAATATATTTATCAACTGAAATATGTACTATGGTGTAAACTGTTTGCATAGTTCGCATACACAACATTTTGAGTACTTAAGTGTTACTCAAAGTACTTTTAAATCTAATATAAAAGGCTGCAATCCGGATTTTCTTTGAATATCTACTTGCAGATATTTTTACTTCAAAACTTGATCTAAAAAAAATCTCTTTTGAGCCTCACATCTCTTGCGAATGGACATGTACATCGGCCGGGCAAACCGTAAGAAAATAGCACTCAAGATCAGGACCAGCAGCAAACCAGTCAGTGTTTTGTAGGTGACCAGCTCTTTACAGGGGACAAGCTCTTTACTGTCTGTGAAAAAGAACATTGAGTGCGATAGTTACTGTAAATGCACACTGCACTGAAACAGTATTCTGCTGTTCATGTCACTGAATAACACACACACACACACACAGGCACACATGCACACAAATACCTTCACACTTGATAGACACTTGGGAACATTCGGTCAAAGTCAAGTTATGTTCGAAGATGTAACCCCTCCCATTGGACTTGAACTCGAAGCCAAGGAACATTCCACATCTCCTCTCTTGACAAATGTCCCGGCCTAATTTTTCAGTCCTGAACTTTTCAATAAACTCTTTACACAGGGCGTTTAATTCACTTGTGAAATTGACAGCGAGGTGCATTAAGCCCTGACATGGACTAGACGGGTCCCACTGCACCTTGACCCTGGTAAAGAGAGGATAGAGCTGAATGGTGTTTGGTACAGTTGCGTTCCTGGTTACATTTGATGGTTCTGGGATGGTTCTATTAGTATGAAGAACTGTGTTATTGGTGGTAGTAGAGTTGAAGCCTGGAACAATGACAAGAGAGAAGAGCAGGTTATTATATTTGGCAATGAAATTAAATGGTGAGCACTAAATATTAATGACTTTAGATGTTACAATGTATAGAATGGCTTTAGGTTTAACTGAAAAAGGTTTAGCAAAAAAAAAAAAGAAAAACAGGACTTGGGTCTTCAAGTCTAATATACATCTCCTCAGCATATATAATATGACTGAAATTTAAAACTGTTGCCATCTCGAACATTATACAGGTCTTAGCAGACGTTAGAATAAAATTGGTAAAAGTGCTGACAAAGCAATTCTGTTATTCTAGGTGACTTTTTAAATGCTGTATCTGAAACAGTACATCAAGAAATAAGCATCTGTGCCAATTCCAGGCTTTTTACTGCTTTGTCATGGTCATGAGAACAAAAGACAGATGTTCTATATCTGACTTCGTTCACAAGCTTGAGAGTGCCCTTTCTCTTCTAGCGCTCTGTGTTCAAGCACATTTTTCTTTTCATTCCATATTTTTTAAATCTATATTTTTTTTAATCAAAATGATAAAGGGTAAACTGAATTTATTGACTCTTACAAATCTCACTTAGACTATAATGGATCAGCAACAGTGAAACTATGAGATAACTTCATTTGCATTTTTAAATATAATAGCTTCCACACTTCGGAGTCCATTTTGCACTGATACAGTTTTTTAGTGTTCAACTCAAACTATGTGACCTCAGATTTTCAGTTGCAAAAATAAAGCAAAGACAATCATCAGGTGTTTATTGTTATGTCAGGTGTTAATCGTTATGACTACATCAGGTGTTAATCGTTATGACTACATCAGGTGTTAATTAATGATAGTTATGTACATTAGAAGCATAAAAGTTAAAATTTGAATGAAATGCATATTGTCACAATAAAAAAAAATATGCATATGATATACGAATGAGATATTTATGTATTTATATATCTAAAGGGGAAAAAACATGCAAAAAAAAACTTTTTTCCCATGCAGAAGATTTTAAATGTAAATAGAAAGTAATCAAATTAAAACTGAATCACAAGCGATGATATTAAAATAATGTTGAGAGATGAAATAATCACTATCAGACAATCTCTGATCAATGGACTGAACACTCAACTTTAAGCTATTTTTCGTAAACATGCAATGGAAGTATCGTGAAAAAAAAAACAATAATTAAAGTTAAAGGAAGGTCTGCCTTAAACTCATCTTTTTAATTCCAGCAGGTAGACCCTACTGTAGACTCATTCTTTTAAAACAGGTCTATACCCCTACACTTGCATTTCAAACAGGTCTATTCCTCTACACTTTCTGTTAGAACAGGTCTAAACACCTGTAGACACATTCTGTTAAAACCCAGATTAAGTCAATGAATTTATTAATTCACTATGAAAATATTCACTGAAACAAAATAAAAACCACTGAGCATTTATAGCTCATTCTTTGTTCTATAAAAAGAGCACAATGCAAAATAAAAGCTCTTTAAATAGCAAGAAATTAAATTAAAAAATAGAGTAGCCAGTCATTTGGAGTTATTGCACTTTGTCTGGCAGTTTGTATTAATTATTATTATTAATAAAAGTATTTTCCAGCATTTTTATAAATGCAACAATCAACTACACACATATCCGCATTACCATATCAATGCAAAGATGGAAAGTGTATTTTATTTTTGTTTATCTAATGCCCATATTGGCACACTCTGGTATTCAATCAGTTTCCCTCTGTATCATCATGTTGTTAGTTTTTGCATAAGCAAAAGTCTAAGGCAGAACTTTGTGAATACGGTCCAAAAGTGCCCACTTCCACTCAGTGAAGGGATTAAAAATCTGAAAGTAATGGGTGCAATCCTATATAAAACACCTATTCTCCCAATTTTGTGTTAAGTAATAAATCAATGCTCAAAAAAATTATTAATAAATACTGTATTGTTGTGTAGTGGTATCTCAGTGAATTCAGACACAGAGCAAAATTATGAGGAACACTGGCCTGGAATGACCTATCTGTCCTATTCAGAATTCCAGAGGCAAGGTGCCAAGAGGATCGACTGCAGGGCTCAGCGTAAAGAACGAAAGGAAAGACTTACCAGCAACCAGGAGAGAAGGCATTAATAACAGCAAAAGAACAAGCTCCATCATTACCTGGCAGACAGCACAAAGTTAGAACTGAAATCACTTCTGTCACACGAGGCAGTGATATAGCAGAGATAACATGTTTACTGTAATCCCTCAAAAACAGATGTAATTATTGATATACATTTTGACCACATACTGTATTTAAGAGCTGCTCATCATATTTCAGATGAAGAAATTTTCTAGAACTCAAGAGCTACCAATAGCTAAAACATTTTTAATTAGTGTTTGAATTTCAAGGTTTTTTATATTAGCGTTTGCTGAAACAGACTTTTTAAAGACACTTTCATGCATATTAAACAATAAGTTTTGGTCTTTCTCAAAAATAAACAGCGGTGTGATAAACCACAGTAGTGCGATTTGTTTGTTACAATTTTTAAACAGTTTGTAATGATGCGAAGGCCCTGACTGTGCGTATTAAATCTAGTCCCTGTGGGCTGAACAGCAGGTTGCCTGGATCCATTAAGGTTTGAGCTTGGCCTAAGTAGGTCACCTGTAATTTTAGACACTGAAGCAGGTTAAAGCTGTTTGTAAATCAAAAAAGTTTGCTGTCCCTCTGCATGGCAAAAAGGCCCAGATTGTTCTTGTAGTTCTGCCTCACTATTCAACTGGATCACAGAGTAAGACTGGCGAACCGACTACCAGGCCTCAGATGAAAGTTCCGAGCAGGGTAGAATTTTCCCTCCAAATCACCATTAAAGTCCAGGACCTGGGCTTAAATGTATCTGATCCCAACAGATATTCATAATTGTCAAACTGCATTCTTACCTTCGCTGAAAACACAAGAGAATGTAGAGGAAGCGGCAAATACAAGTGAAGTTAAAGGAAACGAGCAGAGGTGTAAAAACTATGCTTTTTTTTTCATCTCTCCTCCCCCATTATGTTTCTATCCGTCACTCCCTACAGTGCATCTCCACATGCCTTACACTGCTGTCTGCAGACTGCACTGCTTCCTCACTTCAAAGGAGCTCAGAAAAAAAATCTTAAATGCGAGCAAAAAAACTATGAAGACTGTAATACGAGTGGGTGTTAACACAAAAGGGAGCAGGCTAAGAAATGTAGGAGAGAGATGCTGATAAAAGTGCAAAAAGTCAACTTATTATTTGAACTGGTTAACTAAATCTATCTGACTTCATTTTTTTAAATTTGTTCCGAAATCCAGTTCTGAAATCCGTTCCGCAGAACGTTGTAGTACAAACATCATTAAGATGTTCACGCGATAACTTGCATTTCATTAACTTTCAACTTTCATTAGAGGGTCAGATCATTACACAGCTTAGCACACTGGATCAGAGGCTTATTTTGAACTCACCTTAGCAAATAATTCTACAAAGACATCAAATTATCAAATCACATCAGCTTCCTGAATAAAATGTATCCTAAACTTTATCCATCATCACAGAATCCATATATATATACACTATATATATCAATATATACTATATTGATATTATATCAATATTATACTATATTTAACTGATGTATAACATTTTTAAAAATCTGAATCATTCCATGATTCTGGATGACACACACACACACACACACAAATATCTGACACAAATGTGATCATATGTAGTTGTGTAAATGATCCTATTTGTGATGATGCTGTACAGTTTGAGGCATTTCGTGTATATTTATCATCAGACCTTTAAATTTAATTGTAGTTAATTATAACTATAACTGCATTGTACTGTAGTAGGACAGTAGAGCTCAGCTGTGCACGCAACAGCAGATGAAGGACCAAAACGTCCTGTTTCTATGGAAACCTTGTGTACTTCACAACATTTATTGTAATGTCTGTATTGTCCCACTACTGTTACTCATCTGTGTGCCTGTGTGTGTGTGTGTGTGTGTGTGTGTATACACATATGCAAGCACAGCTGATGAAGGACCGGACTTCTGTCCAAACAACATTTCTTTCGTCTCTTGTACGGCATGGTAAACCAGCACAGTGACTTTTGAGAAAGACTGAGAAAGTGAAGGAGGCAAAGAAGCAATAGTAAGATGAAAGAAGTGAAACAAGCGAACAGGTATTGGTATTTTTTAAATAATTATTGACAGCAGATGTATGTCGAGCATCTAGTTTGATTAGTTTTATAATATGTTCTGTTCACTGATCTTACCTGTACACACACAACCTATACACAATATATAATCATACAAAAACTGGAGATTTTGTTTTGTTTAAAAGTATGAGGCAGACGTGAATGTGATTCTTGCCTGAAAAACTTATGAATCCAAAAATGAAAGTTTTGGCTAAGTTATATTTAACTGAAATTATTTTTAAAAGAATGGGCGTACAATTATATAAAACAGCAAATGTTCATTAAAGACAGACTCTGCTTGTCTAAGACTCATCAAACGTCAGACATGAAATACCTCATATAGAACCCTCACAAATGTCAGACACTCAAACTTATAAATATATACACACAAATATATACGTATACACACATAAACCCCCCGTAAGACTATAATATAAATATATATACACACAAATATATACGTATACACATATAAACCCCCCGCAAGATTATAAATATATATATACACAAATATATACGTATACACATATAAACCCCCCCATAAGATTATAATATAAATATATATACACACAAATATATACGTATACACATATAACCCCCCCGTAAGATTGATATATATATATATCTTGCATACATAACTGTATTTGTATATAACTTTGTATATTTGTATACGTCCTCTCTTACTACAGTATACTGCAGTTACTCATCTGTGTGCCTGTGTGTGTGTGTGTGTATATACATACGCAAGCTCGGCTGATGAAGGACCAAACCTCTGTCCAAAACGACGGGTTTCTTTGGAAAGCTTATGTTCACTACACCTCTACTCATCCTCGTTCTTATATACATAATACAGAATGCAATTTCCATTACTTTCTCTCTCTCTCTCTCAATTTATATACGTTTCCAAAGAAACAGTTTTGGAACTGCATCTATGGAAACCTTGTGTGCTTCACTACATTTTTAAATATCTCGGCTGTACAGTACACTGCAGTTGCTTGTCTAAGAATCATCAAATGTCAGACATGAAATACCTCAAATTAAATAGGATCCTCACAAATATCAGACACTCAAATTTAATATATATACACATACACACACCCCGTTTGTTTAATATAGATTGTTAAAGCTTATAGGTTTTTATATATGTATATAGATGTGTGTTTGTGTGCATGTGTTGATGGACAAAGATTAAACAGTAAAGACTTCAGTTTAGTACATGGTGGTTTTTCAAGAGAAACAGAACTTTTAAAGATTAATTAATCAGCTCATCAAATATGCAAAGTACACTTATATCTATATCTATATACACACACACACACACACACACACACACACAGATATATTTATTTATACATATATACACATACATACACACAAACACACATTATATATATGTATATGTGTGCGGGTATGCATATATATTTATTAGTTTGTGTGTCTGACATTTGTGAAGATCCTATACGTGGTATTTCTGACATTTGATGATGACAGACAGATGAGCATTTTATATAATGAGCAGATGAGTTTTATATAATTGTCCTCCCATTCTTTAAAAAACATTTCAGTTAAATATAACTTATCCAAAAATGAAAATTTTGGCCGAGTTTTTCAGGCAAGAACCACATTCACTTATGCCTCATACTTTTAAATAAAACAAAATCTCCCATTTTTGGATGATTATATATTGTGTGTAGGTTGTGTGTGTACAGGTAAGATCAATGAACAGAACATACTAGATGTTCGACATACACCTGCTGTCAATAATTATTTAAAAAATACCAATACCTGTTCGCTTGTTTCTCTTCTTTCATCTTACTACTGTTTCTTTGCCTCCTTCACTTTCTCAGTCTTTCTCAAGAGTCGCCGTGTTGGTTTACCATGCCGTACAAGAGACGAAAGCCCTGTAAACGCTGGTTTGCAGCAAAAATCCCCCAAACGCCCTCTAAAATCTTATGATTCAATGTTAACTGTATTATACTTGCTTGGAAAGTGAGTCAGACTGCCCGTTTTGCTCTGTGAAATTAAATTCATACAGTCGAACTTAATAATGCAATAAACAACAACAAAAAAAAACACTCGACAAAAAACATGTATAGCTAAACGAAAAAAAGAATTAAAAGCAAATTTAAGAAAAGGAGACGTTGAAACAGTACAGCAAGTCGGCTGTATTTTCATAGATCAACTTCAGTGTTTAATATACACACCAAAAAAAGAAAAGCTGTAAAAATAACAATAATACACTGAACAGGCTACAGTCATCACCACCAACCCCACAGAATGTTTTCCATCTAATGCTGCACATCACAGTGTGCGACTAAAATATTATCCCATTTCCTCTCCTTTATTTTATGCCAGCCTTCTCCCTCGCTTCAGGTCCTGAGGACGGGCCACAGACGACAGGGTTCTGATCCAAACCTGAGTCTTAATTACTGAGTTAATCAATTAATCAAAAACACCTGAGGCTTGATTGTGAATGCCTCGGGGGGTTTTTTTGGATTGCTTTTAAGTTAAAAATAATAAATGATTGATAAAATAAAATATTTTTTTAAAAAATTGACCCCAAGCATTTATTTTAAAGCTGATGGTTCTCAGGCTCCGCCCCCAGGCCCCTTTGCCGTAGAGACAGAAGCTATTTATTATGGAGTGCAAATGTGATTCAAAATGGTCACCCTATTGGTCAACCCATAGCAGGTAAACACTCCTAAGGGTGGGGCTGATGCAGGGGACTACATAACACCTTCATAGAGAGTACACAGAGCCTTACTCTGAATTAGGCTTAGTTGACTAGAAATAACTAAACATCATCTTTGAAAAATTAAAACAGGCCTTGCAAACCATTTAAACAGGGGAAACTTGGTCTTACAAGATGCCAAGCTTGACCTTACTTTCATGACAAAGCCCATATCAGCTGTCCACATCAGCTTACTTTTAAAGCATTTCTGCTGTCCAAAATGAATGCTGTATGGACACTCGTAAGGATGTTATGTAGCCCATACTCCCTTGCATATGCACTGTGCTGTTATGGTTCCCTTGCCTCAAACGCCACACCACATACTGTGCTATAGCAGATAAAGATATGTCTATATTAATATCCCTTGTTTTCTTATTTACCATTATTATTAGTATCTGTTTATACAAATCACACAGTCTCCACTAGAGAACTTGGAAATATACTGTTCCTTTCTTGTAAATGTCATTGTTTTCAAATAACATGGAGCAAGGGGGTGTGAAGAAAACAAAAAAAGAAAAGAAACAGGACACAGGGCTAAGAGTGAGGAGGAGGAGGAGTGGAACATGGTGCCACTACAGCAGACGAAGATATGGTGGGGGTTGGAGGGGGGGCCCAGCTGTACTCTTGCATTCATTACAGAACTGATTGCACTTATTGACAAGTAACAGGAATAGTGTGTTGCAAGGGTGAAATCTACCCAAGAACGGGTCTGGAAATGCAGTGATAAAATCGAGACAGTTTGTGAAGTGGTTTGTGTCTTCAGTAAACGGCAGACAGACAAAAACAGACAAGTGGCTCCACAAGCAAAAGAATAGCCAACACTAAGAGATGCATATGGAAAGGTAGTGTGACATTTTCTTTAGAAGTTAAATAAAGAAAAAAAAAAATACAATGTAAATTATGAACCATATTCTAATGAGTCCAAGCAACTACACTATCCGGTCTAATGAAATTAAAACATTAAATACAGTCAGCACCCTATCAATGATTTGCAATCTCAGAACTGAAAACATGCTAGAATAGCCAGGAACTTAATTGAGTCCAAAGTCAAGTGATGCCCATTTTGGACTCTGATAGGTTTCAGAGTCAGTCACTCAATGATGTGTAAATGGGAAAAGTGGAAACCCAGTGTCAAATGTTCTGTGTAAGCCTCAAACAGGAAGAGAATGTGTCAGGGGTAAACAAACCACAAATCTCAGTGCCAGGAGGAGGAAGAGTGTTAGGAAGATATACACAGAACAGAGAGTTGTGGGTTTTAGACAGAGAGAAAAATAAGATAGAGAAAGGGAGAAATAAACAAAGTGAGACAGTGAGAGAGAACAAAGAGACACATAGGAGAGAGGGATTCTAGGATTCAGGAATACGACTGTGGTACTCCAAACCCTGGCCTATAAAGGGGCTTACCTGAAGGTGTTTGGGAAGGAGGCATATTTGGGCCCATGGGGTAACTATAACCCCCATAAGGGTATGGACTGGGGTATGGAGCATTAGTGGAGCCAAACTGCCCAAATGGTGGGCCCTGTGGAGCAGGAAATGTAGGCTGGGTAGGGTATGGGCATGCAGATGGGCCAAAGGCAGGGCGGGGAGCAGGGTACCCTGTGGATGGGGGAAAGGGTGTACACTGGCTGGGATATGGCTGAAATGCAGCAGAAGGGTTGGAGGGGACTGCTGCAGAGGCTGGAGTGGGCTGGTTTGGAGGAGAAACAGGATATGGGGGGTAAGGTAGGGCAGAGCTGGATGGGTTGGCGGACACGCTGGGTTTCTGTTGTGGCTGTTGCTGGGGTTGCTGCTGTTGCCACGGTGATAGCGATCCAGTGTCCGGATTGGAGCACGATTGTGATGTCATGCCAGTGTCTCCAACTCCTAGGCTTTTCTGGCGGAGGATCTCCTGCAGCTTCTCGATGCACACGCGTCTTTTGTGAGCAAGACAGCGGAGAGAGTGGAAGCGCTCAAGGAAGGAGTCAAGTGACAAGGAACCTTCCAGAAACTCATCAGCTAGAGCCTGAAAGAAAGGTGAGAGACTGCACTTGATCCATATACAACTGAATTTGCAATTAAAAACATTAATTTTGACAAGGATTTCAAATGTTCATCCTGACCAACCTACCCAATATATGGGGTAACTGTTTATATTCACTTAAACATAGACTGTAAAGTATAAAGTATAGTGACAAAACCCCACAAAAAAATAACATCCTTGAGAGATCACTTACCTCTGACTCTGCCTCTGTGCTGGCGCCCTCTGCCTGTAGACGAGAAAGCAATCCTTCAGGTGACACCTGTCCCATGATCCCATCTGAAGGAAAAGAATAAGTGAGGCTGAGATACGGTGAATCACAAGAGAGTTAAAAAAAATGAGAGAGAAATACAGAAGGGTTTAAAAAATATAGGTTATTTCACTCATACAATCTCAATCACTGTGCTAAGAACCTCCTGTGTGTTTTACCACAGGTAACTAAACCCAAAAGGTAATTATTAGCTTCTGCATTAAGTTAAGCAAGAAGAACACAAAACAACAATATAATCCCAATAGGCTAGAAAACCCCAAAAACTGGGAACACCTAGGCAGGTGGCTGTATGCTAAGGAAAAACATTTTAATTTTGGTTAGTTGGAAATGTTTTATTCAAGAAATAATGGCAGCTGGAGTGTACATTTATTAAAACACCACTAAATACTATATCAGTATCAACAATACAAATGCCTGAATTATACAGACATACTGCTGTATTGATTGATTTTACATTTAGGAAAAGGGACATTAAAAAACCATTACCGTATAGTCATTCACCACTCCAGTGAGGTCATGATCACTGTAATTAGTAACTAATTTGAATGGCTTTGGATATACATGGTGACTGTGGTTAACAGACACATGACCATAATTCAAATTAGCTCTTGCCCACTGCACTTGCCCATAAAATCTAGTTGGTATAAAATAACAGCAAACACACAAGAAAGCTGGTACCTCCAGGAATCACAACAATAAAATGATTTTTGTGAAGTTACTATCAGAAAAAAACACTTCTGACATACACAAAGAGAAATTATACAGTGGCCAAAAACTGAATAACAATACATTACAACGAAACACACCAGACAAAAGGCAAAGGCATTTCATCAATAAAATACAGTAGGTACATATTTGCATTTGGATATTTGGTACATTCTGGGTAGTCTTATGTAAGAGGAGTTGCTTCCCAGATAAATACTAGTCACAAAGTTAAACTTTAGAGTTTATTAATGAGCTGTGAGTAGTCACACGTTTTGACTGCTGGGAAAACTAGGAAACACTGAAACAGAACACATCCAATTGTGTTTGAAGACATCCGAGCACCAAATACAACACTGGTAGATATTTGAGGTTTGCTACTCAGAACTAACGCCTGTAGTTAAAAAGTAAATAAATAAATAAAACTAAAACAACCTCATATAGTCCTTTAATAATCTATAACCCAGACGTCTGTGCATGTGTGCAGAGTGACGTGTGAAGGAAGAAGCAAGTAAAGAAGAAAGCAAAAGAAAAACCAAGACCTCAAATATCCAATATGACACACGTAATGAACATCGTAATGTAATGTCAAGAATTAGAAAAGGTGAAAAGAAATTCCACTCCAGAACGTGGCCCTCACGGAACTGGCACAGGGCCAACACGGATGACATAAGAAAGCAAACAAGACAGACTTGCTTTTTCCACACATTACTCCATACAAGTTGGCCACACCCATGTACAAGACTGCAGTATTGGACAAACAGGGCTCGCTTCGTGTTGAGCTGCTGAGGACTGGTGGGAAATAAAACAACAACAACAACAACAACCACCATGTCTTTAAGGGTTTGTATAAATAAAGAATAGCACAGAGAGGCTGAGGACTTTGTCCACTCCGTAAAGTGCCTGTGAATATTAACTCTGATCTTCTGATCAGTTTAACTATAGTGGACCACAATTGTAGTTATAAACCCAACACAGGAGCAGTACACTATAAATATGGTCAGTGATGGAATGCTTTTCCAGACACATGTACCTGGGTTATCTGCATATCTGAATAGGATTTCCATGTAGTACATTCAAAATCACAGTACAACAAAGGGACCTCTTTAAGAGATAAAACCACAATATTCCAGCACCACCTAATTTTAGCACAAGAGGCAGGTTGTGAAGGAGCACAGTAATTTCTGTTCATCATGCTTTACTGTTATAATAACAGGTTTTTAAGATCAGAAACAACAGAATCTGTTCCACTTTCTTTCCATTTACCATCGGATCTTAAAAAAAAAACAACAACAAAAAAACAACATTTCTTTTCTTTACTACAGACTCCCATTTTGGGGAGTTTGTTACAACTAGGGAACTGAACTGTATAAAATACTGTACAGTAAAGGTTCAGTTAACTTTTACTTCTCATACTAAACTGAGGAAATAAGTCCATGTTGGAACCCAAAATGTTCTTTGTTAAAAGAGGGTCAACTGTTTTTCCCCCCTAGGAAAAAGTGCTTTATCATGCCAAGCTATCAAGCTTTGAACAATCATAATATTTACTTAACAAGTAGCATTTAAACAGCTGACAAAGTTGCAAATACCGGTGATGGACTAGACTAGTCTAGAGTTATCTGTGTTTGAACTGTAACATCAGGAACACAGTACAGCAATCTGGCTAAACAGGTTACAAGGTTATAAACACACCCTCAGATTTTATATAGCTTCAATGTGTACATCATAACGCAGGCACTGTAAATGACTGCACCTTGTGTACCTTGTTACCAATTGCTAACGACCATGTGAATGGCAAGAACTTACAGTTGCTATTTTAGTGATGTGAAAATTCTGACTTTCAATTGCCAGGGAACTATCTGGAAAAAGCATTCAGCCAAAATATCCTTGATATCAATGCATAAACCATTCACTACTACCATACCCTAGTCACTTAGTGATGTGATATTATTGGATGAAGCATCCCCGAGTTCTTTCCTCTAACAAATCCCTTGCCATTCCACACCACTCTGTGTTCCCCTAAACTCTCATGCATCTACACTTCCATTTTCAGTCTTCCTGTGGTTTACCTCTATGGGCGCAGTGCTGTTTGTATTTCTCCCTCACTTCCTCCAGTTCAGTATACTTCTCCACCAGCCGTTCTCTCTCACGCTCCAGCTGGGGTTTCATGTCAAGGTTTTGCTCAGCCAGGCTACGGTTGGACGCCAGAGCCATCTCCCTCTCCAGCTGCATGTTCTGGATCTATGAGAGGACAGGAAGTCAGAAATGACAGAGGAGACAATATTTAGAAATCTGTGCCCCAGCTGCACAGAGGCAGGTCTGATTAGCCTCTCCATGGAGAACATATCTAATACTGCAGAGCATAGAGATAAAGTCAAAGTCAGAGTTTTTTTACTAGCATTTTATTAACCTATTTAACAAACACTTGGCTTTTGAGCTGTAAAGAACATGATTAATCCTGAGATAAAGTAAGCATATACAGATTATAGCCTACACAAAGACAACAACTTAGACCAACAGCCGAGCTCACGACCAGAGTCCTTTTTCTCAGTGTATTTTAGCATCACTGAAATAAAATCAGTACTTTGTCAAGATAGCACGCAAGAGTATAACAAACTTGAAAAAAGAATAAAATTCACAAACACAGGATACGGAATTTGCAGAAAACTATTTTCTAATGGCCTTTGTGAAGAGCAAATAATAATACATTATTTTAAAGGTTACCTTTCTTATTTTAATAAGGTTCATATTAATCTCCACATGCTAAAGAAAAAACCCCTCAAGATTACAGACTACATATATTCACCGTCACCTGTTTTTTTTATCATAGTTACTTTTGGCATCCACATCAAACCTTGTGTGTATTTATCTCATCTTGTGTGTGAATTAAAGTATGCAAGACAACATGATCACATTTACCTGTGTTCGACCAACCTTCATCAAATCATTGCCATAATCAAAACAACCTGAGTACTGAGTGGTCTTACAAACCTTTAACAGGTAAGAAGATTATCTACACCTATGGTTATGGCCTTTGGTTGGATCATACGCATTTTAGCTAATCTATTTGTATCAAATAAAAAATCTCATCATATCTGTCCTATTTTAACTAAAATACACAAAACTGTCCTCAAGACAACAAATGTCATGGACCATAACTGACGCATAGTTCCTGTTACCACAGTAACTTGGGGTATCTTGGAGTATGTTGACTGAACTCCTAGATACTACATGCCTTCTAAAGGACATCATTTTGAAACAAAATAAAGACAGACATCATTACAAGTTTTAGTGCAGAAGCAGCAAATAATCTTGCTTTATTAAAAACATGAGGATGGACTCTTAACTTTCCATCCACCATAACAAGGTGACTCAACAAAATAATATTGATTGTTGAACATGTCATAACTGTTGGCCTTTAACAAATTTTGTTTTTATTCAAATCAAAGAATATATTTTTGAATTACAATGACCTAATTATCTAACCAGCAGCCCAACAAAAATAATTCGGACAAACACATAGGTCAGAATAAGGTATAGGGGAATTCAGTGAGACTCAAGAGTATGAAAGCTTACCTCATCAGATTCCAATGCCATTGACTCCACCCGCTCAGAGTTATCCAGCAAATGCTGTAACTCGGATTGGTTGAGATCCTGAAGTTTCTCCATTGATTTGCCAGGACTGCTGTCAATCAATAATTGATCAGTTTTGCGGTTTCATCCCATATGTAACTAGTTCCAGTACTCAAATAACTCATTATACACACACACACACACACAAGTTATTATTAGTACGCAGAAATTCTCAACGCATTATTGCCTGTGCATATATCAGTCAAGTAACCGTTCTGGCTAGAGGAAAAACGATTTAAGTTTATAACTGGCTTCATAAACAGTATGACTGTGAATCAGCTCTGAAACCTTTTAAATATGTTACTGCCAACAAAGATTAAAGTTTACAGTGCTTGCCAAGGCTGATAAAGTCATGTGCTCTGTGAAAAATAATTTAACAAATTATAAATCGGCATCAATACGCTCTTAAATAGTTTTTTCCTCTAGCCATGTTTACGACAGCTAAAACACAATGTCTGTGTAACAACAACAACTTGTGTAGCATTAGCTAGCTAACCAACTAGACACAAATAATGTTTTGATACGCTTACAGTATAATCACACAAACACTTACATTGTGCTAGCAAATCAAATTCCTGGTGGTATGGAGCACATCGAAAAACATCCAACTTAATTGGAAGCCAGTGACGTAAAACGAACACGGAACCAATGTCCTCAGTTGTAAATAACAAACACAAGTCTTTGGCGTTTTACTCCTGATGAATATGCCTTTGATCAGTAAATATGAAACCACTTGCCTGTTCCTCAGCCAGCTAGATAGCTAACCTAGCTAGCTACGCTCGAGTCTGATTAAAAGGCACTTGCTATCGTATCGTAAGATAGCTTGCTAGCTAACTTCGAGGGAAGCTTTCCAGTACGCCAGTTAGCCAACATACAAATCCCCAACACGAAAACGTCAAGCGGAAGAGTACCTCAAAGGTTGCTCTCTGTGCAACAAATCACACGTCAAAATAACGACAGTAGCCTACTAGAATTTAAAATAGATAACAGAATATAACCTCTCTAGAGCGAAAGTTTCACTTCTTGCTGACAGATACCGCCGCCATACTTGGATAGATCCACTTGTGAGTCTGCTAAGGGGAATGTAAGAAATTTTAAACGATGTGATTTTAACTTAAATGAAAATAAAGCATAACTGAGTCGAAGGAAAATCATGATTATATGAACACATATATCAGTGTAGTGGGTAATATATACAATACATTCATTAAGGTATTACAATGACAACATGAAATGTTAACTACTATTAATTGCTATGGTATCGTCTAATGTTCAGCTGACTCATGGGAAACCCCAAAGTGACAGGAATGTTCCATTTGCTACATGCCAGTAGGGAGGACACCAACACAGCTTTTGCATGAAAACTTTATAGCCACAAAACCACAAAAAATCTCAATTTTTTAATTCTCGATGTTCGCCCTGTGTCTTAAGAATGAATGTTAACATAAGCAGTATCCCGCGTGCTATCTCAAAATTGTAGTTTGGTTTTCCAAAATAATAACTTCGTATAATTTTAGAGGAACGTTCTTGTTCAATAAGACCATATAATAGTGAATGTTGACATCCTTATTTATAAATGACAGAACACAAAACAGTTTTCAGTATATCCTATTTATTTCTTTATGTCACTGGTTACAGTTTTTATATTTGAGGTGTGTCAATGAAAATGAATATATGTAACTATACGAATGAATATAAAACCGCATATAATTAATATGCACAAGTCTAAAATCTCAACGTAATCTATGTATAAAAATAATTCCTAAGTATAGCTATGGTTATAATTTCATATGCATTTCCCAGAAGAAAAGTATGGACTATACAGGTATGTATTTGCATATCACAGTTTATAATTCTATGATAATTTCTGAAAGGTCAGTGTTTTAATCATTTGATCATTTAAAACAGTGTATGAAAAAAAAACAACAAAAAAAAACAACTCCAAGAGTCAAATGTTACAATTACTGAGTTATGCATGTATGATCATATATGTCATGTACTATTTCTTTCAGTTGCTTTTCAAACCTTTCATAGCTGAAAATGAAAGGAAGCACTGAAGAACTACAGCTGCCGTGTCATAAACAAAAAGCAATGCTGCCAGTGCCTTGAAGTAATCCTGCAGGAAACAGAAAGATGTCATTTATAACCATGTAAAAGAAAATCCCCAGCACATCATGCTTTAAAAATATGGTAACATGATCATGCTTAAAGTAATAAACTTAACAAACGCTCTTAGCATTTAGTGTAAATTTACTGTTACGGTTACTAAAATAGGTAACCACAAACAGACACTCAAGAATAAACAGCAATGGTAACTCACAACGAAAATATCTTGGGGACAACTCCTAAAATGGATAAACGTGTTCAATTCCTCACAAGATGGCAATTGATTAATGTTGTTGACTGCATAGCCATATACAACAATGGCACACAATCCCACCAACAGGCCACAGATACCAGAGTAGAAGCAGTTTTTCAACTGAGAGAAAAAGAAAAGACAGCTCAGTTAAATCACTATTCATAGAAAGCAAAACAGATTTTAGGTGAGAGATTTTACAGCCCGAGAAAACATATGACAATTCATATAAAAACACCATACCAGCTGCCTGCTAGGAGACCTTTCACATGCAACTGCAAGTGATCCTCCAGTCACAAACTAGGCAGACAACGAATACAGTTGGCACATGAAATTATAATATATACTGTACTTATGTATTTCTTATAACATGTTATATAAAACACAATCTGATTTTTTTAGGTGTAATAAAAAAATATAGAAGCAAGAACACTACAAATAGGTATTTGTAACATACCACTGCTCCAACACAGATTGGGCACAGATACAGCATATTTACTGTGATGCTCATGTAGTACATTGGAATTCCCAGAAGCAATTGGAAGAGTCCAAGCAATATTATCAAAACCTGGAAAATTGGATATTTTGATAACACATTTTAAAATATCATTACAGAAACAGTTAAATCAACAATGACAGAAAAACACTTTTTTTTGTTTGGGAAGTAAAAGTACCACAACATAATTTGTTTCTTTTCCAACCATCAAAGAATTTAAATGTACTCAATCACTCACCGCTACTGCCTCAGGATCATAAAACCTGAAGGGACGATGCAGTTTGGGGTGACCAGTCCCTGCAGCTTCTGATTGGGGGATGGGCATCATCTTAAAAAAAATTTATAATAAATACATTTTACTGAAACTTACCCCTTTTGTATACTGTAGAGAAACTGTATTACTGAGCAAAAATTATACACCAAAACTATCCTTAAATGTCACTCCATTTTTCAAAAATTATATTTCCTCACTCTTCCCAAATCTACCAGCATGTTTTGGCTCTGCCTTCAGACTTTAGTGGGACTAAAATAATCTGTGTTCAAAACAGCTTTAAAATGTTCAATGTAACACAAGATTGGCCATGTTCTATGTTCATGTGCTCATACTATTAATTTTATATGCTTGTCTAATTAATTTTGGTGGATTCTATTAATAATCATCATTATAATTAACAGTGGATCCTCTTATTAATCAGGCACAAAACACTGCATATTTTAAAAAATATTAATGAATAAACTTGCAGCTGAATTCTTCCAACTGTGTTTTAGGTCCAATAAATAAACAGCTATTTGACAGCCTTTGACTAATTGTACAGTGCCTTTGAAAACAGGCACATTTATAGACATACTCAGTTGTTAGACCAGTATTGAAGAAACCCAACCTTGATCCTCCAGTGTTTAACCATTACAGACTAATCTTTAATCTTAGACCACTAATCTTTAATCTTAGACCACTAATCTTTAGCCTTAGACCCCTAATCTCTAATAGCACCTCTAATAATTGTACATGTGTAGTAACACATGAAGTCACTGCTTTACATAAGATGGTATTTATGTTCAGTTATTCAGATGAGAAACAACTCCTTAAAATGTAATGAAGGTAAGGTGGAAAGATTTGTGTACCGCAGTGAAGCAAAGAGAAAAAATATGTATAATATCCTCAGAAATCTATCAAGTTTAATCCACCCAGTGCTGGTCTACAAAGACATAGCTGTACCAGCTCCTACATGCTTAAAAGCTTTAATCAAAACCCTTAAGTCTCTAGCTCTGTTTGATTTAAATAACTATACCTCAAGACACAAAGACAACATGCACCAAGACTCTTCTCTGGTGTGACACCCAGGTGGTTGAATGAAGTTTCACTGAAGTGAGTCTGAAGTGAAAAAGCCTCTGATTGGGGGATGGGCATCATCTGACTTTTTCACTGAATCACTATGTATTCAGACATGCAAAAACAAAACAAAAGCGTTTTACTGTCATTATTTCCACACTAACCTGGCATTAGCCTGTTTGTATTCTTAATACAGGTGTTGGTCCTAAAATTAGTCTATCATGAAAAAGTTGATTTATTTCAGTAATTCCATTAAAAAAATGAAACTTATATATTATATATAAGCTAACTTAATAAAATATATATTATATTCATTTATTACACACAGACTGATATATGTTTATTTCTGATATATGTTTGTTCTGTTTATTTCTTTTAATTTTGATTATTATAACTGACAACTAATGAAAATCCCAAATTCATTATCTTCACAATTTGAATATTGTGAAAAGGTTCAATATTGAAGACATCTGCTGCCACACTCTAATCAGCTAATTAACTCAAAACACCTGCAATGGCCTTTAAATGGTCTCTCAGTCTAGTTCTGTAGGCTACACAATCATGGGAAAGACTGCTGACTTGAGTTGTCCAAAAGACGACCATTGACACCTTGCACAAGGAGGGCAAGACACAAAAGGTCATTGCTAAAGAGGCTGGCTGTTCACAGAGCTCTGTGTCCAAGCACATTAATAGAGAGGCGAAGGGATGGAAAAGATGTGGTAGAAAAAAGTGTACAAGCAATAGGGATAACCGCACCCTGGAGAGGATTGCGAAACAAAACTCATTCAAAAATGTGGAGGAGATTCACAAAGAGTGGACTGCAGCTGAAGTCAGTGCTTCAAGAACCACCACGTACAGACGTATGCAAGACAAGGGTTTCAGCTGTCGCAATCGTTGTCAAGCCACTCTTGAACAAGAGACAGAGTCAGAAGCATCTTGCCTGGGCTAAAGACAAAAAGGACTGGACTGCTGCTGAGTGGTCCAAAGTTATGTTCTCTGAT
>JAOYMR010000008.1:1602420-1660908 GCA_025802075.1 Tenebrosternarchus preto
CACACACACACACACTCACACACACACACACACACACACACACACACACACACACACACACACACACACACACACATGATTAACCAAAAATCAATTTCATGCTAATGTTATTAAATTGGGTGTAGTACTTTCCCAAAGCAGCAAAGCTTTGGGTTTCCAGCATGAGGATGACACATCCTTTTAAACATGTGATTCTGAAAGTGAAGTGGCATTTGAAACACACATACCTTCCTCTTAGAAGCCTCTGATTTTTTCGACATATTTCTGAGCTTTTTGTGCAAGTGGTTTAAAACCTACGATCAGAAAAAAATAGTTCTTTACACATTTTCAGTACAAATGGAATGTGACAATAAATTCCAATTTCATTAAACATTCACAGTAAAGATGAACAACATATTAGTTTTATCTTTGCTATGAGGATATCGTCGCAAAAATAATATTCAGCTATGTGGCATGTACTTTAGCAAGATTCTGTTTATTACAAGACCTCTGGAGTCAAGAGGGCATGGAATTACTGACATCTAGTTTGTGCGCTTACCTTTGCGTAACAGAAGGAAATCAAAAGTAGGGGCAGCACGTAACCAAATACAAACGTGCACACAACGTAGATCTTTTTATAATGAGCGTTCGGCCACAGTTCCCAGCAATACGTGGCATTTATGCCACGCTCAATTATGTTCTGGTAATGGGCAACTGGCGCTGCCATGGCTAGCGACAAAATCCAAATACCAACAACTCCAATAAGTGCGTTCCGCGCCACGCGTATCGAGGAGGATTTCCGAGAATGAACAATGGCAACGTAACGGTCCACAGACATCGCAGACAAAGTAAAAATGCTCACCAGCATGGATACGGTGAAAAAGTAATGTATGAATTTACAAATAAATGCTCCTAGCACCCATGTTGGCATCATGTATATGGTGGACTGGAAAGGTATGCAGAAGAGGAGATAGGACAGGTCGGCAATGCTCAGGTTCAGGATGAAAATATTGGTGGTGCTCCGCGATTTGCCCGGCTTGCTCCGGGCGAGCACCGTTATGACCATGGAGTTACCCACCACGCCAAGCGTGAAAATTAGCGCAAAGATTATCAAGGTTATGAAGTTATCCGTGCCAATACCAAATAAAAGTTTATCAGATGCCGCGTCTGTCCTGTTGCCACACCACAAATCACTGAAATTACTCATTTCTGTCAAGTTCATTACTTCCTTTCACGTGAGGGGGAAATATTTCCCTCTTCTAATGTCTGAAACATGTACGTGTCCTTCGAAACGAATCAAATAAGTGTTGATTAAAAGTTCAAGTTGACATTTCAGCTCCTAAATGTGACTAACATTATATATGTATATATATTTAATGCTGAATTCATGCAAATATTTCTTCCAGTTCAGACTTCGTGCTGAATAAAATAATTTTGTCTTTCATAAGAATCCGATGTTCAGAGAGCTGTCCTCGAGAGCCAGGGCTGCAAAAATCCTTTTATCGGCGCTGCGCTCGCTTCGTGCAAACAGCCAACATCGTGCGTCCATCAGTAGATATGCAGTCGGGGATGGGCTGCGCCTTCACGTCATACCGCAGTGAGCGAGCGCACTTTTTTGGTGACTACTTGTTTTGCGCATGCATTTTCATTTTGGAGAGAACCTGTGTAGTTATCAAAGTTAACGCGTATGTAAGCTGTTTATTTCCAATCTGAAGGTGACTAGATAACTTGACTTTTGTCTTTTTTACCTTTTAGCGCCATAAAAAGTGATTCGTTCTTCTGTTTCTTCTGCACCCAATCTTAACGGCCAGCAAGGGCACAACGATGTTTAAGGTCTGTCTGTAGTCTGGCCCAAGCTCCTACTGCCATGCTCACTCCGTAACTGTTCATTAAATGACATGTACTCACAATTAATATCTGGTGTTTGGCTGTAATTATAATGTAATTTCTGCTAGTTTCATCTTCTATAACCAGTGCACTGCTTCATTTTGTCCAGTTAAGCCTGCGACTGTGGATTGTTCCAGAGTTCTATTCCTCATTCTCTTTAGAAGGTTTTCTGTTGGCAGCCTAACCTTTAACAACACAGCATGCCATCCAAATGAAATTATTTCATTTAAAGGTTAGTATTTGACAAACCATAAACTCTTAAACAAGGGCGTGTGCTCTCTGCTTTTTCATTTTATCTGATTTTTATCTTATCCTGTATATAAGTTTAATCTAAACACCCATATACCAACTGGAGGTACAAAAAAATCATTTGGTTTTCTTTGCTTATGTATGATCTGTTCTTATGTATGATCTGTTCTTATGCAAGATATTTTCTTAGCAATAAATGCATAAATAAAGTAAATGTGTAGTGGAATGTCCTAGTTAATCTATGTGCATGTAACTAAACTCTTTAATTAATATTGCCAATGCAGGCCTTTGTCTTCAGCCTTGTTAGACACGGCAAAGCACATTTAGGTGTCTGAAAATAGATTTTGCTAATCTCACTGGGTTTTGGGAATCAGTGTGCTGGAACTACATCAGCTGTGATGCAGATAGCTGATGTAATGAAGCAACACTCTCACTAAAAAAGTTCAAGTCTGATGGCTGAAGTAAATGTGTTTGGAGACTCATTCCGCGGCCGCGCGCTAAGCAGATTTGCCTGACTGGAGCGGGGGAGAGGTAATAGGCACCGTTAAACAGCAGCGCGACTATGGGCCGGGGCCGCAGTGCGCGGCAATGGCTCCTCCACGGACTGAGTTAAACAGCCGACGGCCCAGCGACCCACTAACCCATCGGCCCACCGGCGAAATCCCCGGTAGTAATTTATGCCAGTCCGCCCCTGGATGTAGGCGGCTGCAGGACCAGGTGGGGGAATGGTGGTGCATTATGGTGGTGGTGGTGGGAACATGCTTTTTAAAGATCCTCTTCCAAGCAGCAAAGACCAGCAGGAACATCAAAGCCACCATAGGACCACAGCCACAAGTGGGTATTCCAGCTAGTGTTTGAGGAACAGGATCTTTAAAAAGAGGGGACCATACACCACCCCATTCACCATCTGTGAGCAAAGTCTGTGTTCAGGTGTACATGAACAAGGAACTAAGCCAAGAGAGAACATATTGGTCCTGTACTGGTTCCAGCCGGTTCCAGCAGCTCCATGTAGTGCCTTTAAACAATTTCCCCTGGGGAAACACACCCAATAATTGTTCATACGGGGGTGTGTATGTGTGTGTGTGTGTGTGTGAGAGACTCACTGGATTAGGAGGCATGGCAGGGTGCCCACCGTAGTACGGTTGAGGAGCAAACGCTGGGTTGGGAGGAGGATAAACCTTACTTTCACCTGGGGCAGGATAGGTAGGCATGTTTATCTGGAATCCAACATCACAAACACTGTTAGGCCAAATAACTACAACCAGTATATTTAAATCGATTTTACTGTAACTTTCAATCGTGAGCAACAGAATTTCTCTCACTGCCATTAGACATGTAGGATTTACTAAACATGTTTTTTTTCCCCCAATATATAACACTGACAAGTAAATGCAAATACACAGTTATTCCAATACGCCTTACTATTAACAGTGTAAACACTGTGGGCTTAAAACTTTATTTATTAATGGGACCCGGTCTTGTCATTTAACACATATGATCCAGAAACATGTGTGCGCTCCTCTGCCAAGGCACACCTCAAGAGAGAAAAAACTGAACCGGTAGGCAGACCAGTTTACCTGCATCAGTTCTCATACACAATGAACACATACACCCACCCCAGTACACAGATACATTTGTTCATACATTCATAAGTAATGCATTATACTGCAACATTGTTTAGTGTGGCTGCAATGTTGGTATTGTGCCCATAAAAATCAAAAAACAAATACAGAGCAGACACAAAACACAACGGAATTTCATAAAAGCAAAAATATGCTTCTCTGTAATTTTGAACAATTCAGAAATCAGTGTTTTCAACAAATGCAGTCCTTGCTGTGTCCAGGGATCTTACCGGGCCAGGAGCAGCAGGAACCACAACAGTGTTATAGGAGGGTGGAGGACCAGGTGGGGGAATCTGGTTCCCAGAATGCATGATGGTGGTGGTGGCAGGGCCGTTCTTTTTAAAGATCCTCTTCCTACAGCAGCAGCAAATACCAGCAGGAACACCAAGCAGGAGCATCAAAGCCACCAGAGGATTCAAATTTCTCTCATGATGACCTTCAGATACAAAGATGGACAAAGACATTAACACAGGCTACCAATCAAGGCAACGAATGATCATTTTCAGAGTCGCAAAGAGAGAAATGCCATTTCAGACACTTCAGATCACCAAAGTTTCTCTTAACATTTGGATTTTTTTTGTTGGATTAAGATTAATAAAATACGGCTAAGATCATGAACATTTTAGCAATGTTGTATAAATGTTGCAGTTTAAAGAGTGTAAGACTTCTCTCCTAATAACAACAAATATGTACATTGTCTCACTTCACTTCATAGCGAAAAAAAAGTAGTTAGTTCTATAAGCATTTGTGAGTGGTAAGAGATTGTTCTAAAGTTAAAACTTTTCTCACGAATAGACTTTTGCTTGCAGATTGCCGCACACACATCTCCTGTTAGTAACTGAACATTCTAAACCTGATACAGAGAGCACCAAGAGCCCTGGAACTAACTAAACATGTCTCTGTACCAGATTTGGGACAACACAGCCATCACTTATTTTCAGCAATTATACAAATAAATTATAAATATATTGCTATAAGTTCACTGATAATAATTATGATGCTGGAATGATGTAAATAGTAATGCACTCACCAACAAGTTTCATACTGACAGCTGAGACCACACGTCCTTGATGATCTTTGAGTATGTACTTGCCCACATCAGACACATTTACATTAAACACCTGAATAGCATCAGTGGTCAGTTTGAGCCGATCATAGTAGTCAGGATGGTTCTTGGCAACAGGGAAGCCATGGTCTACCAGGGTGAGGTTCAGATCCTGGCTGTAAAACTTCAGAGTGGCCTGATCACTTGTAAGACCCTTCAGCGAAATCTTCAGTGTCTCTCCTGCCACACAGTCTGTTTCTAGCACTGATGCTTTAAAGGCAATTCAGAGGGACGGAATTAGACTTTGACTCAAAGCGGTTTTGTACGCATTTAGAGGAAACGTGGGAGAAATTATACACAACATACAAAAGTGTAGAGGAAAAGATGAAAAAAAGTCTAGAGACGGGAGAAAGACGTGTTTAAAAAAGACCAAAGTTACTTACGCTCAACCCTCACTTGAACAGTGGCTATCACAATTGACCTGAAGTTCCTCTGGATGTAGTTACCCTGATCATCAAACGTGACAGAGTTGATTACAAAGTGCTTGTCATTGCCCCATCGGGTCACCTGTCCCCTTCTGGACTTTCCAGCCCAGGGCCAGATAACGAACCGCTCAGTTTCATTCAAAGAGACAAACTGCAATGAGTCTGCATCTTTCTGAAGCTTGAAATTCAGCTGAACGCCATGCTTCAGATGCATGACAGCACAGGAGTCTATGGAGAAAGAAGAAAATGAGTCGACATATGATTGAAAACAGTTGATAGTTTTCATTAATCTTTCATAATTAAGTCTAAAATAGTAAGAAATCAGAGCATATGTAGATTGAGATGAGGGGAAGAAATTACCCATAACAAGGGATGTCCAGAACAGGACCCAAAAGGCCCACATTTTCTGTGAGTGAACAGAATGAAATTTTTAAATGGATGTCATTGGAATATTACGCATTTAGGATTATGAGACTATAAAGGCCTTTTTAAACACAAGCACTATACAGCTTTTTAAACACAAGCACTATTGAATCCTCCTTTTCCATTACTGCATTATCTTAGAAAGAAAACTCTAAGATAATGCATGAAAACACTAAAAGCATATTACCTCAACTTTCAGGACCGTATGCTGGTTTTCAGTCATGCAAAGGATTAATTCTAAAGTGTTAATACATCTTCATAAATCTTAAATGGCTTGAGACCCAAAAACATATTTGACAGACGACGCTAGACAAATACAGCCCCAGTAAGGCATCTTTGATCGGTGAAGCAGTAGGACTAAACACTGCTTTCAGGAGAGACGAAAGATCAGCCACTTTTAAATCCAAACATTTCTGGTCCCTTGTGACTTTGATTTAATGGCCGTTTCATATTTCCATAATCATTGTGAATTTTTTTAATGCTCTTAATTTTTTAATACTGCTCTTAATTGTACCTATTTAACTTGATCCAAAAAGTAAAAAAAAAAAAAACCAAAAAACACACAACTACTTAACCGCTAGAGGTGGCGTTTCTCGAATCTTGACTTACGCAACTTTAAACGGTTGACTACATTATCAAACTCATCCAGTAAAGAACTGATCACTACAGTCATCATTCAAACAATGGAAGTGGTGGTCGAGGGCGAGCAACACCATGAAGGTCGTGTAAGACTACATGAACACATATGGGCTACCGTTTAAAAATCACACTTTCGCAATTTCTGTGCAACGAATATTTATGGGGATTCAATTAAATCTTAGTTAATGTTTCCACTCTCAAGTTAGGCAAAATTAACCCTTTTTGGTAGGTGTGTACTTAAATGATTTACTTTCATAATTTCTAACAAGGTTGCATTTACAGCTTGCAGCATAGCGTGCAAACAACACACGAATAGGGGCGGTGTCTGTTGGGTGGGTTTGATTGCATCTCATGATAAAAATTCTATTGAACAAACTATAGTATACTAAGCTTTTTAAAAGACGTGTGAAGTCGCTTATTTAAAATATTGTTGATCCAGGTTCACTTTGTAATTTTGCGGTAAAACATACTCAAAAACAGAAAAGAATAAAACGCACTTTGCTCCTCTACTGCTGCACTCTGCCTAGCTTTTCACGCAAGCCCGAGTTCTCGGTGTGATGGGATAAAACACTTTCATACTATTTTTTTTTTTTCTTTTAACCTATACGCAGTACTATACAAAACACATTAGAACCAGAAACGCTGCTTACTCGTGTAGTTCATAAAGAAGTCCAAATACTTACTTAGAGCTTTGTTTTATCCGTACTGTTGCCTTAATGCATAAATGTATTTGGCGAGGTTGGTCTAAACCGCCTGTGGTATGTAAACCTAAACAATGAACTCAGCTCAAATAGTAAAATGGTTACCATAAGTCTGCCGTGAACACTCCTTTCACGGAGTAACCCGGAACGCCACGATTCGCTCTTCGTCGCGCGGTGATCGAGGGCTTGTCATGTAGAAGAGAACAAATGAGAGGCTTTCAACATTCTGGTAATTAAGTTACTTGTATATATTTTTCCAGAGAACAAGGGACCAAATATAAAACTGCATCGAAGCAAGCTGTCTTAAGACAAATGATAAAACTTGTGATTAACAAATAACTTTAACCTCAAAAACGTAATAAAAACAATTACAGCCTGTATAACATATGGACTGGGGTACTGTGGGACCAATGTCGCTATTATGATTCCCCCAAGGCTTTTGCCATTTTAGAACATTACATTGAAGTTTAATAAAAAGTACAAGACGCTTGATTACATCAAAATAAACATGAAAATATAGGTTCTTAAAGGGACCTAAAGGGGTCCTGTTCACATCTGGTAATTTGAGATAGCACTATAAACCTTATATCTCGAGTAATATGCTTAGAAATTTCTAAATCTCCCTAATTTAGATAGGGCAAGATTTTCTTTCCAATTTTAACGTAAATACGATATTGGAAAGATTATATTGGGATTGGTTGTCACGGTGCTAATATTCTGTAAAACGGGCGGGGGGGGTTCAATTTGAGCGCCGCAAGCGCCCAGTGGCCCGTGGTGGTACTGTAGGCTTGGTATCAATTAGAATGAACCTTCTCAATTATCGTACACTCTAATATTCGTATATATTCCAATATATTATATATTGGGCCCACAGAAACAGACTGAAGATGATACAATATGAGAATTTATTTATTTTTACAAAAACTCAATAGCTAAAATAATTGGGCCCAATTACTTCACATGAAAAGAAGTTCCAGAATATATTTAGATACACTTTTGTAGAGCTTCATTTATATGAATAAATTAGAGCTATGAGAGCTTAATTTTGTTTAAAATTGAATACAACAATGACTAAAAATGGAGATGCAGGTCACTCATGTTGGTCTTCTGAAATGGAGAATAAAAGGCACCCAGGCAACAATAAAAAAGCTCCCCTATAAAACATGGGCACTCACAGTGATGCTAAGCTTTAAGACTGAAAAGAAAACCACGCCAAAGGAACCTTGACAATCCCATTCTTAACAAAATCACATTTGTCAGAAAATTCAATTAACAAATAAAATCACATACAGCACATGGCACTACAAATAAAGACTTATCAAAAAAAAAAAAGGGGGAAACAAAAACATTTCATATAATGTACAAACACTAGTGGGGATCACCAAACGCATAAATGGCCTATCTGGCCTGGAGGTAAATGAAGACTCAACTCAGTTACTTAAGCCATTACGAGGCATGACCTGTGTTTTTTAATTAAAGCCTCACTGACACCATAATGGACTGAACACCCAGATTCACCCAGAGTCCCTTAATGAATCACTGTACAGACATATGCCATAAAACAACTTTTTTTGTTTGTTTGTTTTAAGCATATATCAGTATGATGATTAATTTTGGCACCTGTGTGGAAAACCAACCGAAAAAGTGTAGAAAACAGTGACCGTTTGTTCTGAATTAGATCCATATATATACGATTATTACACCATGGAACCTCATCTCACGGTATTCTCAAAATATTCCATTAATTGGTACCTTCATGGTAACCGTGATGGCATTTCCAAACACGATAGTGAAGTGCCCACCACTTACTCTATGTGTTATCAACTTATTACAGTAGGGACCTCACACTGCAACCTGTACATATGCACATAGTTAATTGACTATGCCTAATCTCACATTAGCAGTCAATGCAAAAAGTGACTGACTGAACTCTTACCTTCACCAAAACTGCCACAAAGTTTGTAAACTTAATGCTGATGTCCTGGAGCTTGTTCTGTAACATACAACTGATCTTAAACTCTACATTTTTCCATTTATATGTGATAAATGTTACCATTATTGGCAGTAAACTTTTCAGAAGACTGCTCAGGCTTATTGGATTGCACCCAGCCATATAATGTACACTCTGTAAGACACCACATCAATTGTAACAAAAGAGTCTTCAACATATTACTAAAATCACATTTTAGTGGCTCAACATACCTTTGCTACAGGTAGTCCAACCACTGCCAGAATTCTGTAGGGAAGCTTAGTCTTTAAACAATAGCAAAGTTCAAGCTCAAACATTCAGCATAAAATCACTTCAAGTTAAAACTCCTTCAAAGATGACTTTAAAAACAAACTCGACTGACAACTCCCAGTGCTGCTGATAATTAGATTAGACTGACGCAACATTGACGTGGCTGTCAATCTAACAGTCCCCTAAACCAACAGCTTAGGCCTGCTGGCTACACCCACCCCTATTCTAAAAGGTTACTATCCCGATAACATGCCGTCAACTCAGAATGGTGCCAAAGTTTAAAATTCCACCGCATTTCACTAAGAGCTGGGTGAGCAGCAGTGCCCAGTGACTTGTCCAAGAGAGGTGCCATGGATTTAAATGCTTACCAGCGGTCCACCAGGCCACTTTTCTGAGTCCTGCCAGCGACTATGGAGGTGAACACTCCTGACGTTGGAAGCGTACACTGGATTCGGGGGCTAGATCTTGTTCCACCACCCACCAGCTGGATTTGTTATCCGCTTTCACTGCTTTTAAACCACCATGACTGCTCCAATGTTTCTGGAGAACCAACTTGACCCAAGTCATCACTTGTCTTGCAACAAAATGATGGAGGAATATGTTAATACTGAACCGCAAAACAAAAACAAACAAGATTTGTGGCATACAGAGCGTAGCTAAAACAAAGAAAGTAAGAAATAAAAAAAAGAAAGATGATTAAAGTAACCTATGAGGTAAACTAACTAGGCTGAATAGGCTACTTAGTAAACAAGAAGGGGCTAAAAAAAAAAGTTATCTAATCCAGTGCTGATGTTGCAGTGGCTTAGCCCATTTGATACTAACCTGTAACATCGGTGAATGCAGGCCTTACGCTTCGACGGGTTCAACCAGGTTAAACTGGTTGAACGTGTAGTGAAGTCTGCTTTCCATCATGTTGCTGGTTTGCAAGCCTGCGCAAACATTATGGAATTGGTGGACAGTGAAACAACTCAACTGTCCCTGATCATCTGGACTTGCTTTCCAAAGCTGGCTGTGAGCAAGCTGTGTTTGCCTTTCCAGAAGATAACATGGTAGGAATCTTTTGTCCATAATGATAAAATATGACTATTCACTCAACTCATACATGTTTAGCTGTTTAATAAAACTAACAGAAATACGTATTAGTTGTTATTAAAGTACTGAGACCTTTCAGCTAGTATGGCTGTATGCAGGGCAATAACATGTGTCCTGTTCCTTTAAGATACTCTTACAACCTAAAGATAAAAACAGTGGTGCAAGCAGAGAAAAAAATGCACTTATGCTATAGACAGGTAAGAGACAAGCAGAGCAGACAGGAGAAAGTATAAAAGAATTTTATGTGAATATAAAAGAACTTAAGCTTTCGGTAAACTAAACTCGCAAGTGTTTACAAGACCGCTGACAAGTTGATAAGAAATTGACATTGTTGGTTCATTAATGACTCGGTTTGGTCAGGTCTTTTTTTTCCCCCTGTTTCTGTCTTTATTTCATGTTGTCCATCATGTTACACGCTTGAACGAGTGATAAGCATTGCAATACCATACGGTGAATCAACCCACAGAGATCATACCTAACAAGTGATGCATTCAGTACCATTCTAGAGTATGATAGGGTTTGTGTGGTGTCATATTGCTCAAATGGGGTGCTTTTGTTTTGTTTGGTTCTTTTTTTAAAAGAAATAAGGGTTTTTGCAGACCTCCTCCCCCCCTGCACCTGGATGGAATTGCTAGAAGAGCTAGTTGAATTATTCAGACTTGGAAGATAAATCCACCAAATATATTGTGCGATTTTTTTTTTCTTTTTTTCTTTCCTTTATTGATACAGTAGAAATCGTTGTGTTCATGGAAGCTGATGAGTGAAGGTAGTGTTCAACATTCAACTCGAACTCCACTGTGTGTTGATAGACTGAGAAGAAAAGATTAGAGATTGATATTACTTGTTAGTTTGAATATATTCACCTGTTTTACCTGTGACAGAATTAAGCATAAACACAATTACACTAAATAGGTATAACCCATACAGTTTGAAACCTAACTTCAAAACATAGCCTGTAGCTTGACACAAACACTTAAACTTATGGACTGCAGCTAATCCATAATAAAGTAAGCCATAACTTCCATGATTATATATCACAATCTATCTATCTATCTATCTATCTATCTATCTATCTATCTATGATTATTTTATTTTGAACACTAACTCTAAAAGCTACTGTCTGTAAAAGCCACTGACCTCTGGCTCTGCATATATTTTACACAGTGCCTTCAACAAATCTCCTCAATATTTTGACTGAAAGGCCTGATTGCCAAGACAGAGTATCTGCATTTTATTCAAACATTTTGCTCTACCACTGAACACAGGCCTTGTCTTATTCTTGTTCAAGGGACCGTCTAGGTCCTGAAAGGCCAGGCAAACTCAGGGGCCCAGTCATCAGTCATCAGTCATCAGTATATGATGACTGAATCACTACAACACACCCTCTAACTTTTCTTCAAAAGCACTACAATCCATCCTCAGTCAAAAGAAAGTCTACTGTGATCCACTGCCTTAAACAATACTGAATGAAGGGCGGATCCCAGTTGATTTACCCACTGCGGCAACTGCAAACTTGAATGCCCAGTGCTGCTGGGAGACAACAAATGGCCATAATTAGAATGACCTCACACAAGTCCTTATACATCCCCAGTAGTGGCTGTCATGAGATCATGGCTGGTCAATCTAAAAGTCCTTCTAAACCAATGTCCTGTGGCCCTGCTGTCTATAAATATGTGAACCCGTTCACACTGTGAGTGCATTAATATATGAAACCAATATAGGAATCAATGAAAATGAGAATTTCCTCCCAAATTCTCATCTTTATGGCTATTTCGACAGCCATCCATAATTCCGGATTTGAATTCTAGGAGGATATTTACACTTCTTTTGACATTGCTCACAGGTTTATTCCTCAGCAGTCTCCATGCTTCAAGACTCCATGTTTCAAACACACAGATTAGCCTTAAACTTTTAACACTGACTCAGTCGTTGGATTCATCAAAAAGCAAAGACAATGTTGTACCCACAAAAAACTGTCGGTGTTCATCCCAGCCAGAAACCATGGCTCAGTAGTTTAGTACATGCAGTACTGAACACACTCACGGCTGCTTTTAAGTCTAGCGACACAGAGGAGCATAAAAAAGCTAGCTATGCCCTTCTCAAGACTATATAAGATGCTAAATGTGTGTACGGGGCTAATGTGGAAGCACAGTTCAACACCACTGATGCAAAGAGTATGAGGTGTAAATACTCACATTTACATGGTCAAGCAGAAAGAACATTACAGTAGTACAACTGGCAAGAAACAAAGGCAAGTACAAATCTCTCAGCATCACAGGGTGAAAGAAACAGCCTGAGCATGGCAATGTTACATAAAATGGTGGAAAAAGGTTTTGGTAACATTCTTAACATGAAGGTCAAACATTAACTGCCAAATGTGACCCCTAGGTTACCTATCCATGTTTGAGGTGAAATCTGAGTATTATCTATGTAAGAAATAAAGTTACTAGTTTTAAGGCTAGATAACGGTTGATAATTAATCTCAGAAGAATTTACATAAAGAAAATTCTGTTGCATTCATGTTTTTTATTTAACAATAACAGAGGTTAGAACACACCGCAGACACTAAATTGCTCTTAGTGTTGATATAAATTTGGGTGTAATCAGCATAGAAAGGAAGCTCAAGCCAAATTTCCTAATGATCTGCCCCCAAGGTAACACATATTAAACAGTAACAGCCCAAGGACAGATCTTTGAGGGATGCCTTGGCAAATCCAAACAATACAAGATCTATTGCTGCCTCAAAAAGATTTATGATTTCAACCAAGTAAGCACAGTTCCTGATTTACCAAGCTATTTTTCTATATGGTCTAATTGAAGTGAGTGACAAACTGTATGAAAACACTGTAGTCCAACAAAACCTTACAGAATATTTTATGTTTAAATTTAATGTTTTAATAACATTTGTCACAAATGGTTTTTAAGATTGCAAATTTTACATTAATAATATATTACATGTTTATAAATACGGTTATTATTACACTTAAAATGTATACAAACATACTTGCACAATTTTGAATGTTCCATTGCTTGTATTTGGTCTCAGTACATATGTCATCAATGTCCAGCCAACACAGAACCCACCTGTGGTACCACCTTTCCATACAATCAATAATGACATATGAGCATACTGGGCCAAAAAAAAAAAACTATGGCTGACCAAAAAGTGCAAAATAAACTGGCATTTTTTTTACAGGAAGCAAAAATCTCAGAGTTTCTGGCAAAGAACTGGCATAGATTTTATGCGATAAATAGAGGGAGGGTCAGTCATGCAGGTAGTAGACTGCATGTGAGTGATCAGCTGTTAGACATGCTGCACAGTTACTGAAGTAAAACAAGTAAAAGTGACTGTTGAACAGACACGACTGATGTCAACTGGGCCAGACAGAGAACAATGATGAGCTCCAATCTGCCAGTAAAAAAGGTAAGAAATGTGTTACGCTGTTTAAAAGTAGATCAGACAGAAACATTGATAGAAGTAAATGATTTCTTAATCGTATTGAACAACATTTTAATGTGAATTAAGTGAGAAAAATAAGATTTACAAGTTTTATTTAGTTCACCTGATGCTGGCCAGAGATTATGAAGGCCTTAGATCTCCGACTAGGAAGAAGGGGAATGCACTTGTTTGGGGAAGTGCTTGGCTTGGTAATTAGGAAAGAACATTCTCTCTAGAGATAGAAATTGTGGGTATGGTATGCCTGGCCCTTTGTTTTCAGCTTGTGACATCCTGACTGTGTGAGTGACTGGTTTCCTCTCAGTAGTCCATTATGCAAAGATGAATATGTTACTGTAGTTGACCCTTCAACTAACCATGATTATGAAATGTTTAGTAATAATGAGTGTCCCTAATCTGTACCCTTTCATAGATGATCTGTCAGGTAGTAGCATCTCCTATGTTTGTTGTTTGTTTGTTTTTATTCTAACTCAGCATCATGTATTGTGACTGAAATAGCCACAGGGATTCACTCATTTCTAATTTAGATTTGTAAAAATATGAACCGGTTAACACTGTTAATACACTAATATAGAGAGTTTAAACAAGTAGAGTTTAAACACATAGAGTTTAAAGATATAACTTTGCTGCATAATAAGAAATTAATACCATATGTGTAGTGTATTATAATAATGACTAACATTTAAAAGAGTGATTATAAAAGGAAGTATGTACTGTTTGTGTCAGAAAAATGCTACTTGGTGTGTGATTTCCATATCGTTTAATAAAATTCCTTGTGCTCACTCAAGCAAGATTAAGTCTATTCTATTCCCTTAATTTTTTCCTGTGGTGTCCAAATAAGAGATCCAACGTGTCTTGTTCAATTCTACTACGTGTCTTTGGATCACATTCCTTCCGCATTGCTCGTCTCTCTCAGATATTTGCGTAATATTGGTTTGATGCATACTGAAGAAGAAACGAACCATTTCAGATACTTTAGATTTTAATTACTAAGGAATCTGGCCTCTCTCTCGCCTCGGGCGGTACAACTACATTACAACCAAAAATATTTTAATAAATAAAATGTAATTGCCAACAGTGAGCAGGACGACAGGCATTACGGCGTCAGGACGGAGGGGTATAACTTGTTCAGCATTTGGTGCAGAGGTTGCACTGGCAAAACATACGTGCTTAATGGAACTAACGTGACAGAAAACGATGGTTTAACTGTACTACCATTAAATTTATGGTCCACGTATGGTGAGAAAAAGCCTACACGGACCGGTTTTGTTCGTGGACAGAAATGCGAGGTCTTGTATTTACACCAGTGGTTGCATTCACTTTGACAAAAAAAAAAAAACTGCGGAAGTAACCTTCTGATTGGAACGATTTTTATAATAGACCACCACCGAAGGACATCCGGTAAAGTAAGTTTATTTTCACAATTTGAAATCCTTTTACACCAGTAGCTAGCTAGCTAATTAGTTCATTAGTTTAACTTCTGCATACACGTGCGATAAGCCCAGTTAGTCATAAAACATCACAAACACGCCGGCCCTGTGCTTGCGACATCACCGAGATGCTGCGCTCATGTTTGTTTTGGTGATGCTGGAACAACCACCCGGGCGCCAACTGACCCGAGTTGTAACGGCATGCTTGGCTAACGCATCCTTCCAACGGAGCTAGCTAACAAGACATGTTGACATCTAAATAGCTAGTTGCAGTACGTTGACATATAGTAGATTTGTTGCCAGCCCGACTCTATATAGCTAGCTAACGTTCAGCCAGCTTCATACTGCAGCTCGTCAAAAAAGAAAAAAACACATTTTGGCTTTGCTAAGCTAGCTAACTTAGTTAGCTAGCTTGCTAGCTTCTGACCAAGTTGAACAGCACAGTTAACATAAACAAAGCTAACTAGCAAGCTAACTGATGCCAGTTTATCTTTTTGGTAATGGTGATTCAGTACAGTGTAATTCAGATTGATATCTTTATGCAATTATGTAAAGGTTTCAACATATAATCGAAACTTCAGGCCCTTGTCTCTCTACAGACTTTGTTGTCAATGAGTAGGCTAAGTTGTTTGCTAATAAATATCACCTAAATATTTTAGCTAGTGTTATTACCATGGATGTAATTCGTATAGCTAGTTACTCTGTTGTTACTACGCAGCGATTACAAATGTAGAGATGAGATACAAGCCTGTACCCTGTTTGAAAATCAATGGTTTGTACTTAACAAGAGCTGTTAGATCATTTCTGGACTCAGTCACTCTTATCAAGGCACTCTTAAACTGTAAATCTGGTCAAAAAAAAAAAATAATTACAGGATGTATTCATTGAGAATATGACTAATCCTGCTAGAGGGCAAACTGTACCAGTCTCAGATGACTCTTATTTGGGTTATGTCATTTTCACACTGCTGTCTTTGTTACATGGGTTCGGGTGTTCCCACTCTTTCAAAAATCTCAGATGATGCCAGGCTATAAACCTCTATCACCATCTAACCCCCCCCCCCCCAAACGTTTTTTTTCCATTTACAGCAAGGCAAGTGTGTAAATTGGGACAACTGAATTCCTTCACTGTTGTTAACTTGTTTCAGAGTTTCCACTACGTACTATATGCCTGCATTGTGTTTTGGTATTGACAGTTTGACACAAATGTCATGCAATCCACCACTTTGACACATGTTTTACTCATCATATTGTTTAAATTGACATGCTGCTAATACAGATTCACATTTTCAGATTACCATGGGGTCATTGTTTCGCAGTGAGGAGGTCTGTCTGGTTCAACTCTTCCTTCAGTCCGGATCTGCCTACAATTGTGTTAGCGAGCTGGGAGAACTAGGATTTGTTGAATTCAGAGATGTAAGTTTGCTAACGCTGAACAAACATCTCTAGGTAGCAGTCAGATTTTATTTGTTTACACTTGTCTTTCTTCATGCTTTTTCTCATTGCCATACCCATCTTTTCCGTTGCGTTTCCGTTCCTTAGTTGAACCCCAGTGTGAACGCCTTTCAGAGGAAGTTTGTCTCAGAAGTGAGAAGATGTGAAGAAATGGAGAAGACCTTCAGTAAGTTTTTATGACAGTCTTGCTCAGATCTTGTCATCATTGAAGCAGCACTGTCATTTACAGTTCTAGTAAGAACAGATCATAATTCAGTGTAAAAATGTGTTGTTTATCTTAATTTTAACTTTCTTTTCCCCTCCTACTCACTTTCTCCTCTGGCGTTTATCCTTTGCTCAGCGTTCCTGGAACAGGAGATCATTCGTTCTCTTTCCCCTCCACTGTCAGGACCTCTTGCCCTTCCCAGCCCACTACCTCCAGCTCCTCAACCCAGAGAGCTCCTCACAATTGAAGAGGAGAGTGAGAGACTGGCCAGAGAACTCAGAGAGGTGAGAGAGAGAAATGATCAAGAGTAGTGTTTTTGTCCTAGCAACAGTGGTGATTAGAATGTCTGAGTGTTGCTATAGTGGGGGTGGAGGTCCCCCTTGTGTTTTGCTGTCTCAGTGGAATTTACTTCAGTGGTCTTGTTGAGCTCTAGGTATCAAGGAACAGAGACAGTTTGCGGGACCAGCTGACCAGGCTTAGCCAGTATCAAGGTGTTCTTGTTCAGACCCACCTGCTCACAGCCACTCAGGTGCGGGCTTCATTTGCATCAGTGCATCAGTTCTACAATTACCATTTAGACACTACACTCACACATATTATTTATTTTTTGTTTTTAAGGTCCCACCGTCTACTCTGGAAACTTCGAGTCTGTTAGATAACAGACAAGACATTAGACTGAGGTGATACATACCTGGAATATATTAATGAGAGACTGTAGTGTGGATCTGTCTGGAAGAGAGTTACTATCAGCTGCATGCTGACATTTCTCTGTTCCAGTTTTGTTTCGGGCGTGGTCCATCCATGGAAGGCCGCTGCCTTTGAGCGGCTGCTGTGGAGAGCTTGTCGCGGCTTCATCATTGCAGACTTCTGGGAAATGGAAGAGAAGCTTGAGGCAGAAGACACCGTAAGAAAGAAGGAACAAAACACAAGAAAACAGCCTCATGCTCTTATAGTGATGTACAGTTCATGGAAATGTTCTTTCTAAACATTAGGAGGAGATGGTGCAGTGGAAAGTGTTTCTCATATCATTCTGGGGCAAGCAGATCGGAGAGAAAGTAAAGAAGATCTGTGATTGGTATAACAAAATTCCTCTCTTCAAATAGCATTATGCTTCATATGTGCCCATTCAGTGTCCCACTGGCATGGCCTCTTAGTCTCTGCTGGATTTGCTCCTCTTTTACCTGCTTCTCCGTTGATGCTCTTCCCAGCTTCCATACACACACCTTTGCATACCCGGAGTGTTCAGAGGAGAGAGACGAGATACTTCGGGGGCTGCAGGGCAGAATCGTTGACATCAGAACAGTAAGACAATATGAAATGACAGAGAGAGACTATCCAAGCAATAAACCTGATATTTTAACTTGTCTAAATACCAAGACCTGTACAAAAGTGTTCTATCACCTTCCAAGGCACCATTAATCTGTACACCAAAGACAAAGGCAAAGGAAGCGACTCTCACTATCTCAGTGCCGTCTTGTTCCATCTGTGTGCGCCCCTTTCCCTGTTTGCATGCAGGTGCTCTCGCAGACAGAGTGCTACATGCAGCAGCTGCTGGCCCGCTGTGTGCACTCACTGCCGCAGTGGAGGGTGTGTGTGCAGAAGTGCAAGGCAGTGCAGACCGTCCTGAACCTGTGTAGTCCCTCCGTCACAGACAAGTGCCTGATCGCTGAGGCCTGGTGCCCCGTGAATAGGCTGCAGCTGCTGCAGACTGCTCTGGTGGAGGGCACGGTGAGGGAGAGGCTGCAGGGAAGGCCACGGGGGCTCCAGAATCTCACACACACACACACACACACACACGTTTTGTGGCTTGTAGTCCATAAAAGAAATGTGTGGTTTAAGTCAAAGGTGTCCAGGTCTAGACATTGAGGAGCACAGTAGTGTAAATTTTGCCCCTGCTCTTCACAACATCTTAACGGTTTAGACCTTAATACTTAGTGTAGTGGTGGGGTGTAGACTAAACTGTGCAGTGCTGCAGCGACCACAGATGGATGTGGACTTGTCTGGTCTAGGCAAGAAGGAAAGGGGCAGATGAAACCAGTGCCAGGCTAAGGCTCAGAAGGAAGCACTGCTTTATACCAGGCAATTAGAAGACCTCCGTATATACAAGCTATAAAATTGTGATGGCGTTTAGTGCTTTTTTTTTTCCCCCCCAAGTATAAGGTAATGAGCTTGTGCTTTTCTCATTCCTTCTATCGCGTGCAGAGGAAGAGCGGGAGCAGCGTGGAGTCGTTCTACAACCGCCTACATGCCCCCACCTCTCCCCCCACCCTCTTCAATACCAATGCCTTCACCACTGGATTCCAGAGCATTGTGGAGGCATACGGTGTGGCGAGCTACAGAGAGGTCAACCCAGGTATCACGCCCCTACATGGAAAACATTTGTTCTGGCTTGTTCTGTAGAACAAGTCTGTTCAAACATGTAAACACATGCCATACTGTTCAGTTAGTTTTATACTAGAGCTGATTCCTCTCTTTTGGAACTACTGATATTGATAATAAATGCCACTGTTTTTTTGCCATTAGACAACACTGCACAATAGCTTTATAAATACACTGGAGACCAAAATTAGAGAACAACACAATTTCCTAAATGTCAAGGTCACTGTGTAGTCCTGTGTAAAATTATCCTAACAGGAGTGAATTTTAATCTTATTTCATAAATTATATATACTCTAAAGCACAGCATAAAAAACTTAAATGATATAATTGGAAAAGAACACTGATCAAATTGAGTGACCCTATCAGCCATAGCAAGAGAAGTCTGTGATTTCTAGAATATTGCATCTTTACAACATCACAAACTCATGCAAGTCCCTCAAGAAGGCTGGTCACCCATGAAAGACAAATGCAAGAGAGGACAGGATAATGTGGAGAATCTCCATGGGTAATCAGTTCAACACTGCAGCTGGAATCGCTAGCCAGTTCAGCGTTTAAGAGCATTTGGACTGAAAGCCCACTCTGCCGTGATTAGCAGAAAGAATCAAAAAGCTAGACTCACCTTTGCTGAGGAGCATGTTATGTGGACAGAGGAGAAGTGGTCCAGAGTTCATTTTAGTGATGAAAGCGAGTTTCATTTATTTGGGTCTGATGGGAAACATTATGTTCGTCGACAACCTGGGGAAAGACTGAACCCAAAGTGTGTAAAGAAGTCAGTGAATGGTGGAGGAGAAAGTGTCATGGTTTGGGGAATGTTTTTGGCAGCAGGAGTTGGACCTCTCATACAGATACATGGAAGAGTGAATGCAAGTGTGTATCAGAACCTTCTTCAACAACATGTGGTTCCTTCCTTGCGTTCATTACTCAGTCAGCCAGCAATTTTCATGCACGACAATGCCCCCTGTCACACAGCAAAATGGGTAAAGCAGTTCCTTGAAACTGAAAACACTAAAACAATGAAATGGCCAGCCCAGAGTCCTGATCTAAACCCAATAGAAAATCCTTGGTGACAAAGTCTGTTCTAGTGGCATGGTGTACCCCTTACAAAAAATCCTTCAAATGTTGATCATTATTTCTGGAAAAATCAAGTGTTCATACATTGTTCTCTAATTTTGATCTCAAGTGTGTGTGTGTGTGTGTGTATATATATGTGTATATGTGTGTATATTTCCCCTCAGCTGTGTATACCATCGTCACATTTCCTTTCCTGTTTGCGGTGATGTTCGGGGATGTTGGCCATGGTTTGATCATGACACTGGCTGCTCTCTGGATGGTACTGCAAGAAAGAAACCCCAAAATGAGAAGCAGCTCCAGCGAGGCATGTTCCCACAAAACTAAAGCAAATCCCACTCTCTCTTTTCATATGGAACTCCGTTTAGACGGCATCTAAGATCTGATCCTTTTCATTCTTTTGGAGTTAAGAACGAATGGCTACGTAATGTTCTTCTAAACTGTCTTTCCACGTGTCCTTGCCTCAGATGTGGCAGATGATGTTCGGCGGACGGTATCTGATTCTATTAATGGGTCTGTTCTCCATCTACACTGGCGCTATTTATAATGAGTGTTTCAGCAAAGGCCTCAGCCCATTCCCCTCTGGCTGGCATATCAGACCTATGATACAGCATTACAACTGGAGGTTGTAATCCTATTTATACATTATATATATATATATATATATATACAGTATATACGCATCAAGTTTCAGTGTAGCAGAGACATAACAGTGTTTAGTACTGTGAGCATAATCCGGCTGTATGGAGTATGAAAAATTCTAAAATGTTTCATTTTGTGTCCAGACAAGATGTACAGTATTTAGCAGAAGCTCTTATCCATAGTGACTTACAAAAGTGTTTTGCTGTTGTTGTTGTTTACAGTATAGTCAGACTTAAAAACTTGTATTCATGCTCTTTCTTTCAGTGATGACACTCTTAAGGAAAACCAGTACCTCACTCTGGACCCAAATGTTACTGGAGTGTTCCAGGGGCCTTACCCTTTTGGCATTGATCCGGTAGCACACAATCCCCTGTCTAGCCCTTTGATACCATTGTTCTATTTCGAAATATGTAGATTGTCAGTACTGCATTACTAATTTTCTGGGAACCACTCTTCCAAAGATCTGGCGGTTGGCAAATAACCACCTGACCTTCCTCAATTCTTATAAAATGAAGATGTCAGTCATCATTGGAGTGATCCACATGACTTTTGGAATCTGCCTGTCCTTTTTCAACTACATGTAAGTAATGTCTGAGTATCCCTAATATCTGGCTTTTAATACTTTCTGGTACTTCTAAGGCAGCACCCTACCGTAATCGCTGGTTGCTTTGCTTTTCGTCTGCTCTTACTCACTCTTTCGTATTATTCACCTTTCTGCTTTACTCCTCCCTCTCTGCAGGCACTTTGGGGATGTAAGCAGTGTGTTCCTGGTGTTGATTCCTGAGCTGGTGTTTATGCTCTCCCTGTTTGGGTACCTGGTCTGCATGGCGGTGTTTAAGTGGGTTGCTTTTGGGCCACACAACTCAAACCGTGCTCCCAGCTTACTTATCCACTTCATAGACATGTTCCTGTTCACTCAGAACCCTGACAACCCACCCCTGTACACAGGGCAGGTGAGGGACGGCTCCGGACATCATCTTTGTATATTGCATTTTAAATTCATGTTTAGATTGTTTTTTTGTTTTTTTTTTTACCCCCATGCATGTAAACAAAACATGATTATGACCAGACTTTTAAAATATGGTCAGTAATCTGGATAAGAGATTAGATTGTATTCGATTCAACTTTGTCATTACACATGTATGAGTACAAGGCAACAAAATGAAGTTTAGCATCTAACCAGAAGATGCAGAATGTACAATAGATACAATATATACAGAATGTAGGCAGAGGTATGGACAATATACAAATATTATAGATGTTTTGTAAGCTTTTGTAAAATATACAAGTGAATACATTAAAGATGTATTGTAAACCTGATATACAGGGAATATAAAAATACTACAGACATGACAGAATATGCAGAAACTATAGTATATACAGTTATGTACAATGCAATAGACGAAAGTGCAGAGTCAATAACCAGAGTATAGATGTGTGAGGATTAACGGTGGACAGAGTTCAGTATGGACACAGCTCTGGGGAAGAAGCTTGTCCTGGTCTGGAGGCATCTGAAGTGCTCAACTGTGATCAGTCCTCAACTGATGGAAGAGTAGTCCCTGTGATTAGTCCCTGTGATTTTCTGGGCTGTTTTCACCACTCACTGTAACGTCCGAGACAGTGCATTTCCCAAACCAGACTGTGGTACAGCTGCACAGGATATTCTCAATCGCACAGTGGTAGAAATTCACTAGGATGGCTGAGGACAGGTGTTGTCTCCTTAGTGTCCTCAAGAAAAAGAGGCGCTGGTGAGCCTTCTTGACCAGACGGGAGGTGTTGGTGGTCCAGGAAAGCGCCTCTGATATGTGTGTCCCCAAGAACTTGAAGCTGGTGACGCGTTCAACTGCCATCCCGCTGATATAGATGGGATTGTGTGCGTCACCTTTCTCCTTCCTGAAGTCCACGATGAGTTCCTTTGTTTTGTTGGTGTGAAGGAGCAGGTTGATGTCGGTACACCACATGGCCAGATGCTCCTCTTCCTCTCTTTAGCCCGTTTCATCATTGTTACTGATGAGGCCAGTCACCGTGTCATCAGCAAACTTGATCATGGAGTTGGGTTCATGAACAGTATTGCTGTTGTGAGTAAGACATGTTTGTTAATTCAGCCAATGACATTTGCAGACAGTTAATAATGGTTCTTGGACCAGTCTGTAGTTCACAGTATTGTTTCTGCAAAGTTCTCCAACCATTTAGAGTGCCTTAGTATTGCCATCCTACACTGACTTGGATCATGAGGCTTGTATAGAGTAAACCACATGCCAGATTATTGCAGAAACTACAGGACTGGACCAGGGCCTGCCTGCACTCCGCTCCGATTGTACACAATCCAGTGGCTGGTGAACGCATTGTATGCCCATCATATTTTTCTCCATCAGTAGATGTTAGATATTACAAAATGAAGGAATGTGGGATTATTCACAATGAACTATAATGGTAGCTCAGTACTGTGTGCTAAAGGAAAAGATCAGTCATGTGTTTTTTGTTTTCTTGGTGCAGATGGCGGTACAGACGCTGCTTGTGGTTTTAGCTTTGTGTGCCATTCCTGTGCTATTACTCGGGAAGCCGCTTCATATGTACCTCAAACAGAGAAGGATCAGGGTCACGGTAAGAGCATACGAATACACACGTGTTATGGAAATTGTGTGTATTATACATTCCTGTGTATGAATCCACTCCTGTGCGTTGAGGAAATAGACCTCTGTGGGCATTATACTCTCTGTACTTGAATGGATTTGCATTTCCCCTCACTGGAGTATGGCTCTGTGGTTTTGACAGGAAGAACAGCGCCCCCTAGTGTCTGACCATTACTCAGTCAATACTCAGCAAGGAGACATAGAGATGGGAAGAGAGAGAGATGAGAAGGTGAGTCAGTGGTGTACCAAAACAATGGTAAAAGTAAAAAAAAAAAAAAAAACGGCGCCATCTTGGAGTTCAAAGAAAAACTCTGTTCACTGTATATTAACTTAAGTTTCTCTGTTCCTCAGGAGTTTGCTTTTACTGAGGTCTTTATGCATCAGGCCATTCATACCATAGAGTATTGCCTGGGCTGCATCTCCAACACTGCGTCCTACCTGAGACTGTGGGCCCTTAGTCTTGCCCATGCACGTGAGTAACAGAACTACAGAATCAGCCCCCAGGCTATTCACGCAAACACAGACCGACATGCCACTGTGACTACAGCTATACGGCTACAGCTTCAGCCCACACACAAGCATGTACACCGTGCTCCCATCATCTGGGCTCTGGAATGAAGCGGGGGAGGTTTCAAGTTCAAGATTCATAGTTGGCAGTTCCTCAGCAGCTTACACAGCTAATGCCGTGCCCATACCTTTCAGAGCTTTCTGAGGTGCTGTGGGTAATGGTGATGAGGATCTCTCTCTCATGGCAAGGCTACATGGGATCTGTAGTCCTGGCAGTCATCTTTTCTTTCTTTGCCATGCTTACCGTATCCATCTTGCTCGTCATGGAAGGGTTGTCTGCTTTCTTGCACGCCCTGCGTCTGCACTGGTGAGAACAAAACAACTCCACACACTCGCTCTCCCAGAGAACATCTCCAAACTAGGTGCTCATGTAGAATGCTTTAAGGCATGTTATAGTAACAAGTAGCTTCAACAAGATCTGGTTCTTGCACACATTTTTGCAATTAGAAGTACATAGTGACTGTCTTTGTATTTCCTATCAGTAGGCTGATAGAAACATGAGCACATTTACAGTATTGAAAACTCGGTTAGCTTTGGTCCTACTGGCTGTGTTTTGCAAACATGGCACTATGTAATAACTTCAGGCAAACGCAGGGGGGACTAAGTGTACAACTGCATATTTACACAGTGCCCAATACCAATATAGTCACATATACATGTGAGAAGCTAAAATTCAATAACAGTTGCACTTGTTAATGGTAGATTTTTGCAAATTTCTTGTGTGTCCAGGGTGGAATTTCAGAACAAATTCTACAGAGGAACAGGATACAGACTGAACCCTTTTTCCTTTGCATCAAACACACATCGGATCTAAACTATTTAACCTTAGTTTCAAACTAATATTAGGCTGAAATTTAAAATATAAAACAAAATGTTAATTTTTAAAATTTTACATCATGTATAATGCTTATAGCTAGTATTATAGCCAAATAAGAATGTTGTTCTCAGGAAATGTTTTTTTAAGTTTGCAGTGGCCTTGATGTTGAGCATCAGAATAAGAGAACTGCAAGACCCGAATAAGATTTCTGTGGAATTCTTCCCGTTTGACTTGTTTTTAGTCCTGCGATGTACATATGACTTGATTTCCAGTGTACCATGCATTTGTGTTCCCCATCCTGAATGAAATTTTGCAAAACAATAAAAAATTACTAAATCTGCCAGTTAATTTTGTCTGAATGAGAAAAGCAATGCAGTATCTTGTCATCTGCAGCTCCTCCAGTCTTGACTGCCCCCCTGTTCCGACACATATTCTTGGCTGCCTCTCTCTTCTGACATGGATTTCTTTGCACTTTTTATGTCTTTCTTGCACCCTCTCCCACACCCACACACAAACACTAGCTTTTATGCTATCCACATTTTCCGCTAAAGCCAGCCTCTTGTGGCTTTCAGAAACTGCAGCAGTCATAGGTTTAGAACAGCATTGGACTGGAACCTGCAACACTCTACTAAACAGAAGATCTCGTGATCATCAATGATGTTCTGCCATTACAGATCTGCAATAAATCTACCGTTTCAATAATTGTCCCGTTTTATGTATAAAAAAAAACAGTACAATTAAACACTGCAGACTACAGCTCTTTTGTGGTATTTTTTGAAAGGCAGATGTCAGTAGAAAATGCATCATTAAAGGTTTACCCATGGAGGAACTTTCATTTATAACTTTTAGTATGTACTTCATTATAAACGCTTTAGTACATTCTTCATATTCTTTTAAAAATAAACAGCCAGCAGCAGAATCAACTTTGCCTTAGCAGTTCCGATTTTGTTGACACAGTTTATACACATGTATATATACAGCCCATTAGAAAAGTACACATTTTTTAAATGTTCTAGAAAGTGAAACAACTGTTTTCCAGTGCAACCATAAGGGGAGATGTATCTACAAGAGATGTTCAGTTATAAAGTCTTTACATACCAAGCATGAAACTTCCACATAAAAAAAAAAACCCAACAACAAAAAAAATTTCATAGAAACAAAGCACTTATACTTCGTCACAAATCTTGAATGAAGTGTGACATTTATTTTTACTTTTCTTGAAAAGAAAAAAAAAATCTTGGGGGAAAACGTGCTACAGGCGGAGTTAAGACACCACTTCTGAAAGAAAAGAAAGATGCACACTAGGAACAACCCAGCAGACCTACAGAGAGGAAAATGTTTTGCACAGGAAGAAATAGACCAAAACAGGAGCTACATGAGAAAGTAAAACCAGGACAGGAGAGGGGACAAGGCGTTTGTGCTAGACAGACCTTGATAATGAAAACACAGTGAACGTAGTAGAGCAGGTGGGTGAAATCATACAAGCCAAAACCTCAGAGCTTCAAGAGGCATGAAATTGGAATACGTTTAGGATAGGAAAAAAAAAAAAACGACAAAAAGTCAATGGACACGTGTATTTTTGTATGCGAGGCCATTTGGGATAGCAGGCTGAAATAAATGGAGATTTGAGTGGATGTTCTGTTGGCAAGTGCTTGCCATTTTCTCCTTTGCCCTACAGAAGTTTTGTAGGCTAGAAGTCACACACTGCACCACGCTTGGTTTCTTCCCATCCCACACCCAACAACCCCACGGTGATGCTGGTTTACAACACCAATATCGAGCCATACCTGAAACAGTGATGTCTGTGGCCACATTTTCAACCTCTCCTTGCTACCTCTCCACTACAGTCAGGCCCCGCTGGTTTATCTGTGGAATCCTAGTTAATCTGGATCCACTACATTTTATTTCAGATTCGAGTGCATGAGCACTGCCATCTTCTTTAGAAGTCACTTTGTATAAGCCTAAATGCCTGGTCTTCCAAAAATCATACTGCGCAAAAGGACATCGCTCTCTCCATCAGTCTCTGTGCTTCCGTCGTCTTTCCGGGGCGCGGCCTGTGTCCATCCATCAGCCCTCCCCACTGGACCGTGTGAAGGAGCTCGAGTCTTGTCGGAGCACTGTGATGGAGCCCGTAGAGCACAGCTGTATGAGAGCACATTTGTGTATATCTCTCTCTCCCCAAGTGTGTTAAGATATTCTCTGAATAAGTTTGTCCTCTGTCAGGCAGAAGAAGGTACAGTAGGAGAGGTCAGAAATGAAGTTCTCACAACCACGTCGTGTCACACCCTTACAACCCCGCAAGTCCAGTAAAGAGAGAGCCGAGAGGCGCTTCATGTAGGACAGACAGGCATCTGTGAGCTTATTACACCCTACACAGATATGAGAGAGAGAGAGAGAGAGAGAGAGCGCATTATGAGAACCTTTCCATTTCTGTGACATTTTTAAACTTGACATTATTGCCGTGAATTCTGTGGTCAAGTCCTCTTTTCATAAAAGTTCCTGGAGCATTAAGTTCTTTGGTGAAGTGGGGTGGTTGGAGTACCTGCGAGGTTGATCTCTCGGAGGGTGCTGCGTGTGCCACTGCCACTGGCTGTGAGCAGGCTGACGGACTGATCCGTGAGGCTGCTGCAGTGGGACAGGTCCAACCTCCTCAGCAATGGCATGTGTCTGATTATGAGCCTCAGAGTCGAGTCGCTCACTTCCAGACCCGATAGTCGCAAGGACAGTAAGCCTCTGAGCCTGCTTCGGTTTTCATTACCTGAGGATTCAAAGGCAGAGGCGTTACAGAGCGAACACAGTGAACTACTGTGCTCATGCCAACATGGTGTGACTACAAAAACTTCTGTAGGTACGACCTGGTGGCGTGACGAGGTCTTTGAGCTGAGTGTCTTTGATGCCCTCAGCCCAACACAGGTCCAAAGTGCGCAGACAAGGACTACTCTGAGAACTCAAACCCGACAGACATGACGACGAACAGCCGGACATGATCAGATCTTTCAGACCTAAGAAAGAGAAACTGATAATTAGTTACATGAATACCAAGAATATTCAAGTCAAGCACTCGGGTTCAAACAGGAGGAAAACCATACAGAAAAGATCGTTCAGTATCATCAACAGTAAAACTTATTCCATACAAAAGGTGGAGCATTCAGAAAGAGACCAACTACTGAGTAACAGATGCAAATGGTTGAGAAATTCCAGTGTACAGCAGACACCTGGAAGGTGGTGGATGAGCCAGGTGATCTGTTTCTTGGACACGGGTGTCCACGAGAGGTCAAGAGTGACAGGCTGTCGCTTAATGATGGCTGACATAGCCTGGGCACTAAGGGAGCGACACCGACTTAGGTCCATGTGAGTCCACAAACGCTTATCAAAACTCCTACAGAGAGGAAAGGAGAGAAGGTGAAAGAGAGCAAGAACAAAAGAGCAACTGAATAATGCCAGGATTAAATAAAGGGGAGGAAAAAACAACACACACACACACACACACACACACACACACACACGGGAACAACTTGTACATCTACTCACCATTTATACCAGGCCTTGCAAACCCTCATGCACACAGCCAGTTCTGTCCGGTTTAGGTAGCGGAACACGGACACCCATACTTCCTTCTCACAGCCTGGCTCATTCCCCACATCCCGGAAGGAGGGATGGGAGAGGAGGGAGGGAGGAGAGGAGGTGGTGGTGGGCGGAGGAGGAGGAGGAGAGGTAGAAGAGTGGGAGGAAGTGGAAGAAGGCGAGGCAGTGTCTCTTTCTCGGCCGTCGTAGTTGGAACTCCTGTGGCGCGCATGACGGCCGGACGACAGAGCACCTTTGGACTGGGAGAGGCCGTTACCGGCGTTGAGGGAAGAGCTGCCATTTTTGTGACGGTACTTGTGGAGAGATTTGCGTTGGATAAAGTCGGCAGCGCCGGGAGTGCGAGGAGACATGGCAGCTTCCAGTTTGGGTACAATAGAACCAGGATCACGCTTGGCCTTCGGAGGGCGCTGCAGGGTGACTGTCAGGTATGACCCGTTTAACAGGTCATCGTTCAAGTCAGAGACGAGCAAGACAGGAGGATCAGATTCTGAGTCGGAGTGGTTCTCCCCCTCTTCTTCATCCTCTTCCTCCTCTCCCCCGTCATCCAGGTCCTCCATCTCTTCATCCTCACCATCAAAGTCCCGTTCCTCACTGTCGTCATCCTCCTCTTCGTCCTCGTCATCATCATCGTCATCCTCTTCACCTCTGCGCCGCCGACGGCGAGAGCGGTGCTCTTTTTCCGACCGACTGACGTGCCTTTCTTCATCACTCTCATCCTCTTCCTCCTCCTCATCATCTTCGTCCTCCTCATCATCGTCGTCTTCGTCGTCATCCGTTTCATAGCGCCTCCGCTGCATTCTGGACCCTCCCCTCAAACGGACACGCCCCCCACGTTCACCCCTCACGCCAAGTCCGCGCCTCATTTTCAATGAGGTGGAATTCGAGGCCATGCCACCGCCCCCTCTGCCTCCTCGATGAGAGGAGCCTCTCCACACCCCCCGTCTACCACAGCCACGGCGAGTGGACACACCACCCCTTGTGTGGAGTGACATCTTTCTCCTTCCATCTCCATCCTCATCATCACTGCCTGAATCATCCCCCCGGTCCATTCCATGTCTCCTGTAGATTTTAGCTACACGAGGGTCCAGCGAGGAAGACTTGCGTTTCTAAAAACAAATGAGAAAATTCAGCAAAACATATGAAGCTCTATCTCCCTCCTGCAAGACCCAAGTGTCAACTATGAGAATATTAATGCACAATTTAATTTAGATAAATTAGAATAATTACTAGTTTTCAAATATTTCCAAATTCAAATCTCAAACAGAAAAACAAATATTGCTGAAGATCTTTTAGAAAGCCAAATATGACGGGTCAATCTTTCTAGGCTTTTAAAAAAAACTAATCAATCACTAATGGTTAGTGTAATAATATCCTCCAGTTTAAGGGCTTTGCGTGGACACATTTAACCAAACCACCTTTTTGTAATGATTTTTTTTTTAATCAAGCTGTGAAGTACCAGACCCCTGTTCAACTTTATTTTTCTTAATTACCGTACTTACATGCATTTTGCCTCCTTCCAATTTCATCTGTAACAAAACCACAGAACCCCGTTTAAAACCACAGAACCCCGTTTAAAACCACAGAACCCTGTCAGTTTCCTCTGCACAGTCAAGTCAATCTCAGCAAGTGAGAAATCGAACATGCTACAGACTGAGAGCTGATTTTAACACCCTCTCCCCCCACCAGTCAGTCCGAGCAGCGATGGGGCACGGGATGATGAAGAAACAGGGCAGGGAGGGTGAAGGGGAGAGAGAGAGAGAGAGAGAGAGAGAGAGAGAGAATGGGGGACAACAAAGCAAAGACTCAATAAGAGATAGAACCAAGAGAAAAAGAAGGAAAAAGGGAGAGTGGGCGTGCGTGCGGCAGCAGTGGCGTGAGGAAGGCGGAGCCTCTCACCCTCTTCCTGAGCCGCTGCTCTGGGGCCAGCACCCGTTTCCGTAGCGACCCGTGGGAGAGAGAGGAAGGGGGCCGCCCGACCCCGTGCCACGCCCCGCCCTCGCCCCTTATCCCCCCCGACCCCTCCTGAGCCATGATGTCATCACCACTGCCCGACGACTGACACAAAGGGGAAGAAGTATTACTGTTAACCAGTGTGTGATGTGTGTGTGTGTGCGCGCGCCTGTGTCTGACGGATAGACAGACGCCAGTCACTGTTACTATCTCAAGGGCATCCGTTTGCTTAAAAGGTGACAGTATAAATTCTCCATATAAAAACAGGTCAACAAGCTCAGAGCATTTCACTCAAAACTCTGCTTGTACCTGATGGAATGTGTACACAACACATGAACTCAAGGGTCTAATCTTTACCTCACAGAATATGGCGTGTGTTTGTGTGCATGTGTGTGCACGCGTGTGCGCTCGCAGGTTACCTCAGAGTCAGTCTCTTTGCCCACGACACATTTAGGACACTCCCAGCAACTGGGCAGATCTTTGTTTATTACACCCTCTCCAGGTACCTTGAATAAATAAGTGCAATAATTATATACATTTTTTAAACAGTAAAGGGGGGGGGGTCCACTAAAAAGGGGAGGGGGAGCACATGCACAGGAACAGATTATAATGACATCTAACTTTTCCACATTCATCACTCAACTATTACATACCTACAGTATTCCAGCACCAAGAAAACGCACCTTTAGGCAGGCAGGGTGGGCAATCTGAGCACAGTTGGAGCACTCCATCAGCTCTTCTCCCGTCTCCTGGTTTCCTTCCTCACAAATCTCACACACCGCTGAGAGGGGCAGACCAGGCTGCAGGAGAACCGAAGATACAAGAGGTCTCATGGCTTATGTTTAAAGGTTTAGTAGTGGTGGTAATGTTGAATAAACCTCCCTCTTACAGCAGCAGATCTCCATTACATTGGTCACATAGAAAATACAAACAAGGACCTCAATAAGTGTTTGCAACAGCTGGCAGCAGAACATTACGTACTGTTTTTACACTACAGTACGTTACACACTGCTGCACATACATAGCCATCAGTCCTACAATATTTTGAAAGTGCTCTGCTCCTAAATTAGCTGCAACACGGACAAGCAAAGACACTTACAGTTCCCCTCTATGCTCATCCAATAAATAAAAAAAAGGCACGCAAGAAAACGGGACTATCCGCACTCACAGCGAGACACTGGCGGAGGACGCAGGTCTGCTTCAGCTTGCCGGGGCCACCAAACTTTTTCATGTCCCTGCAGAAGTTGCAGTCTCCACATTCGGTGCGTAGGCAGGCCTCGCACCTCTTACACCGCACACGCCGCCGCCGCAGAACCGACATGGAGGAGGCCGGCTTCATCGGCCGCGGGATGATGGGCGTGGTGGCCAGCTTGGGACGTCCTACTGGAGCAGGGGGAGGGGGAGGCTGGTACCAGGACGGCTGGATGAACAGGGGCAGAGGAACCGAGAACGGGGTGGGAACGAGAGAAAGCAGAAATCAGATCGTTAGGTTTGTTTGGGCCATTGCAAAATCAACGTGACCCTCTTTTTAAGAGGACAACGTGCTTTATAAAGTGTTCATAAATGTTAACAAGCATCTTACCCTCTTGGGCCATTTAACGATGGGCCTTCCAGTATATGAGAGTTTGGGGAGATCATTAGCATGTTCTTTAAGTAATGCCTGAAAACAAACATTCACCATTACATAAAGAGTAAGCAAACCAACATGAAGACTTTTCATTCACACCCACACCTACCGTCATACCTCATACATAACGACGGTCTCTAGAGAAAATTAAAGCTAAAAAAATTATTATTATTTTTTTTTTAACTCTGATTCACTGAAAATGTTCAGTGAAAGAAATTCCACCATTATATGTGATGATACACCCATAGGACAGTTTCAAACATATTTATGAGAGTCTTCATCGAATGCTTCTATGGGAACTCACACGTATGTCGTGGAGCAGAGCGGGGGCGTTGTGTATCCCCGCAGGGACACACTTCTTGTGGGAGGGAAGAGCCTCTAGCTTCCCCAGCAAATTCCACAAACCCTCCAGCTCAAAAGGCGTCAGGTGAACTTTGATTCCTGGCCGACTCGGAAGAGAGGGGGCGTCATCCTCCTCCTCCTCTTCTTTTGTGTGGCCATTCAGGGACTCACAACTGGAGAGGTCTTGCTTAAGGCCTGTGAGAAAGTTTCACATCATGCTCCAGATTCTTTGGGTAAAATATGGATTAGAGGTATATACCTCACAAGCCTGCTAGAATGCTACAAGTTGGCAGTGTGTAGCCAAATATGCAATTTTAGGGAGGTGCTTTTGGCAAGATACCAACCGATGCCCAAAGAGTGTTTCTGAAAGTCCGGGATGAGGTAGGTGGTGTTGGTCAGACAGTAGAGATAACGCTCCAACACATACCAACACATCTCGTAGTAAAAGGGGTAACGGAACTTAGCTGGCACCTGGGGAGATGAAAGGGAAAAGTAAACACTGGATGCTGTGAAAACTAGACCAGTTTGAAACAAAAATTAATTCAATCCAATTAAAGTAGTAGAATATTAGCAAATTAGAATACCTAGTTTGGAATGCAGTAAGAACTGTATGATGAGATTAAAGTAAGAATGCTTTTGTTACTTGTGCTAAAATTATTTCACCAATTTTTAACGAAGAGGGTGCAATCTGCCAGCTCCTCACCCGTGTCCTGTCCTCAATGCTGTTGATACTGAGCTGCATAGGGATGTTAAAGCTGTGTAGGAAGTTCCCACCAAAAACAAGAGTATCCACAGGTGTATAGACTGCATGAATCCAACCTGCATGCATGCGTGTGCACACACAGACATCAGCAGGCTGAAGAAATCATTTTTTAAACATTGAACTGACATTTCTAATTCTAGCTATGGAGGTGTAATCTCATTAATATTCAGGGCCATCCTGAGTGCACATCCATTTCCTCACCTGATGGGATAATAAATGTGTAGCCCTGCTTAAGCTCAATTCTCTGGCAATCCGTGGCTTTGTCGCCAAGGAAAAGGTCTCCTTGTTTCCCAGACAACACCCAGTTCTCATAAAGCTCCAGGTTCTGTGGTGTAGGCGGGATTAACCAGAATACCTGCGGCACACAATGTCATCCGTTAGTTCACTGGCTGACTCAGCAGCAATGATTTTCATGGACATTTTAATACCATTTTAAGACACTCTGCAATATCCAATGAGTAAATGTGCCACCTCCATTAAAAGTGATTATTTAAAATAAATAATTAAAACAGGACACTTGCTTACCTTGCCTCCTCTAAGTATGTGGTACCACACAGACGTGCCTCCAAAGTCTATGTGGAAATCTGTATAACAGCCCTGCACGCTCATCAGACAGTACCTTTACACAAACAAGTAAACATAAAATGACAGGGGCAATGAGCAGGGAACAGCAGATTACATTTTTGTATGAGACCAGAGATGAACTAGATGAAATGCAAGCTTACTTCTGTACTTTAGGGTACTGCATGTCCAAGATTGAGTTAGTGGAGTCTCTCTGCCGTTCCTTTAGGTGTCTTGGCCACATATTGTCCACCCAATCAATCATGTCCACCTAAAAGACAACAACGATCAGTACTAAATGAGAAAACGATCGCATAAATGTAATTTATTATATACATACATCAAGTTTTTATGTAAGTGTTCAAACCAGCAGACTGAATCAAGTTGAATAAGCATAGGCACTAACCGTAGCTGGTCTGTTTACTAAGTTTTCTAATTTGGTGTGGCTAAACTCCAGACTGATGACATTGTAGAGCTTCTCTCTCTGGGGCGGCGGAGTCTCATAGTATCGCCTCCATTGAGCCATTGACATCTCAATGCCCTTCTGAGTGGCTACATCCATCACATCAATCACCCGCCGACTGCCTACCATACAGAGGGAAAAGGGTTCAGTTCAACCACACCCAACGATGCCAGCTGGGGTGTCTTCAAGACAACAGAACAACGCAGGAGAAAAAAAAACAAAAAAAAAAACTGAGGCTATGTAAGCAGAGGCAAATTCCTTACCAACAAATATCTTCACATCATTGACACTGAAGTCTGGATCTGGCATCCTGAACAAACACCCCAAAAAAATGTTTTTTTGAATATAGGATGATGAATAGATGCAAAGATTCTGGTGTACGGAAAAAAGGGAAGTAGGTCCTGGTAACTAAGCACAATGAGTATGAATCTGTGGTGGGTGACTGAGCACATACACAAAAGAAGAAATGCTTTTAGCAATTTTCTACAGTGAAGGAAGAGGGTAAGAATTATATTATGTGTGACAGAATGCATTACTTGATTCCAAGTCCATCAGGCCTCTCAAAGATAATTGGGTCCCTCAGTCCTCCTCTCTGGATGTACTCAAACGTGAAATCTATACTCAAAACATAACGTATAAATACACTGTTCTGAGTAATAAGCTATACACATAAAACCAAAACCAAAGATTCAAACAATCCACCTCCTCGCCCGAGCTAAACTGAATTCTCATCAACCCATACAACACGATTCAGAGCATGCTACAAAAAAGGAACCACGTTTCAATCGCATCTCAGGGATTACCTGCACTCTTCTTGACAGTACCACAACAGAAACAAATGCATTTTTGCAAGTATGCAGTTAAAGAAGAAATGCAAGGATGTGTATAGTTGTACCTTTTCCCTCCATGCGCTTGACCCTATCAGAGCTGAAGCGGTCACTGTGTAGTTTCTCTTCCAGGTCAAAGGTCCTCTTCCCCTCAATCTCATCATCAGAGATCCCGTCATCATGATAACGGCGCCGCGTGCCCGACCGCTGGGAAGAAAAAATAAGACAAGAAAAAATAATAAAAAAAAAACAAACCTATTAACATTCTTCTCCAATGAAAGGTTATTTGGTGGCAAATCAGTAGATTTAACACCACCTGAGAATCTTGACCTACTTTAAAGTGATATCGAAGTTAGCATTTCATCAAAAGCATAGAATGTGTACTAATACTTTGGTTTTGAGGTTTGCCTAAAAATTCTACACAATAGAAAAGCAGCCACTTTTCTTTGCAACACTATAAGGCCCAAACAGCAGCTGATAGAGGAAATAATGTTAGCTCACAGTGTGTATCCAGCGTTTACTCTGAATTCATTCTTTGATATGACTGAAACAAGCTGAAAATGTAAGACATTTTAATGCCTTAAAGCAACAATTTGAGCTTTCCTAATACATCATTGCTACAGTAGATAGCATGGTAAGCATATGGCTACTTCATTCACAGCAAATGAACAATGAACAATAAGGACCCCCCTTCCTCTGCCTGTGCCTTCAGCTCCAAAATGTCTCTATGGTGATGGTCCACTACTGGCCAATCACAAACCCATTTTATCACTGTCGTCACAGTCTCAACCACAGATGCAAGGGGGGGAAAGGAAAAAAAAAATCAATAAAAGAATCGGGGCATGACTCTGCAACATCTTCAGGCATCTTTCATAACTGCTAATCCTAAAGCACCAAAGGCAACTATGCTCTGTTTGAGAGGTTGTTGTAGTAATAATTACAAAGGTCTATTGTTGAATTCTCACCAGTGTTTACATAACCACAATGGATTGCACAAATTAATTTTTAGAAGCCTTCAATAACAAACTTATTTGCTCACAAAGAGAGCTATGATACCTATTCCTTTGCCAAATCAGTCACATTTACCTTCATCAGTCAGTCAATATAAACATGTCAGTATATCCACTCCACCCAACTGGCCAGGCAGCAAGAAAAATCAACTTTGCTCAAGCACCTAGTCAAATCATGCTTTGTCAGACACCTATGAGCATCACCGGCACAGTTCCACACATAAAAATCACAGCTATACTTTGGTAACCTTTAATAAGTCAGATGCTATTTCGTTAAATACTGCAGTCTTGCTATTCTGTGCCATGTGAATAGGCCAACAAAGAATTCCATCTCACTGCATTTCTTCATACAATCTATGATAAAATAATCTGCCCTTCTTCGACCAACACCATTCACATAGTTCAGCAAACATGATCAGAGTAGGCAGACTAAATGGGAGGTCCAGGTACACACTGTTCTTACTTAGAAAAAAAAAAGAAAAAAAAATCAAGACACCTTATCGTTCGACAGGATAACAATGGCTTTATTATGCAAATCAAATTTTAAAAAAAGGACACCCTATCTGTATAAGGTCAATCACATACAGAAAATGTAAAAATAAAAACCAAAGAAAAAAGAAAAAAAAAACGCCACTACCACAGAAGTGCCACAAAATACAAAAACTGGAGCACTGCAGAACAAGCTTGGCAAACCAGCCCTCGCTTTGCTAGATCTAAGCCATCAGCCCCCCTTTTCTTTTAACTGCCCTTTCTATTCTTTCTTTCTCAGGCCTGAGACTGCAGTGCGCCTGGATGTAGCCCTTGTGGAGGGCAATGAAACACTACACACCTCGCACCTTCAGTGTCACATCTTCATCCCCCTTCTTATTCTTCCTCTTCCTCCCTCGCTTCTTCAATATCCCTTGATCTAAAAAGGTCAATGTCTCCTCTCTGGTCTCCATCCCTGTGTCTTTTTCCTCTTTCTGTGGAGAGACCTGCTGTCTGTCCTCCTCTTGTTATCCTTTTGCCTCTGCAGTGTCTCCTCCCTCCCACTACCCCACCCCCTCCGTTTCTGCATCTCTGCTCACATGGTCAGCTCAGCCAATCAAATCGTCCCTACTCTACTTCGCATCTCTCTTCAAAAATAGACAAAAACTGCTCACAGCCTGTACAACCTTGTGTCTACACATCACCTAACTTTCATTCCCGGTCACCCCCCCACCCCCACCCCCACCAATCACAATGCACTTCTTAATACTAAATGGTTAATCAATGACAGATACCCAAAGCTTTGAATATAAAGAATAAATATTTATCTTTAATACAAGACAAATATGCGCAGTGAGGATTCATGCATTTGTTCTAGAGTCTCTGGAAGAGTGGGCTGCAACATAGAAGCAAACGAGTTTCAAAACAGTTAAAGCCAACTTAACATCAGTAAAAACCTCTCTGACAAAAGCGCAGGTTAGCACAGCTTCACCATTAACAGAACCACAGCGATCTCAACAGATGTTTATGAAAGAGGAAGCAAAAGGCAGTGAATGTTCATGTAATTCACCTAAAGAAGGTGAGAAACAAGCATAATACATACAAGACAGAGTGGTCCGTTTTTGTGAATTTATAAAGTATAAGCAGAACCAGTCAAACTATTTCAATGAAATTTCACTGACAAAGGCTGCACAATGTGAAACACAAAAGGACAGATCCTGTCTTGGGGAAGCTTGGCAAATCTGTGGGATACATTGAACATTTGCACAGAAAACTTGCACCACAATCACCACCACTGTAATGGCATCGTGAGTATAATAACAGGTCTGCCGTGACCACACACGACAAGACTGTAAGTGCAAGAGACCAATACAAGCCAGAAGCAGCGTGTTCACTTCAAGTACTGAATTTAATGCACTTCTATTAGTCTGTCAAACACTGAAGTACAATACCAGCCGTATTACTTGCAAGATTGCAAACGGTTAAAAAGTCAAATGAGACTGGTGATTAAAGCAAACCAGAAATTGTAGCCAGATGCCTTTAATTGAAAATAATCTTAAAGTTGACACGCATTCCTGATCTTGGAATGCTTAATAATAATTACTGAAACAGTAAAGGTAAGTAAATAAACGGGTTACATTTAACAAATTACTGTGACGTTTAATTTATTTAGACAACTTGATAAACGGAATATAATGATCGGCAACGCGACTAGCTAGCTTGATTTGTAATAGCAACAGCAGTTGACGAAATGATTCGGCTAACTCTAAATAAGAATTTTCAGACATATTCATGCTACATACCAGTCGTTTGCTGTATCGTGGTTTTGAATCTTCCATGTCCAGAGACAGTGACAGGAACAATAATTCCCCACAGAGAAACACCAACTCTGGTGTACACTTGTCTGTCAACAATGAGACAAGTTGAGTAATGTCTAAATTTCAGCTAACGATAATTGGCTGTGTTGCTACCTAGCTTGGTTGGCTAGGTAAATACTTTAATTGAGCATAGCCAAATACTTAACTATATAACAGTAACTTAAATAATTAGCTAGCTAGCTAGCTACGGTTATAGTTAGCTAGCGCTCGGTTGAGTAAATGGCTTTCCAGTATCAACCACGTAGCTAATGTTCTGACTGTACGTCTGTCAACTTGCTAGTGTTTAATAGCTTTATTTAACTTTCTTTGGTCAGCTAGTTTACTTGGCTAGATGTCTAGCTAGCTAGATTACACACGATTTGACACAGTAACAAAAGACCATTTCGTAGTCATATAAACGTTTCATAAGGAAACTACAAGGACCCCATATGCTAGCTAGTTCACCAAGCTAGCTATGCTAGCCAGCTAACTAACTACCCTCCACTGAAGTGGAGCATAGCTCAATCAAAACAAAAAAAACCTTTCGCCGTCCAGAATGGATTAGCATTAGCTCGTGCTATATCGTCAAGAGGACACCGAACGGGTTGGCAAAAAGTAGCTAGCTAATCGTTAGCTAGCAGTCACATAGCTTTCGCAATATCGTTTTATACTGCGTCGGAATCTTATCTGTAGAAACGCTTTATAAAGACATTAAGTCAAACACGACAGTTTAGTGAATATATGAAACAAGTAGCTAGCTAGCTAGCCAAGTTAAAACAGGAAACTACATTATCCGAATAAGCTGGTTAGCGCTAGCTTCAGTTCTGAGCGAACAAGTTCTACGACAAACTGAAAGACTTATTTTTTCCTAACGAACTTCGCTAACTTAATATCAGAACTCCCAACGGAAAATACTCCAAATATTCTTCTATCAGTAACATGTACATTCCAGTATCGTTTCTTTATCTAGTTTTCAGTACTGGGGGGAATTATATGTTGTTTGGGCAGCTCCTCTATATGAATTTACGATAAAGTTAAAGTGGTGAACCATTCGCCGCCATTTTCAAATCGTCATAAAAACTCCACTGGCCCTCTCAGAAAGGCACACCTACTAGTAATTGTGGCCCCAATGACAAGCAAATGCGACATACCGGGTACATTTTCAATAGGTTAACAAACATGCCACTCTAAACCCTAAACTACAGATTATCCATATACCCCCACCCCAGTATAAGAACGTCTCTTGATCACCATTGTACAGATTGGATCGCCAAATAGTAAGAGTTAGGAACCAATAGTTGAACAAATCGTTAAAACAACTGCGCTTCCATTGATTTTGAAATGATGTCGATCAATAAAACATGCACCCACTGGTTTCAAGCAAAGATCGCATTCAAAACCAGTAAGAAAAGACATAGCCCGCACTGAGTAGTAAGGTCTAAACTTGACCACTGTTCGTCACACTTCGGATGTGTGACAGTAGTCTCAAAACTCGTAGTGCTACTATTGTTATCTACCTTCGTTCTACCAGAACTTGAAACTCCATCCCTTGTAGCAAACACGTCCATATCCGCAAATGAGTTCCGAGTCTTGTGGAAGAAATGAAAACTCCCTTCAAATGAGACGAAACATCAAGGACTCAAACTAATATCATAATATTCCCAACGCGTTTGACGCAGAATACTCTCCAAGCCAAAACAAAGCGGTAGAGTAAGTCCAGTGTTCCTAAATGCTGGTAGATCCGCATGGCCGTACTTCAGAAACACCGACGGGAGTATATACCCAGGAAGTGATATTCGATTGGGTCACCACGGCAATGGCAGTGTTGATTGGTTCAGACGTCTGTGCACGAGTTAATATCAAAATTAGATTGCTAAAAGGTTACTATAAGTGTCAGACAATTATAACTAATCTGATATTTGCTCTTTTGCCCAACTAAACAGTTCTACACGTACACTGACAACGTACAACCTGATATCACTGTCAGTCAAGTTTGACTGCAGCCGTTAAACTGGATACAAAATCTAAAACGTTGCTCCGGTCATTTTACAAAAATGTGCTGAATTTCTCCTATAATTGAGAGAGAGTTGCATATAGTTCCACCACCGGTTCCCAAGTTATCTCGCAGCAGAATATATCCCAACTATCACGCTTTCTAACATTCGTCCAGTAATTATAATAGCTCATAGCCTAATAACAATATATTCAAGCTATACGAATCACTTTAATTATACGGGGACTTCGAACATAAATAAAACCCTAACGTTTACAAAAAGCAAACTCTAGTTCACAAACAGCAGCGCTTACATGCAGTTTTATAATAATTTAGTGATCGGATTCATAAATCGATCGGAGAAAAAAAAAAAAGACACAAACACCTAAAGCTGAGATGAGACCAACTGAGCATAACTGAATAGATGGTTTCAGTCCGAACATCAGCTCGTTTCTGAACATGTTCATTTGCACAATAATTAACAGTACAGTAATTACTTTCTCATGTAATTTTCAGCAAAGGTGCACTAAATTGAGTGCCATATTCTAAGAAAAAACAGACTAAATGTATCACGCTGAGCATTTTGTTGTTATAGAAACGTTAACGTGAGACAAATTCTCCTATGAACAGAAGTGTTATTCGGATTAGGCCTAAATTGATCGTAGATGCTTAGTTTTAATGTTTAACGATTTGCTGTGTTTGAGGTCAATAAACAGATAATGTTTTTTGCTGGGAACGAACTCGTTTATATTAAAGAAAGGTTCTACATGTAAACGAAGTCAATAAGTTTGACCTACCCCTAACATCCGTACCAACGTCTACGATGTAGGATATCTAAGGCATCTAATTAGTTAGGTTAGCTACTTTCTGCGTCGCTGTATGCTACAGCAGCTGCTCCGCTTGCGACAAGGCCCTTCAGAGAGTGAGAACAGCTGAGCTCATCATAGCCAAAAAAAAAAAACTATCATTACAGTACAGCTACCGGACACGATGCTCGAGGAAGGGTCACAAAATCACAACGAAATCCAGCCACCCAACACGCTGCCATCTCGTAGGCGGTAACCTGTCCTGGGACTTTACTTAGCTACCTACAAGCTGTATACGCAACTCCACTACAAGTCACTCCTTAATCTCCGCTTTCGTTACGTCACTTGAATGGTACTGCTATGGACTCAGATTTTTCTTACAGGCTATATAGTGTATCTGTAGATTTTGTATATATATATATAAATATATTGTCCTGGACTTGTTGTACATATAATAAGTAAAGCCTGTCTAGCCATTGAAATCAGAGCACACCCTTTGTTCATGATCTAAAATGACGTTAAACGAAAACAAACCAGCCATTTTTGAATTTCATTTTTCTTTAGTCTTGACACTTTGTTTTTTGTATAAGTGAACCAAGCGACTATATTAAACATTCAAATCTGTATGGTTTACGTGAAACATTAACGAACACACATTTTGCACAAAAATTAGATCCATTCAAATAAACAATACAAATCACGATTCATACGCGCCACCTACTGGTAGATAGCGATGTGGCGTATATTAGACTGACAAAATTAATTTGCGGTTTGATATTCAACACCTTTAGCATATAAGAATTAGCTTCAGAAGAGTCAAAGCAAAATTATCATTTAAGAATATGGATGACATACTGATAGTTCATTTGAGAACAAAGAGAAATACTGTAGGTCTACAAGACAAAACTAATGTCAAATTTAATACAACAAAGAAATGAAATGAACACTAGCAAACCAAAGGATGCCCCCCAAAAAAGGGAAGAATGGGGGACTCTGGGAGTCAGAACTGTCTCTTGAGTGATGACTACTCCAGCCTGGCTTGCTTTTTGAGGTCAACCTCTTCACCTGAACAAAAGGGCAGAAGGGCAAGCAAATATAACAACATTATATAACAATAATCCTCTCTTTTAGCGCTCTGACCTTAAACCTCTATCACCTCCTAATGTATATGTCTCTGTTTTAAAGCACATATTAATGAGACCCAAAAGTATATATTTATTAATATTGAGTTTTAACATTGTACCTGCCAGACTGCTTATTTCACCCAGCTGTAGACAAGGGAGAGAATGATGACTGCTAGAATGATGCAACACAACGTGATCATCATCTGTTTCTGTAGTGGGTTATGAGAGAAGTGCAGAAGAAGGGTGGAACACAAGAATAAAAAAAGATATGAAGTTGGCAATATAGAAGAGGATGACAGAAAAGAGACAGATGACAGGTGGAGGATGGATAGAGAAGTGATTTTGGTGTTATATGGAAACGATGCAAGAAATATGGACTAGAAAACAAATGCTTAATAGTAGGAAAATTGTAAACAGTTAACAGTTGTTGGTTCAAAAAGGGTAAATGATACAGATGCGGTAAACCTGTTAAGACACTTCACTTCCTAGTTTACCCTGCGTGCTTCCTGCTGGAACTTGGCAGCCTTTTTGGTATCAGCCACTGCTCGCTCCACAAACCCGACTGACTGATCCATGTTAGTCTCAATCCGGTCAATCATGCTTCCCTATCCACAATAAATAATTAATCATGAAAAAAATCCCATCAGTAATTTTTAGGACTAAATACTATGTTAAGCGAACATGGTAATCTAGAAAATCTGGTGAGAGCTTCATAACACAAGTATAATCATTAGATGACATACCATACATTACTTTAAACTGTCACTTAAAAAATAATCTTATTCCCAGGAAATACAAAGGGGCGTGCAGCTAGACCACCAGCTCCAGCTCCTGGTCTGTTCTGTTGCTTTGTCTGGATACCTGATTCTCCACCAGCATTGCGATGTCGACAAACATTTCATGCAGCTCCTTAATGCTGCTCTCCAGACGCATGATGTCTTTGTGCCGGGCTTCAATCTCACTCAAGGCCTGCTTGGAGATGCCTGAGGCCATAATCTACACACAAATTCAAAGAGATGTCATTAGTATGACTCTAACAAAAACGTTTATGATCACACAAGAGTGTATAAATACAAAACTGAAATAATTAAAAAGTACCCTAACAACAACAATACTGTAATCTTTAGGTTAAAAGAAAACAGGATCAAACACACACACCCCTGCTGTGAAAACATCAGCATTTCCACCATCCAGCAGCTCCTCCAGTTCCTCATCAGTAGTGGTTTTTCCCGCTTTGCAACACAACAGGAAAAATGTTTAAAACTAGTCACTCGGTGCCACTGATATTTCAGTGGTATATATTATAGACTCTTAGTTGTTTTTTATTAAATATGTCTTCAGCTGAACAGATAGCACAGATATGTATCATTGGTTGTATGCTTGCATGCATGTGTGTGTGACTCACTAATCTCTAGTTGTCTCTGGATACGTCCTTTGCTCTTCTCTCTGAATTCCACTTGAGCTTCATTGTACTTGGTCATGACATCCACAAATGTCCTCGCTAAAATGGCATGCTGGACGGGGAATGACAGAGTGTGACAGGATTTTTGACAGGAAAATTCAGTCAGTAAGTTTGTGATGGGCATATCAGAATATAGCACAGGTGCTTGGTTACCTGAGATTTCTTTATCCGTATATCAGCTGAAACTCTCTCCTCTGTGTTTGATTCCAAGCCTTGCTCAATGCCTGATAATAAAATCAAACGTGTGCCACAATGATGAAGAAGTTCTTTTGTAGAAACACTTTTGAATTTAATCTCAGTGGAGCATTTTTTAAAACATAAGGCAATAATTGCAGAAATTACAATGCACACTAAGATTGGCATGAGATTTAGGAGTTTCACATTTACTAAAGTATCTTATACAAAACCATGGTAGAGAGTCCAGCTAAACTTGCTTTTGAGCTTGTTGCGTGCTTTGTTGGCTAATTTCTTGATCTCATTGGTGATGGCCTCCATGTCATCTTGTGTCTCTAAGAGATCAATAAGAAAGAGTAGCGAGAAAAAGGTATGAGATGATAAAATACACTCAGTATACACCCCCTTGATCAGCAATGTATGATCAAATGTCTGGGGTGAATAATGTGGAATGAATCAAAAGACAATGAGATATGAAAAGAGGTTTACTCTGATCTGATGTAGGTGCAGAAAGGATGACAGAATACACATGCTTTATTTCGGTCACATTCGCATCAATCTTATTGATACTGGAGCGGATCTCTTCGATCTGACAAAAGCACAGCACAGGCACACAAACACAATCACACAAATAATGATTTATAATCCCCAAGGAGAAAAGTCTGTGTACTAACTTACTAACATACCTGAGCAAAGAACTCATCCATAAATTCTTTCTTTTCCAACTGGATCTCCACATCATCAACCGTTTGATCAGTTTTCTGTTATAGGATACACAAGAATGCGCTTTCAAAATATAACACAATCCTACCACGTTCTCCTACAGCGTGATAAAGGAATCAAAGGCAGGCACTATTCTAAATAGGTGGGTGTGCATGTGTTGAGGAACTTCATCTTGAATGCCATAACAGTGAAATCTATCATAGAATGTGGAAGAGCAAAAATCCATATATTGTAGGGTAAAAAGATAGCTGCCTCTAATCTCTCATGGCTAAAGACCTTCCTCCCCCTTTGAGTCTCTCTACACCATAACCAAGGGTGAGTTTTATATAGAATAGGATGTGAACGTTAATGAAGCATGATATTTACATCACATGAGAACGGCCGAATCCACGTGCGCATTCTCTATTTCTGAGACTTGCACGAGACCCGCACAATGCCTACAGTTGTTTTGGTTTTTGCGCATGTTTTAAAAAGTGTATTATTTCTGTTAGGGTTCATACGAAGAGCATTTATGAATAATTTGTCTTAGTAGTGATTTGTTAGGTTTCAGTATCTTTAAAAGACAGCGTCTGTTAATTACTGTAGTTAATATATTATAGTCACAAATTATTTTAGTTCAATATTACAGCAGATCCTAAACATTCCACCGTTAACAGGTCCATTCCTCTCACCTCTTTCAGCTGTGCCAGTCGGTCCTTCATCTTGTCGTAATGGAAAATATGTTCTAGGTTCAAGTGCTTAGACTATAAATTAATCCAAAACGTTAAACAAAATTAGAAATCGTTTTACGGGAAATCTGATCTTCAAGATTAATTACATATCCTGAATTCCCACACTTTAGACTGACTTCAGGATTAACGCTATAGCTTTGTAGTTTAGTACCTACTATGTGTTTTTCAAAAAATGTTTAAATAGCGTGCAATATTTTATCCATCGTTCAATAACAAAAAAAAAACAAAAATCATATGACAGCCTCTTCCCAGACTGCTAGAGCGATCCACTCAGGAGGGATTAGAGCAACAGTTGCGCGCTTGGTAGATAATCCCTCCTCTATCTCGGTCCTTCATCAACGCGAGGCATCTGTAGTGCAATTTGCGCCTCATACTTCACGCATGCTCAGCGCATCGACTTCCCAAATACGATAACACGATTAATCAATGCCTTAAGTTCTTCTTTATTCAGGCTTTTCTTAAATTTCTTTGTTACAAATAGCAAGTAAATTCATCGAGACCAAAATCCAAGTCAAATGAAGTAAAATGAATGCAGTATTAAGTTCACACGTTAGCGATGCGATTACATTTTTTCGCACTAAATACATTTCAGTATGCCAACCGCACACGTATCGGATGTGAAGTGTGAATGCACGTGCTTCAAATATTGTCACGATACAATTCAGATACAAAACGCAAAACCGACAAGTGCAAACACAGTCAGTTATATCGTTACTGATCATTACAACCTCCATGGCGTTATTACATGGTTACAGACCAGGGTGAATGGCATAGGCCAACGGAAACCTTTAAAATGGCACAAAAAAAAGACAACAGACCATTGGATCAGAATCTTAATTTATTTGAGGTGCACAAGTATTGAGTCTTTGTCAAGTTCTCACTATGAAACACATTTCTGTCTTTTTATGTTTATTATGAGAGTATCTCACTGAATGTATGGGACAGATTCAAAGAACGAGAGGTGGGAAAGAGTGGCACCTGCTTTAAAACGAGAAGCTCACTTTCCAGCCAAGCAGAGGTGCAGCCCCTATTTCAGTTCTGTGGGACTACTTGGCTAGTTGTGGTTAAACTGATTTAATTTAACATCTGTTACATACATTAAAAAGCAGGCCAAGTTCCTTACGCAACAATGGGAGCTTATGTAAATATGATTCAGACCTGTAAGAAAAAGGTCTTAAATGATGCGTGGGTGCACTCAATATGCACACCTGTACATTAGGAGTAAGTGCTGTCAGTCAGTCAGAAAGAGAGTCGCTTGGCTTGGGACTGAAGATCAGTACTCAAGATTAATTTTAAATAGATTTTCCTACAGGGGAAAACTGGCAGAACTTTTCAGGCCAGATTACAAAATGTACTGCTGAATTATGACTATGTTTATCTTTAAGAGAGCGTATTCTTAGGGATAATCCACCCTGCTATATTTGTATTACAGTTCTTTTGGGTCAGTCAACCCCCGATCAACAGTAAATGCTGACCAGTTAGACCATGTTCAGTCAGTCAGTCAATCAGTGTGTGTGTGAGACACAGAGAGAGAGAGAGAGAGAGAGAGAGAGAGAGAGAGAGAGAGAGAGACAGAGAGAGAGAGAGGACGACAAACTGTCTATCTGTAGAGGTAGTCAGCCTGAATATTGGCAGCAATCTCCGCCTCCCATTTATCTCCATTATTGAGCAGTTTTTCTTTGTTATAGAGTAACTCTTCGTGTGTTTCTGTGGAAAACTCAAAGTTGGGTCCCTGATTAAAAAAGACAGAAGGAGACACAAAGGAAGTAATGAAACACTGCTGTCCTGCTATTCAACAATTACAAATGCAATTTCTTAAAGTACATGCAATGTTTCTTAAAAGTACATTTTTCTCGTTATATTCAGCGTATTAAAAAAATAGATAAACATATTTCCAGAATCTTTAAACACATCTCTCAGCAAGACATTGGATTTCACATGAACAAACAAAAATGAATTCAACTATAAATCACCTCCACAATGGCATCCACAGGACAAGCCTCCTGGCAGAAGCCACAGTAGATACATTTAGTCATATCAATGTCGTAGCGTGTTGTCCGCCTGCTGCCGTCAGCACGGGATTCTGCCTCAATAGTGATGGCCTGAGAAGAGTGAGCAGACTGGTGAGTGTGCGACTGTGCGTGTGCAGCCAAAAAAAAAAAAGGAACACTATGTTCTAGTGGAACTTGTAATGGTTTCATTTGATTCACAGTATAAAAGCAAGCAAGCAAGCATTACACTGACAGAGTTTACTCTTCACACTGCATACTATATTCACCTGACAATTACAATGGAGTCAGAGTGAAGCAGAGCAGCTGACAGAGAACTTAAACAAGTCAACCTAGCAAAACATGCTTACTGTTAGTCTGGCGAAAGTGTTTTGTTGGGTGTGGTTTATACAATGATGTATATAAAGCTATGGAACCGTTGTGGCTGCATTAGAAGCATCCATTAACAAAGTCTGAAATTACAATAAGAAATACCTCTGTTTGTGATGTAAATCTATGATCTATTAGAACTACCTTTCTTTGTGATGTAATTCTATGATCTATTACTTAAGCTTTAATGATTTGGGCTCCTGGTATCATAAAGAAATGAACATTACATACAACTGGGCTAAAGTTATGGAGCTGTTTGCAACAGTTACCAAATAAAGCTTTTGCACATATTAAATAAAATTGATAAATGACATCGAATTCCACCATGAATATATTAAGTTCTGAATGTGCGAGAGTTCAGATATGTATTGAAATCACAATTTCACATTGACATCAGGACCTCCAACAACATTACGACATGTAACTTTTGTAGATTTTGTGTTTGTGTGCACACCTGGGCTGGGCAGATGGCCTCGCATAGCTTGCAGGCGATGCAGCGCTCCTCTCCAGATGGGTACCGGCGCAGTGCATGTTCTCCACGAAAACGCGGGGACAGAGGGCCCTTCTCAAACGGGTAGTTAATGGTGGCAGGTTCACGGAATAGGTAGCTTAAAGTCATTGCCAAACCTACAACGTAAAAATGACTTGTTTTTCAGGAACGCAGTTATTCGCTCAAGTGAGTAGCTTACTCTAGATCTGTGATGATGCATTAGGATTAGAGGTTGGAGCTCAAAAGGTCAAAGAAAGCAAATGACCTCGAAACAACTCTGTCCACAACAGCGTCTGAGCGGCACGGTCTGTGATGGACTTCATATCTGTGGGAACTTCCTGAGCATTTACATATTCTACAGAAAAAGGGGTAGAGAGAGATTATGTATCAATATGGTATAATGGAAAATATGGCATACTACAATTATATGAAAACATGTAGCAGTGTTCCACTTACTGAATCCCTCCCTGTGAGCAGATAAACTGAGAGGACGCAGAATGCTGTGGCTGACTGCAGAGAAGCCTGCAAAAATAACCCCAAATAACACAGTATTAGTAAAAATAACAGAGAAGACGTATTTATAGTAATTTTGACCATGCATCCTAAAACCATACCTGGCCGTGACACGGAGTACAGGACACGTAATGCCGCAGACATCACGACTGGAACAGTACGTTAATGAAAACAGGTTTAAGCCATTAATCGACATGTAAAGTTCAAACAATGCGTTCTAAAAGTCTTTGTTTCTAGTTTCGCCTGTTTGTTCTTGATAACATCCCACATTCAGCACTACTCTGCACATTACAAAATTTAGGTTATATTTGTAGTGCAAGGACAAAAACAAACAGTGCTCACTGTCTCTAATAATCGTTACATAAAATACCGCATGAATAAAATATCCATTAGTCAAATTGTTCCGCGCAGGTTTACGTTACGTGAAAGGAAACACAAACATCGGTTCCGTTGAACTCGAGTTACTGATAGCTACTTAAGATTAATCAAATGTAAACGTTATTATAAACATAGTGTTCTTTTGGTAATGCATGTCAGATTGTAACTAATCAATATTTTGCTAGTTAGCTAAAGTATGAATCTAAAACGTTGCTTGTGTGCAGACATGAGACACTTAGGCTACGTGTTATCCAACAGCAAAGTTAGCTATCGCAAGCTAACCTGGCTATGAAATACATGCATTATATGCATGACAACGATAACTTGTGTCACACTAACTAAACTATTTATGTATAGCCAGGTATGTTAACTAATTCTAGAGCGACCACGTAGTGGCACTTAGGAAGCTAGCTAACTACAATACCAGAATGCCCAATAAGCTCAAGGACTTTCAATGACTGACATGCTATCGTATGTACAAACGACCTGCGTCCTGTTTGTTTGTTGCTTTAATTGCATGGTGAACATTTACTACCAACGCTTAACAGGCAGCCGCACAGAATTTAACGTAACCAAAGCTCTAGCTAAGTCTGAAATTAAGTAACCGGCACTCACCGAGTTTTCACTATTTGGCCTTCAAACCAGAACAGCGGACGATTTAAGAATCGCACATTTGGAACGCCGGAAATGCATCTGAACACGTGACTGAAATTGACTTCCCTTAACGTCTTCCGGTTTTGTCAACTGATAGAAGAGCCCACGAGAGGCTCCAAAACGATATGTTTAAATACATAACTTGTATAAAACCATGTCACAACTTGGACATGGTCTTCCCTGAAATTAGAAAATTAGAAGTATGTATTACAATAAAATTGCAAAGAAAACATACATACATTTCCTTCTTTCCTACAGCAAACGTGTTTTGCGCAATAAGATTTTTGCATTTCTGTTACTGAGCACTGCTTGGTTAATAACCTTGGAGTGGAAGAAATGGTAACATACGTCCTACTACTGAAAACGCGTTAGCTGTAGGGAAAAACACACTGAAGCTTATTCTCGTTTTAGCCACCCAAAGTACAAGCACACCAAAAACGATTTTTAAAATTATTTTGCAAAGACTTAAAGATTATTGATATGTTAATTGCTCTTGTAATTTAATTCCAGACAATGTTTCACTTGTTTTGTAATTGTCCATACTCTTGGATATATATTTGTTCATTTATTTTGCAGAAAATTAACAGTGACTTTTCCCTTTGTTGTAAACACGACTTGTTTGGTTTTGTGAAGATCTTTCCTACCAATCAAACAAATGCAATATAATCAATCTTATTTTATTGCTAAATTCCATATTCCATATTCATAAATGCAAATATTTAAATCAGAAACAAATCAGTTTTTCATTAAACCAAGCAATACCCAAAACAATCACTGCTTCTGATCATATAAAATCTATGAAAACTTTTATCTTTGTATAATGTCTATGGTTTTGTATCCCTTGACTGTAGGTTGACAGTTACCATTTATCTGTCATGGTTAAACTGTATTTGTTATTTGTGTTCTGTTTAATTCTCTGCAATAAAAAGTTTTAGGTCAACTTAAAGATTATAACATTTAGTGTTTAATACAACATTTATGTTCATACACCTTTAATTTGTTCAGATTTCAAAATGTGATCTTATTCTTAAGATGGCTGGTGACCACCAAACATGGGAAGTCTAGTGGGAACACAGTACATAAATCAACAGTGCTGATGTTTCTGTCAGGCTTTATCTTAGACCTATGGCTCTGTAGAATACTACAATACCCACGGAGACAGAGAAAAGGAGAGGGGGGGGGGGGTGAAAGAAGAGAGAGAAGATGCTGAATAATAAGATGACAACTCATGCTTAATGAAGCAGTAGAAGTTTAATTGAAGACAGGGGTGGTGTTTATGCCATCTCCACGAATATGTGCGTAGTTTCATTAACTCCTCAAATGTTTGAGCCTCTTGGTGGTGGTTGTCTGACTGGGGATTGTTTCTTCTGTGAAAAGTAAGTAATTTAATCTAAAATTTAATCTAAAAATGTATTAGTGCTTTTGTACATCTGAAAAAAGACGTATTCATACAAGTATACACGTTACTGAATTATCATAAAATCAGATTATTTATGTGACAACACACATTAGAAGCTTTGTTCTCTATTAACAGTACATGAAATGATGCTACCTAGTACAGCTTGGATTCATTTTCTAGACTATGAGCTAATGTGCCATGGGCTTGTATTGATATAAAAAAAACATGAAGCTATTGGAAATTGATCATAATCACTAAGCTGAAATTACAAACCAGAAAAGAAGACAAAAATTTGTCTATAATGTTTCTTGCCATTCACTGGTGTGCCCTACTTGCACTAGTGAATTCCACGACTAATGTAACTGAACTGGTGGAGGAGCAAAAGACCACGCTGGAGAAGGTTGTGCTCATATTTGTTCTTAGTATCGAAATGGTGCTGGGAATTCTGGGAAATGCCCTGGTTCTGATTGTTAAAGTTGGGGTAAGAACAATATATTTAACAACCTCTCTGATTTAAGAGTAGTATATGTCACTGATGAAAATAAATACAAAAGTGCTTAAAATTCGTTGTGTTCTTCAGTTGGTTTGAGATTCAACATTTTTATCTTGCCTGTATTTTTGTGTATTCGTGTGTATTTTTCCATGCGAATGATTGAAGTAGTTTTTAACAAACAAATATGCACAAAAATCTGTTGTTCTTCTTTCTTTCCCTCAATTCCCCAGTGTCGGAATCAGTTCCAGTGTGTTTACTGGTTACCATTTGTCAGTCTCACTCTGTCTGATTTCTGCTGTGCTGTAATGATCATCACCAGTTCTTTGCTTGCTGTCTTGACTGGTGGTCAGAGGTCACCATGGTGTGAAGTGGTCAGCCTATTCAAATTCACTTTTATCACATCTTCCATCGGAAGCATAGGTGTGAACTAAAGCACTTGTTTGTAGTGTGGGTATATCCTACTATGCTGGTCTAAGACAAATTTTTGGCTAGATTTATGTTTCAATTCCTGTCTTCAGCTGATTGATTAATAATTCGTTTCTATGTTCCCGTGGAATATCAGCAATTCTCTCTGTCCAGCGGTTTGTGGGCATAGCTTCTACTGGAAGATGCTTGTCTGTTGTCACGGTGATGGCATGCTTGTCTTCCTGGTTGATGGGAGCTGCATTTGGGATGGTACCAGTGATCTATAATTGGGTGAGGTGAGATGAATGAATAATTATTAAAAGTGCTCTCCACAGCTCATGAAAAAGAACACAACTAGATCAATATACATTATTCTTTAAAAATTGCTGAAACAATAACTAAAATGTATTTTCCTTATTGATAGGTATGATCCTGCAGAGATGCTGTGTGCTGTGTTCTGGGAAAGCAGTTACTCTGATATGCTGGTCTACATACTCTGTGCCTTCACTATCTCCATCTTTCCCCCACTGCTCCTCATTCTTACCTGCTCCTTCCTGACCTCTGTTGGCTATGGGAAGAACTGCACTAGGTATAGAATGAAACTTCCAACTGCTGCTTGTATTGTAATTTGTTTTTTCTGATTTTATGCTTTTTCTGGTTTGCTTTATTTGTTTATTACAGTGGTTTAAGGTTAGTTTGATTAATGAAAGCTATTCCCAAATCAATTCAAATACTGAATTTCTAGAAGCATTTGCAAACGCAACTTTCCCGTGAGCTAATGATTGCAGTTGTCTACATGCTGAGTAAAAACTCTTTTTTCCATTCACCCTTCTCCTGTCTGTAGCCAGGCAGATCTGTGCTCTGTCACCTCTCTGCTGGTGGGATCTTATCTGCTCTGCTACACACCTTTTGTTGTGTCAGAGGTGAGGCATCCCTTTAAGTGTTCATATTTGTGCTGAGTCTTTGAAGCAGTAGAAAAATTGAAATGTTCCAATTATTGGGCAAATAGTATTTATTTTTTAGTTGTGCTGTTTGTACAAACTGTCCTTTGATAATGCAGTTTTTCCTATGGCATTCTACAATGTTCTGGACACATTATACCATATCCATTGTAATAACATATAATAACATAACATGAATTGGTGTCACTGCTGAGTTGAGACTGGTCCACCTCCCAAACATATCCAGTCAGTAGTTGATGATTGATGAGTCATAGGATACAGACTAACACAAACTATGGTTTCTAAATGTACATTTCTAAATTTACACATACATTTTGCTAATACGGTGGTGATTATAAATCTGAATTTAACATCTTTTCATTTACATTTATAAAAAAAATTCCTGACTGTACATTAAATTTAATATAAACCTAATGATAGCTGATCCTACATCACCATGAAAGTAACACTACGTTCAATTTTATTGGCTAAAAGAAGCATATTATTATTCATATTATTATTGAACAAGCTAAGCAAAGACTTGTACAGGAAACAATTTAAATATTTTTCCTTTTTCAAAAAGTTTTGAAGACAAAATCAGTCATTTCAGAAAGTGGTGGAAAAAAAGTGTCCACGTTGTCTTTGCTAGCCACCTATTTAGAATAGGGTTGCCAAAGTATCCAAACAGAAATTCATTAGCTTACGTTTTAGCAGAAACAAGCATGCAAAAGTTCATTTGTAAATGTCTTTTAGATGATTTTGCTTGGGAGGCTGGATCTGTCACCATCGCCTGAGTGGCTGAGAACATTCTCATCAGTAATGGCATATCTGGACTGCATCCTGAACCCAATCATCTACTGCACTAATCAAGACTTTCGAGAGGCAGTACTTGCATTTCTGTGGGCCAACAGAAAGTCATGCTTACCTGAACCTGTATTGATTGGAATAAAAAAATTAGACGTATAATATTGACACAGAAAAGAAACATTGTCAAATTGTGTCAAAACTGTAAGTGTTATTGTGTCTGTGTATATTTTGGTGGTATTATAACAGCATATGAAAAAAACACTTGGCTAATTACAATTGTGTGAATTATCACCTCGTATAATTTCCATTACGACAAGAGTCAATGATAATCGTACAATGTACCTGTTAAAATAACTTTGTTCATCATGTCCGCTTGTGCGCAATTTGCGTTAGATGCGTAAGAAAACAAAAAGTGTAATGGAACTGTAGAATGTCACACACTTTGGACCAGAAGTGTCCGGTGAGATGTTGGAACAGCCAGAATTCCGCCAGCGTATGGTCCAGAAGCTTCAAAATTACGAACCCACTGCAAGACAGTGCAGCGTGTGCGAAATATCGTAAAGATACTGCATCCCCGTGCCGTCGCTGCACCTCGATACACTTCAGCGCGGCGAAAGCAATGTGGCAGCAAAGAGCTATCTCGAACCCTTGCTCATGAAGTAGCGCCAAAGTGTAACTGATTACTGAACAGGCTTCTACTACTAAAGCATAACGTGCGGACCATCCATTCACTATAGCGTGGCACCAAACTGGTACCCAAGCAAATATAGGTAGAGTGAACCACTGGTCCAGAACCGAGGGCACACGATGCAAAGTAGCCAGGCGTGTCCACTGAACAGGTCCGTACGCAATTGCCATGAAGGCAAACACGTCTTTCATGTAGACAGCACTGTGAGCGACACCGCCGTCTACCACGCGTCGACGCAACCAGTAAATGCCCAAAACAGCGTATCCCACATTTATGAGACAATTAAAGGGCATGGCCAAAAATGCAGGTAGTTTGTCGATCTTCTTCTCCGCGTAGTCGTCATAAGACATATCCACCATAACTTTGTCGAAAACGCCGGTGTACGCAAATGTAATGCAAAGAAGAAATGGCACCATAACGTGCACGGCCGCCGACATCATAAGACTGTACTTCAAGATACGACGATAAAAAACAGTTTTTGAAAATAACAAAATTTACTTAGCGTAATGTTGATGCGGGACAGTTCAGCGTTGAAACTGCCTACTTTTGTTGACTTTTGCGCGCTGGAGTAACGCCAAATGAACTTTATGTGCACTTTTGCAATGTAAAAGCAAAATTATTTGCCTAGGCCGATACTTTACACAGATCATTGGATCAAAGTACAACCAGACACGGTTCACGAGGACCACGGCCACTTCCTAGTCTCCCCGTTACATAAAAATGTCTGTATAACGCCAGAGGGAGCCCGTGAGCGAGTCCTCAGAGAGTGGTGAGTGGAGCTAAACGGCTAAAAACGAAACATGTAAAAGTTTCTCACCACTTATCCATGATATTCCATTCATTTGGGAAAGTATAAGCATATATTACACAAAATAGCTAAACGTAACCGTATAGTTTTATTCTACAGCAAACAGGCTTTATGCAGTAGAACGCTAGCGTCCTCCTGCGTCCCTCTAGCCTCTGAATAACCCGGAAAAAACATACAGAGTGGTAATTTTCCTGTCTGCAAAATCTCTGCACGGCCACTAAATTTCCCAAGTAAAATTCACAAATAATCCCTGCATAAAGTGACTTTCCTAACATTTTAAATTATACATTAAAATCTAAACACAGAAGAAGACATCACATGTCTTGCCATTGAATTAAATTACTTGTTAATTCTGTGGTTTATGGAATGAAGAATATAATTGAGACAAAACCAACCGGTATGGGCAGTTTTAGAAGCTAAATGAAGTACTAAGTGAGTACACGGAAGGCACGACAAGTGTGACAGGGAGTGAAGTGGGAGGAGGAACAAAAAGAAAATACGAGAAAGAATAGAATTGAAGAAGATCCTTTAAAGCGGAAGGAGGGAATCACAGCAGGAGGAACAGAAAAGCACAATGAGGAAAATAGGACACGATGGAAAAAACAATAGTAGAGGTAAGAAAATTACCTGTAAAAAACAGAAAAATAATGAAAATATTTAGATGTACACAGAGTTTGCCATTTTTGTTTTTTCTGCACAAACACCAGGAGTGTAAAAGTGCTGGGAAAAACAATTTATAATAATTTTTCTCTGATTCTGATCTAAATGGCATAAGCAATTGTGCTTAGTGACTAGACAATCAGTTCCTGCAGTATTGGATTTAATTATGTGCTAAGACATGATGCATTTTAAGGCATAAGAGAAGTCTGTATGATCAAGATTCAATTACTGAGCAATAGTTGTGTCTCTTAAAGAAATCACTAATCACATTACTAAAAGCTAATAAGATCAGCTGACCTCTTTGTGTGTTCTCATTCAGATGACTGAGGACAGACAAGCACCCAGCAATATCTCTGTGCTTCAGTCTATGCTGAACAGACTGAAGGTTAAAGAGAGGGTCCGGCCTTCTGGCCTGTGCATATCTCAACACGACACCCTCTCAAAGGATGTGGACCAGAGTGAGTGTGAATTCACTCAGAAGCCAGGCAACCCGGAGTGCATGTCAGCACAGGAGGATGTTTCAGAGATCTCAGCCAGACTTGATCATTCTGGGATCATATTGGGAAATGATACTGCTGAGGAACCAGCACATTCTAAACTGGGAACAGACTTTCAAGGGACCACACCACCTCTGACATTTCCCAGGTGTGACAGAAGGAAACAAGCTTGTAGTTTTTCATACAGTTTGATGAAGGATGTTGGGCAAAACTGGCATCCCAGCAAGAGTCTCCCTGAGTGTGAAAACATGGGAGAGGAAGGAACTTTACAAGCTGAATCACAAACTGTTCTGAAGGACAGTCCTGTTCAGCAACAACATGGACCATTAATGCACAGCTCAACAGATCCCTTACTTCCAACTTCAATCTCTGTTTTTACCAAAGACAATGCAGTTTCAGAGGAAAATGAGTTTAAGACTGAACCCAGGCAACCTCCCCCAAAACCACCCCGATCCAATTTAAAATCACAAGGATACAAGCTTAATCTTGACAGAATAGGTTCAGATGTAGAAGAGGAACTGTTAAATGAGGACAATCACAAGGCCGAAAAAGATTTGGAGAGTAAATTCAGCAAGTCAGCACAATGTGTTTCAGATGTAGAGAACTATAACAGGAGAGAGGAAACAGACTCAGATCCAAACGGGCGCAGGTGGACAGATATGGATTTCAGGCAAGCACAAGAAATTCTAGAACAAGAGCCTGAGCTAGAGACCATAGATGGTGACAGTGCGAACTCCAAAATGCAAAAAAGAGTGAAGACGATAACTCAAACACTAAAGACAATGTTGAAAGAGAGAAACAGTACAGACCAGTATGGCAACAAAAACAGCCATCATGGTGATTCTGAGACACAGCCTGTAAGTCATTTAGCTTGCTCAGAACTCATTGCAAAATTGCCTGCAGCACACATATTCATTTGGAAAACTTTCAAACAATATAGAGCTGTTTATTTCAATTTGATTTCCAATTAAATAAATCCATTAATTAATCAGGTTACTCATACACCGATCAGGTTCCATCTGTGGAGGAAACAGAGTCACCAGCTAGGACATCACGTAGTCTATTACCCTCTACTAAAGATGAGAGACCCACTACAGTGCAAGGCAGCTTACAAAGGCAGGTATTCAAAAAGCAGAGGCTATGTGCATATATATATTTGATTGTATACGTGTGTGTGAGAGTGTGCATGTGTGTAGGGATATATGACTTTTTAAGGTAAATAGAGCAGTAGTTTGATCATGACATATACCGTATTTATACTGTAATTCTTATACAGTATAATTCTTCTTATACTATAACTCTAGTTCTTCAGACTTTTCCATTCCTGGTAAAATTAAATGTGACCAATGTGATCTATTTCATTACATCTAAATGTCATTTATTATTCTGGACTTCTCTTGACTTCTATTGTTATAAAAGTGTAGACAAAGGCATTTCCTTCCTGTAACTCTCACATGCCATGTGACCATCTTACATTTCTAGTTCAGTTACATTCTAACATTCTTCATTTATTAAAAGACACATTGCAACATGAGCTTTCATTGTGAGGCTTGAAAGTTAATATTAATTGCACCACCATTTCTAATGACACATTATGACCGCAGTTTATTTTCATTCAACATTTTAAAATTCTAGTGTCCTTGTGCAAGTCTCATAGGGGTATAATGTTGAGTGCACTCCTTTCATTTCTTTACATTTCTTAATCTCTATCCTAAAACAGTTTAACATTTCTAAACATCTCTGTCAGGGACCTCAAACAGTTCTCCATCTCTGTGTGTATGAGTTTATTTCTATAGTAATTGTAGCTTCATCACAGTTTTCATCATGATTTATAACCTGTATAACAACAACCTGTTCATCCAGTAATCTTTGTCAAAGCTAGAGTATGATTTCTTCCTT